>QJPP01002216.1:0-100000 GCA_003996215.1 Jaltomata sinuosa | reverse complement strand
TTAACTGCCTTAAGCCTCTCTGTATTCAGATGTTTTATCAAAACAATTAACTCATCAAGTTTTTTGTCAAGGGAACTAACATGTTCACCTAAAACTTTAACATAAAGACTTAAATAATTATTTTGAGCAATCAGGTTATTTATCTCATTTATGCTAATCTTAGCGACATCGTCTTCTATGAACTTTTGAAAAGCAGAGAACATCAAACCTGTATTATTAGGTAAAATAAAAGGGTTTTGAGGAGGATAGATTGACTTAATAATCGAACCATTTCCTTCCTGAAAAGTTCGCTCAAGAACCTTTACATATAACGGTAAATAGGTGGTTATAAACCAAGGAACAAAATACATAATTTGATTATGCAAAGCACAAGTTTCATAAAATTCTTGTGAAATATTATTTAAATCATTTTGGCTATAAGCTTCAAAAAATCAAGTTCTAAACTTGTTCCATTTATCATTTTGAAATTCACTTTGAATATGTTGTCTTGCCAGGGAACCTGGACTAAAATCAATTTGTTGTAAAAACATAAATCAAAGTTTATTTCTATCGGCCCCTTCATTTGGGTTAAAATCCATTTCTGAAGCAGTAGGATCAATATCAGACAGTCTATCAGTTGCCTGCACAATATTAGTCTTTGGGTCAATTCTAACCCTTTCAACAATTTTTTCACTCATAGTATCACTAATAGTATGCAAAGAAAGAGCCCTGTTACGAGCTGGACCATATATAGGAACATCAGGGGTAATAGGGGAAATATGCTGAATCTCAGGTAGAGATCTATAACCTGAAAAAGAATGTCTGTTATAAACAGGAGATTTATACATGGGAGCTTTATCAGCAAACTGAATACATATCCTACCATCAGGATTCTGAGTAATATGAGAATACTCATTATTCGTTATTTCATTAGTAATCTGACTTGAGGATATAACCGAGTCCAAAGTCCAAGTAGCTGGGAAATTTATTTCTTCCCACTTGATAGGTCTCCTCGTGGTGACCTTAGACTTTGTAAAGTTGGTTTCCATTAGAATAGTCTGATTAGATGTATCATATAATTTACATCTCGGATTTAGAGTAGATAATAATTTAAAGTAAACTCTATAAGATAAACAAATAAGTTCAGATCCAGGAGCATAGTTATAACCATGCGTCTTAACATTCAAAGTTAAAGCATCAAGAATATTAACATCAGATAAAGATAATTGAAGATTAGGTTGTGTATTAATAATAATAATAATAATAATGTAATGATCCTTACGGTCATTTACGCATTTTTGCCTTTCTTGTACTATTAGAGCTTGCCTGTAGCACCCCCAAGTCATTTATGGCTTGCTGGGACTGGTGATTCAGTGCCCTGGCCGTTCGTTTGGTCTTTATTGTCGTTTTCCTATTTTAGAGCTGAGTTTTAAGAGTTGAGTTATCAAAATCGTGCGATGGTGACTTGTGATTGTATGACCTCAACTGACCTTGTGGCTGGTCGATCCTGATTCGAGGTGTCGTATAACCTTAACCTTCGTCCCGTATCAAAGGCTTGCGAGCCTAAATTTGAGAATTTTTTTAACATCGCGCGTATATGAAAATATTTGATTTGAAAGTTGAAATTGGTAAAAAGTTATATTTTTCTAAAAACGTTTTAAATATTTATAAAAAAAAATACCTTTGTATTGATATATTTGAGTATGTATTTATTTTATAAGAGTTCTATAAATTATTAATATTTTAACGGAGATAATAAACTTAGTTATGTTGAAAATTATTATTATAATATAGTAGGTTTTATTTGAAATAATTTTCTATTAATTATGACATATTCAAAAGTTATATATTTTTTATCATGAACCTATGCAATATCTGAGTATATATATATATATATATATATCGGGAATAAAATATTTACATTATTGCCACCTCCACTCCACGTGGAGGTGAGGGAGATGGACAACAAGTTGGGCATATATAAGTGGCTGCCACTTATCCCTCCTTAGCCTACTAATTCAACATTATGTATAGTGTGTATATATATATAAATGAGGTAAGTTGACCATTTTGGAAAACCACCACCACAAATACATATATAGATATATATTCTTATAAGTAGATTTTCTCTTTCAATTTCAATAATTACTAACTTGTTATGCTTTTGCAAATTACTGCAAATGGGTATATACGTATATACGTTGAAATTCAATAGAAGAATATTTTTATCTCTATAGTTGTCCCCAAAAGAAAATTGATTACGTCAAGTTATTCAAGTCTGAATTCGAGTTTGATTTTGGTTCGGAGCTTCTCGGAGAGGTTCGAGCTTGGACATCATCGTTCTAGCAGCTTGTCATTGAATGACAGGTAGGTTACGGTCTAACTCCTCTAGACTTTGCATATATAGGATAAAATTGTATTAATGGGCATCCTTGGGTTGAGTTTATTAGCTTGGTACCACAGACCTTGACCGCTTTTTCATGTCCGATTCGTTTTTTTCCTCCGATGTTTGTAGTATTTGTTATAGACGATATTATCACTGTTGTGGTCCTGTGTGGCCTTGTATTTATTTTCGGGAAAAATAACTTGTATTGAAAATCATTTCGAAAACCTAGTTAAAGCTTCCAAAACGTTTTCAATTTAAAAGCAAGAATCGCCACTTAATTAATTAAAGAAAAATTAAGAAAACCTTGAAAAAATCTTTAAAATATAAAACAAATAGAGACTTTAAAAATTAAAGAGATTTTGGGTAAACGGTTCATATTAATACTCCAAGAAGGTTTTTAAGGCATTTAGAGTATCCGCTAACTCGCGGTTATCCGGACTTGTTTGAAAACAATTTATTTGACTAACTTTAAAAAAGATTTTTGAGCTAGCTTGAAAATATTATCTTGTATTAAAACATCCTGCTTTGATTTAAAAAACATAGTAAATGAGACTTGATTAAAGAAGGTTGTCATATATTATAGAAATGAAACATAGAGAGTTCATTTTTTAAACACAAAAATAAAAACATACTAGTTTTTTGACAATTTAAAAACATGATTTGTTTTCACATAGAGGAAACAGTGAGGGATTAAAGAAAATTGATACTTGTATTTTAGAAATGGAAACACATAAAGATCTTATCTTTTATAAAATGGAAAGGAAAATATGCTTATTTTGTTTCATATAAATAGAAACAGTAAGTGATTTGAAGAAGATTTTAACAAGAAAATGTTTTACTCGTTTGGGGTAACTCAACTAAGTTACAATGTTAGTCCAAATTAATACAAGAAATACTAATCTGAACTATACACATTAAGAGTTAAGGTAAAGGAAATAATTAAGCCTTTAGGCTTAAATTACTTGGACTTTTAGTCCGAAACCTGTTCTAAATCTAATTTGTGGGCCCTCTTTAGGCCTACCGCCGTTCATTTGGATTTTTGGTCTGACTCTGTCGAACTTTGGCCCTTTTGGAGCTACTGTCATTGCTGCTTCTATGGGCTTTGACCTAATTTTCCTAAGAGTGTAGTCCATTTTGGACTGTTGCCCATTTCCTCATTTTTTTCAACCTGTAACTGGTTCCGCTCTGCTCCATGAAGTCAGTCCTTTTAGACTTTGGATGGGCTACCCCAGTAGTGTTGGGCTAGGCCCAACTGGAGATGCAGGGAAAAGACGTGAGTCCAAGCGGACTCGGATGTCACATGTATCAAAACAAGAGAAAAAAGAGAATTAATACAAATTCTTTAAGAACTCAGTACAATATGATCCAAGTACAATATGATCCATGTAATTCAAACAATTCTTTTGGATTAAAGCATTCACAACAAATAGATAATTTGAGGAAGGATCTCAGTCCAGTCATCTAAACAATATCATTTATGATCAGGAAAATACTACAAGCGATATAAAGTCATAATGATAGACTGGCAAGGCAAATTTTGACATAGGAAAGATCAATTATATTCTATCACTTGTGCAGACCTTTATTTCCTAACTCAAAACAGATTCGCCATATATTATGCAATTTAGCTCACAACCATGTCATACATATAGAGATTGATTTCAAGCATCACAACATGGAATCCAACCCTTTTCACCTTTTTGATCATACTCACTGCCTAAGCTATTTGGATGAAGAGGAAGCTTTTACGAGAAGAGAAGTAGACAAGAGAATGACACAAGAAGGATTAATCATTACAATTATTATGTTTTCAGGCAAGGAATTATCTATTAACTTTATGGTCCAAGCTAAGCAAAACAAGTAAGCGGCAAAGGCATTTGGACAAGATGTTCATAGCTCAAATATGTTACATATCTACTCAGACGTAGCCTTCATCGTTTTAAAGGAGCAAAAGAGGGAAGAAAGAGTAAGCAAGAAGAGAAAAGAGAAGAAGAAATCTCGAAACCATGAACTCACTTCTTTGCATTAAAAACAACATAAAGCAGAGAACCTACATGTATTTAACATAATATGACCTTATCAATTCTAAAATGACGAGGAAACACAATCAGTAAAAAAAAAGACAGAGGTAAGCAGATTCGTTCTTGGTGCAGATTTTTACTCATAACTACAATATGATCTAATCATCTTCCGTATGCCTTCAAATTAAGAAAACAGGGAAGCATTAACACGATACGGTGACCATGGCAAAATAAGGAATGACATGAGGGAACAAGCTAAGCACACGAAACAGATTTGGAGAACGAAAAATATAAGCATGCTTCTCCCGTTTCAAAGTATCAAACAACTTGCTCATATATTCATGTAACAACAACATGGGCATCAGATAGTCGACAACTACACATAAATAAGCTATCTATACTAACCAGTGATCACTACAATTTTCACGTATATTGAGACATGAAAACAAAGAATAAAAGAAGACGAAAATTTCAGGATTTTGGTAGGCATTCTCAAGACTGTGGTATGCTTGATATATTGAAATTGAAAAAGGGATTGGCAATATCAGGGTCTAAAGAGGGCATGGGGAAAGATGAATCAAATAGCAAGTAACGTGATTAAAAGACACCAAAACTCGGATTTTTACATTTCACATAACAGCTCAAACGATAGGAACAAGAAACCATGAAACTTGCATCATATTTTAAGAACTTTGAAAGCATGCTGGAACGAAGTTCGAACTATGATATAGTACGTATTCGACCCAATACTCTTTGATCTTTGGTAATAGCTAGGGAGAAATTCAAGAGATCGAGTCTGCACCTCTCAATGAATCTCGTTTAGAATTGTGAACTAAGGAGATTCCTCAAGAGCGTTTCTATCACACACACGCACAAACTATAAGCCGGAAGAATGTTAAGATCAACCAGAAAATGAAAGTTTCAAGACTATATGAAGATCAATCAGGCTGTTTATCCAAAGACTAATAAAACGAGGATCTTATGTGATCACATAGCGGCCATAAACAGTGAGACGAGCATTCTGAAAATTTCAACGCACTCTAAGTTCAATGGAAAATTCAACCAGCAGGCGAAACTTTAGAATATCATTCTTAATTTCTCACAACAACAGTCAAATATTCTCCAAACAAGACCAGCCTAAAACCAACAACATCCTACTATTTTTAACGAAAATAATGAAAGAAACAGGGAAGGTGGAACAAAATATTACCTGTTTTTGAGCAGCAAACTGGGTGTACGAGCTTCGTCGGAAAATCTTTACCACCACCGGAATCTCAACCAGTCTCACCGGAACTCGATTTTTACCGTGTTTTTGCTCTGAAATTTCTGGTTACGTGTGATTAAAGGAATGCTCCTTCAAAATCCCCGAATTTTTCCCCAGAAACTCCCACTACTCACCTCAAATGAAGAGGGGGTTTATATAAGAGGTTTTTGGGGTCGAAAATGGGGGGAAAGTAGAGGGGTTTTCTGAGAAATTCATTGAGGAATTTCAAATTCCCTAACGGACGAGGCTGGCCAGCATGGATTTGTACGAAACTGGTATAAATCTTCCGCTGATTTCACGGATTTGAAGCCACCTGGAGCTTTGGAACCTTCTTGGGGTTTCTAGCTCGCGACTTAACGGAAGAGAGGATGGCATTTGGGAACGTTGATGAGATGAAGGCATCATTTTGTAGCTGGGTTGATGGAGGAGGTACTGGTGTGGTTGTTGTCGTCTGTTGGACGAAGAGAGAGAGAGATGAGAGATAGGGGCTTTGGTTTTGTCTGTTGTATCTGAGAGATGAGTGAAAGAGAAGGGGAGTATAAGGGTTATGTTGGGTTGGGCTTGTGGGTCAAAGGGGAAATAAGGAGTGGGCTGGAGGGGAAATGGAGATTTGAAGTGGGCTCGGACGGGTTAGGAGAATGCTGGCCCAAAACCTGGCAGAAACAAAGGTTGTTGAGGGGTTATTTAGATAATGGCCACATTTGCAAAAATGTGGCCATTTCAATCTTTAGAAGATAGCCAATTTTGAAAGATTTAGGGGAATTCGGCTAATTTTTAAATGTTTAAAATAGTTTAGGCTAGCATAGAAATAAAGACGAATTAATTAAAATTAATTACCCGAGCCTCTTTAAACTTAAAAAAAATGAAATAATTATCATGTTCGACACATAATTTCCTCTTTTAACCCTTATGAAATTAATTTATTCAATTAATTTTATTTTTGAATTAATTTAGAGAAAAACCAAATGTTTAATCTCTTCGAAGGATTTTCTTATGAAATTAACTTTACAAATAATTCTTTAAGTAAACCCATATAAATTTCACATAATTAAATATGAAAAAAGATATAAATTGTTACTCAGAACTATTATAAAGCTGATTTGAAAATATGTTATCCTTTTTACTAGATAATTATTTCAGAAATTGTTTAAAATTCAAAAAGACTCAAGATTAATTCGTAATGTGGAGGGTAAAAATTGGGTGTGAACAACTTGCCCTCCCTTTAGATAGGGTGAGTGTAATGAACCCTGGGCAAAGGGAATTGACGTTCTCAATTTTATCCGATTACAGATTCATCTTCAGGAAGCGATTAGTTCTAGCACAAATTTCAAGAAATCATGGCCGAACTCTGGCATCAAGTTTCCTACATATCTCAAGTCACGTGAGAATTCAGGCCACTTGTAGTTCAAAACGCTAGATTTTACGCACGATTTCAAAGAATTCCAAACTATCCTGGTTTCAGAGTACGGAAAGACCGAAAAGCTGGGGAGTAAGAGGATAGGAGGGAGTTAGGAATGCAGCCGAGTTTTCAAAACAGAGTCCGCCTACATATACCAGGACTCAGGGAATCAGGCTGCTTGTAGTTTGACTCAATCGATGGAAAAGATAATCTTTATGTTAAGACAAACTTTGGCTCGGGATGAGTGACGAATAATTTGAGCTATAGAAAAGAGGCTTGTAACCTCTCAACTATGAATGTGGTGCACTTCACACCCATAAGTAAGATTTTACATGGACATAATTTCCAAAGCTCGAGGTGTATCGTCACCTGGATTTGAAGAGAAGGAATATTGCTTCCAGCATGAGTTCAGAAAATACCCTGGATGCGAAACTAAGACCCCAAAATAGGAAATACCCACATGCCTTCTGACAGGGGTGTGGTTTGATGGTGGTGAAAAGTCGTTCCTCAGCTCGCGTCTAAAGAGTTTGGTATTCCTCTTCAGATTATGTCCCAGTTCGCTGCTAAGAAAAAGTTCCACGTTGTGATGCATCCTTTTTTGTGTAGTCCGCACCTGTGGTTTTTCTTTGAGAATTTCATCCTTCGTGGATGCTCTCGACAACATCTCAAAATAAAATTGTTAGTAGTAACATAATTCCACTTGGAGAGGTAGTTTCTTGGTCATACCTCATCATTAGGTTACGTCCGAATCTTAGGTTGTGACATCTTTTGATGTGCTTTGTACCTGTTGTTCTGGTTCGAGATTTTCATCCTCTTGGATGTTCTTGGCAATATTTTGAAACAGATATGTTAGTAGTAAAGTGATTCAATGGAGAAAAATAGCTTTGTACCTTATTTTCGCGTATGTTGCCTTTGGAAGCGCATGTCGTCCTTTCCTATTTCTGTCTTAGGAAATAGCAATTTCCATGATGATTAAACATGATAGCCTTTTGGGCTATCAGATAGGATTGTCTAGTGCGCATTCCCATTATTGTGACTTAAATACTTTGCATATTCCCATTGTTGCGGCTTAGAAGTGTTAGATTTGTGCATTCCCATTGCTGCGACTTGAACACTTTGCGTATTCCCGTTGTTGCGACTTAGAAGTGTTATATTTGCGCATTCCCATTATTGAGACTTGAACACTTTGCGCATTCTCATTGTTGTGACTTAGAAGTGTTAGATTATTCAAGTCTATGGCGGTTAAATATGGTGATCTCTGAGTATGATGACTTTTGTAGTTGTTGCGATGGTGACGGTCCTCTTGACCGTTTGCAGCATTCTCTTGATTGTGATTGCCCTCTTGGCTATTGGTAGTGGTCTTTTGCATATGCCTTTGGGGTGAATCTTGCACATCATTCGTATCGATATGACTAACAGATATTTCCTGCATTGTTGGGCTTTGGGTAATCTAGCACACCATTCAAATTTGGACATAGGCGGCTTACAGATGCCTTTAACTTGTCAACTTCGAGTAATCTTGCTCATCATCCGACTTTGGATAGAGGCAGCTTACAAATGTCCTTCGAATTGTCAGTTTTTTGGGTAATCTTGCACTTTTATCCGATCTTGGATGTGACGCGACTTACAGATTTCCCTTGAATTGCTATCCTTTGGTTAGTCCTTCACAATATCAACGTGTATATGCCACGGCTTATAGACAACCCTTGGACTATCAACTTTTGGTAGTCTTGCACTTTATCCAATTTAAGATAATATTGCGACTTCCGCATTACCCTTAAACTGTCAATCTTTAGTTGTTCTTGCACACTATATGGTTTCAGATATCACTGCGTCTTACAAATAACTCTTAGTTTGTCAAGTTTTGGGCAACCTTGCACACTATCCGGTTTCAGATATCACTGTGACTTACATACGACCTTTGGTCTTCCAATTTGGGGAAATTCAGTTCATCGTCCGATTAGGATGGCGTCTTATAGACATCCTTCGAACTATATGCTTTCGACCTTGATGGAAAGTGTTTTAATTATCTGGGTGACAAGGCCTTTGCCCCACGATCAAATATAATTGCCTCTTCCGGCGATCAAGGCTTTCGAATAAGAGTGCATAGGTATCCTCAATGTTAGACTCCATCGTCTTACGCGATATTGGACATGAATATGCTGGATGCCAGACTTGCCATAATAAATAATAATAATATCCTCAACGTCAGACTCCTCCATCTTATGCGATATCAGATATAAATATGTTGAATGCTAGATTTAGCATAATAAAAGAGCAAATATACCCTAAACGTCAGAATCCTCCGTCTTACGCAATATTGGATATAAATATGCTGAATGCTAGATTTGGCATAACAAAGGAGCAAATATACCCTCAATGTCAAACTCCTCCATCTTACGCGATAGCGGATATAAATATGTTGAATACCAAACTTGGCATAATAAATAATAATAATATCCTCAATGTTAGACTCCTCTGTCTCACGGGATCTCGGATATAAGCATGCTGAGCCCCAGACTTGGCATAATAAAAGAGCAAATATACCCTCAATATCAGACTCCTCTGTCTTACGCGATATCAGATATAAATATGCTGAGTGCCAGACTTGGCATAATGAATGATGATAATAATGATGATAATGATATCCTCAACGTTAAACTCCACCGTCTCACGCGATCTCGGATATAAGCATGCTGAGGGTCGATCCTGCGCAGCAAGTGCGACTTAGGGACGCCTATGATTGTCATTCTCTTTGCAACCAACCAATAGAGGAAAATAGTCTTTGCAGGGGATGTGTGTCTGCGGTATTAAATGATAATGTGGATGATCATGCAATGGTCCTCGTGACATGGTCCTCGCGACATGCAAATACAATGGCCCTCATGGCATGGTCCTCGCGACATGCAAATATGATGGCCCTCGTGGTATGGTCCTCGCGACATGCAAATATGATGGCCCTCATAGCATGGTCCTCGTGACATGCAAATATGATGACCCTCGTGGCATGGTCCTCGCGACATGCAAATATGATACTGATGTAGATGATCATGCAATGGCATACGTAGCAGTTGCAGAGAACATCACCTTTGGTTTTTGTGTTGTCCTGTTGACTCCTTTGTGTGTACCTGCGCTCAAGGTAAACAATTAGTAGACACAACATCGCTTTTACGAGCGACCACAGTCAAACTTGAAAAAACTTTAAACAGCGTCTATGAAGCTGATCAAAACAACTTTCATTTTGAATGTGAGTGAAATGGTTATGCCCATTTTTGGGGACCGCCATTAATACCATTTTTAAACACCGTCTGTTCGTGGTGATTTTTGACTTGTTGGGGATTGGCAGAGAACGTCATTGATCTCTTATTTGGTGTCCTATTTTGAAGTTGACCAAAATGTCCTGATCTGCTTGGGGACTTGAGGATGTTGTCGATCTCTCTTTACTTAGTAGCTCTTGCAAACTACAAGAAAATTCTCCCGTTCTAGGGGCTTTTGCCTCTTTGGCTTCTGCCCATTATCTAGACTTTTATCGCTAATTTTGAGGCATCTAGTCTTGTTGCGTTTCTTTGAACGTGTTGGATAACGAGGGGCTTTCACTAATTTCTAATATACTTTTTAGGACAACCTGCATCCACAAAAAAATTGTTAGTTTTTTGGTGAAACTGATCTGTGTTGACCTCCTTCGATCTTCTGCTCCTTGCTTTGTCTTTTTTGGGTACTTCCCACTCTCGGGTACTCGTCATTCTCGGCTCTTCGAGTCATGGTAGACATAAGAAAAAGTCAAAATTAAAAGGAGTAAAGCTAATCTGTTGTAAAGATTTTTCAAACAAGCTCTTTGGAAAACAAAGGTTTTGAAAAAGGATAGTTTAAAAAAGTCTCTGCTCGTCATGTCATGTTCCATCTCAACGAATGTCTTTTACTCGAGGCCTTGACATTTCTGACACATCGCTGGCAAACTCTGTAGATCCTTTATCATCCTAGCTAGGGAATTTGAAATATTTTTTTGAAAATCTGTCATAGCTGGGGATTAATCTATTGGGAATCTTTGAAGTAGACTCTAATTTCTCGGTGTTGGAGAATTCTTAGGAGTTTGTTTCTAAACTCTTAAATAAATCTTGGTGGAAATTTTGAGGTCCCCCTCAAAATTTCTACCCCAGTTAAAGGTTTCATGATGAATCCCATTCCATTTGCAAGGGACTTGAGACTTTGTAGGGATTATGAGATTCTTGCTTGATATTCACTTTGATTGCTCTTCAGCATATTCTGCATTCTGACTTGCTGGAGATTGATCTTTGCCTTCTGAATTTTCGAGATTCCTTTCTCGAAAATTCTGCCCCAGTTTCCATTTTCTGGGCGATATGACCAAGCCGTCATGGCATTTACGTATCCACAAGCCTTCTATTGTTTCGCTGGTAATGACCTTCATCTTCTGAATTTTTGAGACTCCTTTCTCAAAAATTCTGCCCAGTTTTCATTTCCTGGGGTGATATGAACGAGTCGTCATGGCATTTACGTATCCACAAGCATTCTCTTGTTTTGATGGTAATGACCTTCATCTTTTGAATTTTTGAGACTCCTTTCTCAAAAATTCTGCCCAGTTTCTATTTCCTGGGGTGATATGACCGAGCCGTTGTGGCACCTACATATCCCGTTGAGGCAGGAATCAGGTCAAATATAGTTCTCACACTCGAAGTGTGAGAATGTTGGAAATAAATAAAGGGATGACCAAAGCCGACAAAGGCCGCCTACGTATCTCATTCTTGAGAATTCAGGTCAAACGTAGTTGAGGATAAGGAAGGGAAAGATAGATTTTCCTAAGGGGTTGACCGAAGCCGACAAACGCCGCCTACGTATCTCATTCTTGAGAATTCAGGTCAAACATAGTTTGTACATGAAGGATAGGGGATATTTAATATTTTTACTAAGTGCAAAATGATTACAATCAAAAAATGCGATTACAAAAAATGCGATTGCAAAAAATTCAATATCTTGAATCATGCCACCCGGCCTTTGATGCTCCACCTTTACTTGTTGACAGTTGGAACACTTAGACACAAACCCGGTTATGTCCCTATTCATAACGTTCCACCAAAAGACTTCTCGTAGATTATGGTACAGTTTGGTAGCACCCGGATGAATGAAATATCTAGAACTGTGAGCCTCAGTCAGAATCTGCTGTCTCAACCCATCTACATTTGGCACACATAAGCGATCTTGATAACGAAGTACACCATCTCCCCTTTGGGAGAAAACCTCCACCCGCTGCTGGTGAACTGCACCCTTAAGCTGAAGTAGAATGGGATCCCTGTCTTGCTTTGCCTTCACCTCAGCTACCAAAGATGATTCAGCACCATTTTGTACAATCACACCACCTTCTGTCGAGTCCATAAGGAGAACTCCCGACCGAGCTAGCCTATGAACCTCCTTAACCAATTAAAGAAAATTGATACTTGTATTTTAGAAATGGAAACACATAAAGAGCTTATCTTTTATGAAACGGAAAGGAAAATATGCTTATTTCGTTTCATATAAATAGAAACAGTAAGTGATTTGAAGAAGATTTTAACAAGGGAATGTTTTACTCATTTGGGGTAACTCAACTAAGTTGCAATGTTAGTCCAAATTAATACAAGAAATACTAATCTGAACTATACAAATAAAGAGTTAAGGTAAAGGAAATAATTAAGCCTTTTGACTTAAATTACTTGGACTTTTAGTCTGAAACCTGTTCTAAATCTAATTTGTGGGCCCTCTTTAGGCCCACCACCGTTCATTTGGATTTTTGGTCTGACTCTGTCAAACTTTGGCCCTTTTGGAGCTACTGTCATTGCCGCTTCTATGAGCTTTGGCCTAATTTTCCTAAGATTTTAGTCCATTTTGGACTGTTGCCCATTTCCTCATTTTTTCCAACCTGTAACTGGTTCCGGTTTGCTCCATGAAGTCAGTACTTTTAGACTTTGGATGGGCTGACCCAGTAGTGTTGGTCTAGGCCCAACTGGAGATGCAGGGGAAAGACGTGAGTCCAAGCGTACTCGGATGTCACATGTATCAAAACAAGAGAAAAAAGGGAATTAATACAAACTCTTCAAGAACTCAGTACAATATGATCCATGTAATTCAAACAATTTTTTTGGATTAAAGCATTCACAACAAATAGATAATTTGAGGAAGGATCTCAGTCCAGTCATCTAAACAATATCATTCATGATCAGGAAAATACTACAAGCGATATAAAGTCATAATGATAGACTGGCAAGGCAAATTTCGACATGGGAAAGATCAATTATATTCTATCACTTGTGCAGACCTTTATTTCCTAACTCAAAATAGATTCGCCATATATTATGCAATTTAGCTCACAACCATGTCATACATATAGAGATTGATTTCAAGCATCACAACATAGAATCAAACCCTTTTCACCTTTTTGATCATACTCACTGCCTAAGCTATTTGGATGAAGTGGAAGCTTTTACGAGAAGTCAAGTAGACAAGAGAATGGCACAAGAAGGATTAATCACTACAATGATTATGTTTTCAGGCAAGGAATTATCTATTAACTTTATGGTCCAAGCTAAGCAAAACAAGTAATCGGCAAAGACATTTGGACAAGCTGTTCATAGCTCAAATAGGTTACATATCTACTCAAATGTAGCCTTCATTGATTTAAAGGAGCAAAAGAGGGAAGAAAGAGTAAGCAAGAAGAGAAAAGAGAAGAAGAAATCTTGAAACCATCTCACTTCTTTGCATTAAACAAAACATAAATCAGATAACCTACATGTATTTAACATAATATGACCTTATCAATTCTAAAATGACGAGGAAACACAATCAGTAAAAAAAAGACAGAGGTAAGCAGATTCGTTCTTGGTGCAGATTTTTACTCATAACTACAATATGATCTAATCATCTTCCGTATGCCTTCAAATTAAGAAAACAGGGAAGCATTAACACGATACGGTGACCATGGCAAAATAAGGAATGACATGAGGGAACAAGCTAAGCACACGAAACAGATTTGGAGAACGAAAAATATAAGCATGCTTCTCCCGTTTCAAAGTATCAAACAACTTGCTCATATATTCATGTAACAACAACATGGGCATCAGATAGTCGACAACTACACATAAATAAGCTATCTATACTAACCAGTGATCACTACAATTTTCACGTATATTGAGACATGAAAACAAAGAATAAAAGAAGACGAAAATTTCAGGATTTTGGTAGGCATTCTCAAGACTGTGGTATGCTTGATATATTGAAACTGAAAAAGGGATTGGCAATATCGGGGTCTAAAGAGGGCATGGGGAAAGATGAATCAAATAGCAAGTAACGTGATTAAAAGACACCAAAACTTGGATTTTTACATTTCACATAATAGCTCAAATGATAGGAACAAGAAACCATGAAACTTGCATCATATTTTAAGACCTTTGAAAGCATGCTGGAATGAAGTTTGAACTATGATAGAGTTCATATTCATCCCAATACTCTTTGATCTTTGGTAATAGCTATGGAGAAATTCAAGAGATCGAGTCTGCACCTCTCAATGAATCTCGTTTCGAATTGTGAACTAAGAAGATTTCTCAAGAGCGTTTCTATCACACACACGCACAAACTATAAGCCGGAAGAATGTTAAGATCAACCAAAAAATGAAAGTTTCAAGACCTTATGAAGATCAAACAAGTTGTTTATCCAAAGACTAATAAAATGAGGAGCTTATGTGATCACATAGCGACCATAAACAGTGAGACGAGCATTTTAAAAATTTCAACGCACTCTAAGTTCAATGGCAAATTCAACCAGCAGGCAAAACTTTAGAATATCATTCTTAATTTCTCACAAAACAGTCAAATATTCTCCAAACAAGACCAGCCTAAAACCAACAACATCCTACTATTTTTTAACAAAAATAATGAAAGAAACAGGGAAGGTGGAATGATATATTACCTGTTTTTGAGCAGCAAACTGGGTGTACGAGCTTCGTCGAAAAACCTTTACCACCACCAGAATCTCAACCAGTCTCGCCAGAACTCAACTTGATTTGCTACTATTTTAGACCCGGATATGCCCGGCACCCTTGAAGGGGTTTTTTGAGACTTATTTCATCGATTTAGACCGGATAGGTTCTGGGCACGCATTTTCGATATTGGGTCACTGCTTTGGATCCAGATTCACCCGGGATGATGATATTGAGATTGAGATTTAGTATGTGGCTGAGGACCTCCATCGACCTTGCCGATTCAGACCAGGGGCTATGTGGTGAGTGTGTTATAGGAGGGGTATACGGTGGAGTTAAGGTATAAAAGTTGTGTCCTTCCATGGAACCTACCTACGGGGCTCGAAGGCACCGAAGGAGGTACATACAACGTTACTATTCAAGTTGGTTTTCATCATGCATCATACCATTCATTTATGTGAGGTTCCACCATTATTTGTTGTTTGCTGAGTGTACGCTCCGGTAGTATGGGATGCTGGAGGGTTTGTCTTCACTTGGTTGTGTTCCTCAGGTGTATGGGCGCCTGTTGGTACTGTAGGTAGACTTATTATTGCCTTATCAAGTCTTATGATTCGTTATGTTGATTTTTTATTGTATCTTGGTATTGAGACTAGTATCTTGTAGCTGGGCTTGGTTATTATTCCTGTGTTCGAGCATGGTTTTGTCACTTTACTTTCCTCCTTCTCTTTTACTTGAGGTTACTGGTATACCACCCATTTTCTAAGAAACTTATATATATATATTATTATAGCAAGGATCCCAGGTGCATTACTGCTTCCTTTCACTTGCGCCTGCGATATGTATTCTAGTAGCTAGCCATGTCTGTTATTTTCTTCTTGAATTCCTTTCGTGCTAGCTTTCGTGTACTTATTTATTGTTCTCTGTGACTATTTGCTTCTACTCTGCTTATTACTGCTCTTTTATCTTATATGCGCTCAGTCGACTGATGATGCCTACTAGGTACCCGTTGCTTAGCAATTGGTGCTCATACTACATTTCTGCATCTTTATGGTGCATATATTAGTTAAGCTTTCATCGTTGATTGCTTTGGAGACTCATGCAGCTTTTGGATCTTTGAGACTAGGGTGAGCGCCTGGCGGTCGGGGCTTGACCACATCTCATCTTTTGTACTGTTACTTTTTGTATATTCGGAGACAGTTGTACTTATATTTTGGTTACTTCTAGCACTTGTATTCTATTAGAAGCTTTTGTACTATCGATACCAAGTCTTGGGGTTGGTGTAGTTTTATTATGTATATATTCAGGTTATTGCTTCCTCTTTGTCCTTATCCTTATATTTTGCTTCCGCTTATTTATTCTTATTGTGCGTATTGGTTAGGTAGTATCCCATTACTAACCATTCCAGGCTATGAGAATTAGCTTGCCTACTGGAGGGTTGTAGGTGCCATCATGACTTGAGAAATTGGGTCGTAACAGTTGGTGTCAGAGCTCTAGGTTCATCGGTGTCGTGGTGTAGAAACAAGTGTCTATGTAGAGTCTCATGGATTGGTACGATAACATCTGTATCCTATCTGCGGGAGGCTACAGGGCATTGTTAGGAAAAGTTTCCTCTTTTAGTCTCCTTATCGTGTGTTCCTGGCTCTATTGGCTTTTAAACTTTGGTTGTTTCATTCCTTCTTAGATGCCTAAGATGAATTTGACACCGGGCGATATCGAGGCCTCTATGCCTATTGTTTCAGTGCTTCCATCAGCACCAGAACTTCAGAGTGAGAGTTTACCACATCAGATAGGGGGTGCGAGACCAGCCCAGCCTCCGATTGGATTCATGGCTACCCCAGTTCTTCAGGATACCATGGCTAGGACTCTGAGTCCTCCGGTGGGTGTTTTAGTACCTGATTCTATGAGCGGTGCTTCAACTAGGGTTGAGCTTCCAGTTCTTCAGCAGGGTTATATGTTAGTATTGGAATATGAGGCGAGATTTCATGAGATGGTTAGGTGCACTTCTAGGACTGTGCCTTCAAAGTTTGATAGAGTTCAGAGCTTTGTTGAA
Source organism: Jaltomata sinuosa (assembly GCA_003996215.1). Classification (NCBI taxonomy): domain Eukaryota; kingdom Viridiplantae; phylum Streptophyta; class Magnoliopsida; order Solanales; family Solanaceae; genus Jaltomata; species Jaltomata sinuosa. The sequence continues at coordinate 82,937 of QJPP01002216.1, read as the reverse complement.
GGTTTTGATTTCACCGCTATGTTTGGAGACCGAGCACTTGGTTACAGTTGGGACTACCTATCTTCAGGTGGTCGATCATGCTTGGGCTATCGAGGGTTTATGCCGTGAAGCTTATGGAGGTAGTGCTAAGAAATATCGTTTCCAAGACAGTTCCCCAGGTTCTCAGACTTGAGGTTTGGGATTCTCCACCCGATTTAGGTTCCATTACTTCTTATCTACCCGACCAGTTTCAGTTACTCCACAGGTCTTAGAGGGTGGTGGTACAGGGCATGTTGAGCTTAACAGACATGGTATGGGTCAAATTCTTTGAGGTTTACTTTCAGGTTGTGTAAGCCTTGGTGGACAGTCAGGTTCAGTGAGATCTCCTTACCCATATATAGTCAGTGGAATTTGATTTCAGTGCAGTATGCATGGGCACTTTTCTAGGGATTGTCCCATGATTCCATCTTCTAGTCCACAGGGTCAACAAATGTTATCTCACAGGGCTTCAGTACCACCGGCTAGAGGTGGAGTGCAAGGTTGTAGGGGTGGTCCCCAAATAGTTAGAGGTGGCTTTCAGCTAGGTGGTTTAGGTATCCATCCAGAGTCAACATGCATTGTGCATCGGGGCAAGGCTTCCTTGGGTTTCTACGGTTGTGGAGTGGTTGGTCACTATTTTAGAGATTGTCCCTGACGAGGGATGGTTGAGCCTTCAACTTTGACTACACAATCCAGAGTTAGATTTTGTCAGTTTGATGCGCTTCCTGGTGGGCCAGAGGTAGAGTTTCCTGATATGGTTGCTCCAGTTAAGGATTTTGTTACCTTCGATTAGTGATAGTACTGCTTGCGTTGCGATTCTATCCCTTCTATTGTATATTTTCTTATATGCCTACCTGCCACTTGTTTAGTTGTTTGACTACCTGAGTTGTAGTGTTTATGCGTTGTTTTCTTGGTAGTTTATTCTTTAGTAGTGGATGGGGTAAGTTTTTCTTGTGAGGTGTTTACCCAGAGTTATAGCTTGTGGGTAGTTCTTGTTAGTCTCTTTTCTGGTTGGTTTTGTTTCAAGTTACGTGTGACTCTAGCCTTGTGTTGAGTCTTCCTTGTTGAACGGTCCTAGATGGTTGTTGCCTAGGCTGTTATCTAGCATTTGCTAGAAGTCCTTGTGTTAGTTTGGTGTTACCGGTGGTTGTTCCAGAATTTGATCTCTTGTCTCGAGTTGAGAGGTGTCGGATATGCTAGCGTGCATTGATTGGATTAGTTTTCTTGGGTGTTTAGAGTCGACCCTCTTTATTTAGTTTGTTTAGGAGGTTGGAAGGTATGTGGGTTATCTCCATTGTCACGCCCCGAGGTTACCCCTTAGACGTAACACGGGACTTGGGACCACAAGTTCCTCAAGCTAACCCTTGGTCATAGCATTCTCAAGCATAACAAAAGATAAGCGGAAGCATAATAGATAAATCTAGAATCACATAAATAGGTAATCGAGTCAAAATAGAAATTCACATCCAGAAGGAGACTAGAACACTGTCTATGTCAGAAAAGCCTCTACTTATGACATAAAGAGTTTCTAGGACAAGACCCTAGCTAACTCGAAGTATGGAAGAGCTAACACAAACTAATAACATGACTAGTCCTCGACCTAAGAGGACTCACCAACAACTGACAGGTAGAGTGGCCTGGAAGCTCTAGCCACGGGCCTGAGAAGGGACTCCTGAATCTGCATCATCAAAGGATGCAACACAAGATATGCATCAGTACTATAGGATGTACCGAGTATATGAGCGATGCATGAACATGATAAACAATTTAAGACATGCTTAGTATGCTTTAACAATCAAAATCATACTTTAAAAGTAAAACTAAATGCAAATGACTCGATAAAACACCATAAGCTGGAAACATGATCATAAACAAGAGTCTGAAATCTGAATAAGAGTCAAGTACATTTTTAAAGCATAAACTGTTTTTGTGGGAGATTCTCTAACCGGCATAGACCATGTGAGCTACATGGAATCTGATGTATACGCCTCATCGAGAGGACCCAATATACCTTGCCAGGGTATAAAGGCATGACTGTGGCATGATCACTAAAACTGATGCCCAACAGAGGGGACTTGTAAACCTATGGGGACACGTAGTTCTGGGACTAAGGGTACTCTCACTCGGTCCAAATCGATGTTAAATACTACTCCCAAAATATACTTATAGCTCTGATGCCAAAACTGATCATAACTGGTGACATATCTGATGTCAAAATCGTTGAAAAGCAATAAGACATATCTGAATGCCATGCAATTCAACCCATACATCTAACGACTTAACATAGCCATAATTCAAATCATGCAGTTCCCTTCTAAATTCATACTTGAAGAATTTGGCATGCAATTTCATGAAATACATAAGGTCATGATATCTAATCATGTCAAAATTCTCTTGAAAACATGCAATTCAATGGAATCAAGCTAGAAATCAACTTTAGAGCTTGGGCTTTTAAAACTAATGAAGAAATCATAATCAAATCATAATTAAGCAATAAGAAACCATGAATTTAAGCATAGAAACTAATTTCATAAGTTTTCCCCAATTTAGATCAAAACTCTAATTTCACAAGCGCATGATTTAACATAAGAATTGGGGGTTTTAGGCACAGGGGTAAAAGAAACCCATTGTTAAATGCCCACATACCTTGATTGAAGATAACCCACTTGAATTGGAAAGACTTAGGAGCTTGAACTTGGAGCTTGAGACTTGAAGCTTGGAGAAGAATTTCCCCTTTTTTTGGGAGGGGAATGAAGTAATGAGAAGGAACTTAGGCTAATGAGGGTGAAAACCCTTCTTGAAATAGTCAAAATGACATCATTTAGGAGTTAAAAGAGTGGGTAATAACTAAAATACCCCTGGTACATAATTTAGAAAAAGCTGGAAAAATATACCTTCAGGGATCACGAGTTGGTCTACGGTCCGTCATCCCAAAGGATGGACCGTCAATCTGATCCGTGGTTTTCCACTAACACTTATTGGAGCTACTGGAATTGCATTCTACGAGTCACACCACGGTCCATATTTCCAAACGATAGACCATCATGTCGACTTGTGGTTTGCCTTGAGGGATCTGGACTTTTTGAACTTTTAGGGATTACGGCTGGGGATGACGGCCTGTCAGACAGAAGGATGGACTGTCCCTTGACTCGTCATTTCTGGGATAGTTTAAGAGGTCTTATGGAACTTGGACAACAAGTGCACAGGACGGACCATGGTTTCAAACCACGAACCGTCGATTGACTCGTCGTCTCTGGAAACTTGAGATTTTTCTGAGATTTTAACTTAGATAGCTGGTTTGATTTTTGAGGTGTTACAATATCTTCCCCTTGGGATCATTCACCCTCGAATAAAGACTAAACAAAGGAAAACTGAAGAGAAAATAGCCCAACCAGCAACATAACATGGAAATCAAAGAGTAAACATAAAAATTGAACTTTTCAACTTGAAAACATGATAAACTAACTTCGTAAAACATGGATGCATGCTAGAATCATGAGAGGAACTGGTGGAATAGAATCAGAGGGACATACTAAGGAGGAAACTAGTACCTCAAGCTGGAACTAACTCGAAAGGAAAGAGATGAGGATACTTGGCCTTCATGGCCTCTTCCGCTTCCCAAGTAGCTCATTCAACAAGCTGATTTCTCTAAAGAACCTTTACCGAAGCAACTTCTTTGTTTTGCAACCTCCAAATCTGACGATTAAGGATATCTACGGGAACCTCTTCATAGGTGAGATTATCCTTCACACCCACATCCTCCAAAGGGACAATCAAGCTCGGATCACCAACACACTTCTTCAACAAGGAAACATGAAAAACTGGATGAACCACTTCCAACTCTGATGGAAATTCCAACTCATAAGCAACCTTACCAACTCTCCTCAAAATTCGATAAGGACCTACAAAATAGGGACTAAGCTTTCCTTTCTTGCCAAACCTCATCACACCCTTCATGGGTGACACCTTTAGGAAAACTCAATCATCAACTTCAAATTCCAACTCCCTTCTCCTCACATCCGCATAAGATTTTTGTCGACTCTGAGCGGTCTTCAACCTTTCCCTAATAAGCTAAACCTTCTCCATAGTCTCATAAATTGAATATGGTCCAATCAAGGCTGCCTCACCTACCTCAAACCAACCAATAGGAGACCTACATCTCTGGCCATAAAGTGCCTCATATGGAGCCATCTGGATGCTAGAGTGAAAGTTGTTGTTGTAGGCAAACTCGATAAGAGGTAAGTGATCATCCCAATTACATTTGAAGTCGATAACACACGCTCTCAACATATCCTCTAAAGTCTGAATAGTGCGCTCTGCCTGGCCGTCTGTCTAAGGGTGAAAACCTGTGCTAAGCTTCACCCGGGTACCAAGATCTTTATGAAACGATCTCCAAAACTGAGATGTAAACTGAGGACCTCTATAAGAAATAATAGACAAGGGAACACCATGCAATCAAACTATCTCCCGGATGTAGAGTCTGGCATAATCGTCTGCTGAATCAGTAGTCTTAACAACCAAGAAGTGGGATGACTTGGTCATCCGGTCGATAATCACCCAAATGGAATCATGTTGCCTTCGAGTACGAGGAAAACTATTAATAAAGTCCATATTGATTGCTTCCTATTTCCTAGTGGGAAGGTAAATATCTTGAATCATGCCACCCGGCCTTTGATGCTCCACCTTTACTTGTTGACAGTTGGAACACTTAGCCACAAACCTGGTTATGTCCCTATTCATACCGTTCCACCAAAAGACTTCTCGTAGATTATGGTACATCTTAGTAGCACCCGGATGAATGGAATATCTAGAACTGTGAGCCTCAGTCAGAATCTGCTGTCTCAACCCATCTACATTTGGCACACATAAGCGATCTTGATAACGAAGTACACCATCTCTCTCTTGGGAGAAAACCTCCACCCGCTGCTGGTGAACTGCACCCTTAAGCTGAAGTAGAATGGGATCCCTGTCTTGCTTTGCCTTTACCTCAGCTACCAAAGATGATTCAGCACCATTTTGTACAATCACACCACCTTCTGTCGAGTCCATAAGGAGAACTCCCGACCGAGCTAGCCTATGAACCTCCTTAACAAATTCCTTCTTCCCATCTTCAAAAAATGACACACTCCCCATGGACAATCTACTCAAAGCATCTGCCACGACATTGGCCTTAACCGGATGGTAAAACACACTCATATCATAATTCTTAAGGAGCTCAAGCCATCTCCTTTATCGCAAATTCAATTCCTTTTGAGTGAACACATACTGAAGACTCTTATGATCGGTGAATACATCCACATGCACCCCATACAAATAATGTCTCCAAATCTTCAAAGAAAACCACGACTGCCAACTCAAGATCATGAGTAGGATAGTTCTTCTCATGAGTCTTAAGCTGTCTCGAAGCATAAGCAATCACCCTACCACGCTACATCAAAACACAACCCAAACCAATCCTAGAAGTATCACAATACACAACAAAATCATTTAGGCCCTCGGATAGAGCTAACACTGGAGTTGTGGTCAATCTAGTCTTCAATTCCTGAAAGTTCTTATCACACAAGTCGGACCACTGAAATTTTACCTTCTTCTAAGTCAATCAGGTCAAAGGGGAAGCAATGGAAGAAAATCCTTCCACAAACCTCCTGTAGTAACCAGCCAAACCAAAAAAGCTCCTAATATCAGATGGGGAAGTAGGTCTAGGCCAGTTACTTACTGCCTCTATCTTTTGGGAATCAACTCGGATACCATCACTAGTCACAATGTGACCCAGAAAAGCAACAGACTGCATCCAAAACTCACATTTGCTAAACTTTGCAAATAACTGTCGATCCTTGAGAGTTTGCAACACATCTCTCAAGTGGTTCGCATGCTCCTCCTCACTCCGAGAGTAGATGAGGATATCATCAATGAAAATAATCACAAACATATCCAAATATTGCTTGAACACATAGTTCATCAAATCCATAAAAGCTGCAGGAGCATTTGTTAGACCAAAATAAATCACAACAAATTCATAATGACCATACGGAGTCCTGAAGGCTGTCTTCGGAATATCACACTCTCTAACACGAAGCTGATGATAACCAGATCTAAGGTCAATTTTGGAGAATAAACTAGCACCCTGAAGCTGATCGAACAAGTCCTCAATCCTAGGAATGAGATATTTATTCTTGATTGTGACCTTGTTCAACGGTAGTCAATACACATTCTAAGAGAACCATCTTTCTTTCGAACAAATAAAACTGGGGCACCCCATGGAGAAATGCTAGGCCTGATGAAACCTTTATCAAGAAGATCCTTCAACTGATCTTTCAACTCCTTGAGTTCTGCGAGAGCCATTATATAGGGAGGAATAAAGATAGGATTCGTATCTGGGAGAAGATCTATCCAAAAGTCTATCTCTCGCTTGGGAGGGACTCCGGGCAAATCCTCGAGAAACACTTCTGGAAACTCATTCATAACAAGAATAGACTGAAGGGATGGGGTTTCAGACTCCGTGTCCATAACCCGCACTATGTGATAAACATACCCCTTTGAAACCATCTTCCTAGCCTTAAGATAAGATATGAAATGACCTTTCGAAGAAGAGGGACTACATTGCCATTCTAAAACAAGTTCATTAGGAAACTTGAAACTAACCACACGAGTACGGCAATCAACAGAGGCATAACATGCATACAACCAGTCCATACCAAGGATAACATCAAAATCCGTCATCTCCAACTCTACTAGATCCGCTGAAGTGACTCTGTGGAGGACTGAGATTGGACAATTTTGGTAGATTCTTTCGTCTAGGACTGACTCACCAATAGGAGTAGATACATAAAATGGTTCTAAAAGCTGATCCGGACAAATCTCAAACTTACAAGCAACATAAGGGGTTACAAAAGATAAGGAGGCACCGGAGTCCAACAACATACACATCAAGAGAGAAGACTTTCAACATACCAGTAACCACATCTGGAGAACTAACCTGATCCTAATGGAAGGACATAGCATAAAGACAGTTCTGGTGCTGACCCCCAGAACTAGAAGTTGTGGCCTGCTGGGGTAGGCTGAGTCCTACCCCCTTGTGCCTTCCTAGCTAACGGTCAATCCTTGATATGATGCCCAATCTGACCATACACAAAACAACCCTCTCTACCAGCCAAACACTCACCGGGGTGATTCTTCCCACACTTGGTACAAACGGGGAAAGAAGGCCCCTTTGCACCACCTCCCTGAGCATAAGAGCCTGCACCTCTACTAGACTGATCATGGTAGGGCCTGGAGGACTGAGAAGGAATACAAGCAGAATAATGCATGGGCCCTGACGATCTCTTCTGAAAGGAAGAGCGATGTCCGCCCCCAAACTTCTGATGGCTAAATCCCAAACCCTCAGATATAGATCTTTTGTTCTCCCTTACCCTCTCCCTAAGCTTGTCACCCTCAATCTGATAGGCATGAGTCATGAGTCATGAGTCGGGAAATATTCATATCACTCATCAATAAGGCAGACCTACACTCTTTCTTCACTATATCAAAAACTCCATATATGAACTTTCTCATTTGATCGTGTGGGTCCGCTACCATGGAGGTAGCATATCTAGACAACTGAGTGAACTTCAGACTATACTCTTGAATCGACATCGACCCCTGTCTCAAGTTCACAAATTCCTCTACCTTCGCTTGCCTCAACTCTTGGGGGAAGAACTTATCAAGGAAGGCCCTCACCAAAACATTCCCAAGTCATGGGGACCGCGTCCCTCACCCTAGCCTCCTTCCATTGCGTGAACCAAATATGAGCTACATCCTTGAGTTGATAGGATCCAAGCTCAACACAATCAACCCTAACCACTTTCATAACTTCAAAGATCTTCTTCACTTCATCAATAAAGTTGAGGGGGGTCCTCACTCACTTTCGAACCCCAAAATTCGGGTGGGTTCATTCAGATGAAGTCACGAACTCAGGCCGCTACTCCACCTTGAGGATGGACTAAGGCAGGAGCCTGCTGATTGGCCTGAGTGGCCAAGGTCTGGGATAGCAAATGAATGGCATTCCTGAACTCCTCATTCGTGACATTGGAGATCGGAACGGGAGGAACAACATTTTGAGTGGCTCAGGGAGGCATAGCACGTCGAGAAGGCATAATCTGAAACGTACAAGATAATGATTAGAGGAACATTAGAGTTAAGTTCTATCGCACCAGGTGATCATGAAAGAAGTGAGGTTTTCCAAGAAACCTAATAGCTTCCCTCTCATATGTGTGGCGCGCTTCACACACATGAAAGAGACTCTACTCGATGCGACTTTCAGACATCCTAGGACTCTTGAACCTGAGGATATGATACCAAGTTTGTCACGCCCTGAGGTTACCCCCTAGACGTAACATGGGACTTGGGACCACAAATGCCTCAAGCTAACCCTTGGTCATAGCATTCTCAAGCATAACAAAAGATAAGGGGAAACATAATAGATAAATCTGGAATCACATAAATAGGTAATTGGGTCAAAATAGAAATACAAATCCAGAAGGAGACTCGAACACTGCCTATGTATGAAAAGCCTCTACTTGTGACATAAAGAGTTGCTAGGACAAGACCCTAGCTAAGTCGAAGTACGGAAATAAAAAGCTAACACAAGCTAATAACATGACTAGTCCTTGACCTAAGAGGACTCACCAACAACTGACAGGTAGAGTGGCCTGAAAGCTCTAGCCACGTGCCTGGAAAAGGACTCCTGAATCTGCTTCATCAAAGGATGCAGCGCAAGATATGCGTCAGTACTATAGGAAGTACCGAGTATAAGAGCGATGCATGAACATGATAAATAATTTAAAACATGTTGAGTATGCTTTAACAATTGAAATCATACTTTAAAAGTAAAATTGGATGCAAATGACTCTACAAAACACCATAAGCTGGAAACATGATCATAAACAAGAGTCTAAAACCTGAATAAGAGTCAAGTACATTTTTAAAGCATAAACTATTTCTATGGGAGGTTCTCTAACCGACATAGACCATGTGAGCTACATGGAATCTGATGTATACGCCCCATCGAGAGGACCCAATATACCTTGCCAGGGTATAAAGGCATGACTGTGGCATGATCACTAAAACTGATGCCCAATAGAGGGGACTTGTAAACCTATGGGGGCACGTAGTTCTGGGACTAAGGGTACTCTCACCCGGTCCAACTCAGTGCTAAATACTACTCCCAAAATATACTTATAGATCATATAATACTGGGGCATATCTAATGCCAAAACTGATCATAATTGGTGACATATCTGATGTCAAAACCGTTGAAAAACAATAAGACATATATGAATGCCATGCAATTCAACTCATACATCTAAAGACTTAAAATATCAATAATTCAAATCATGTGTTTCCTTTCTAAATTCATACTTGAAGAATTTGGCATGCAATTTCATGAAATACATAAGGTCATGATATCTAATCATGTTAAAATTCTCTTAAAAATATGCAATTCAATAGAATCATGCTAGAAATCAACTTTAGTGCTTAGACTTTTAAAACCAATGAAGGAATCATAATCAAATCATAATTAAGCAATAATAAACCATGAATTTAAGCATAGAAACTAAATTTCATATGTTTTCCCCAATTTAGATCAAAACCCTAATTTCACAAGCTCATGATTTAACATAAGAATTGGGGGTTTTGGGCACAAGGGTGAAAGGAACCCATTGTTGAATGCCCACATACCTTGATTGAAGATAACCCACTTGAATTGGAAAGATTTAGGAGGCTTGAACTTGGAGCTTGAGACTTGAAGCTTGGAGAAGAATTTCCCTTTTTTTTTTGGGAGGGGAATAAAGTAATGAGAAGGAACTTAGGCTAATGAGGGTGAAAAACCTTTTTGAAATAGTTAAAAGAGTGGCTAATGACTAAAATAACCCTGGGATATAATTTAGAAAAAGCTGGAAAAATTGACCTTCAGGGATCACGAGTTGGTCTACGGTCCGTCATCCCAAAGGATGGACCGTCAATATGATCTGTGGTTTTCCAATAACACTTATTGGAGCTAATGGAATTACATTCCATGAGTCACACCACGGTCCATACTTCCAAACGACATACCATCCTGTTGACTCATGGTTTTCCTTGAGGGACCTGGACTTTCTGAACTTTCAAGGATTACGACTGGGGATGAAGACCCGTCATCCAAAAGGACGGACCATTCCTTGACTCATCATTTCTGGGATAGTTTAAGAGGTTTTCTGAAACTTGGACAATGAGTGCACAGGATAGACCGTGGTTTCAAACCACAATCATCGACTGACTTGTCGTCTCTAGAAACTTGAGATTTTTTTGAAATTTTAACTTAGATAGCTTATTTGATTTCTGAGGTGTTACACCTATAGTCTCCCTCAGTTTTTTGTCTGGTTGGGTTGTTTTATTGTTTCCCCAGTTCCCATTGGAATGATTTTCGATCATAGTTCTCTGGTTGAGATTTTGATTGTGGCATTGTGGTTGAGTTTTGACTACGGAATTATGGCCAAGTTTTGACAATAAGAGTTGTAGGAGCTAAGGGAATATCTCCAAAGTCTTCTGAGAAAGAGGTTGTGGAATTTAGTGTATCCTTAGAAAAAGGTTTCGTTTTGTTTACAAAGGAGGGTGATGACTCCTTGTGTGTATGTATTCTAGTTGTTGACTGAGGTGGTGACCGAGAGTTTGCTTTGGCTTGTATGTTGGTGACTTGCATCGGTCGAGTTCAGGTTGTGATGTCATTTCCTTTTATATATTCGAGGCCAAAATTCTTTCTAGTCTGAGATTGAGGTAGTGGTCATTCCTATTACTACCTTTGGGAGCTAGTTGCATCGACCCTGGCTTCCTTGTTATCTTCTTTGAGGGAAATAAAGTTTCAATAGCATCTAGGGAGTGGGCGAATTGTGTATTCATGTCCTAGTTGGCTCCAGCTCCATTAGTGTTCTTCGATGGTGGATAAGTCTACTCGTGTGTTAGACAGGAGCATTGATTGGTAAATTGGTGATGGGTTTTAGAATCGTGGCTTATCAACACTACCCTGGATGGTTCGTGGTTGATTCTCTTCGATTTCAGCTTCTTAGGTTAGAAGGCAATGAGTTTAGACAACTTAGCTTTCCCATTTCAGTTGTGGAGTGACAGTTGGCCTTGGACACCTAGTTCTTGGATAACCCTTGAGTTAGGCTGGACATTCTAGATTTCAGCGGTGTTTTAGTTAGTACGAGGTTCCTTCTACCATGGTTAGATAGACTTAGCGGCGTAGGTTTGAGATTCAGCAGTGGTGTATGCTTTAAGTGATCAGGTTGTGCGGGTTGAGGCTAGCGAGGCTATTTTGAGTTCCAATGATAATTGGAGACTGATGGTCACCATTGGTTGTCGAGAGTTGAAAGCTCGATTAGTTGATTCTTCAGGGTTGTCTTTTATGTGGGGTTCTAGTGTTAGTTAGACTCGGCAGTATGGACTAAAAGTTTAATATGTGGTATGCTTCAGGATGGTTGGTTTGTGTGTTCATACAGTAGAGCGGTTGATTCAAGCCAAAGGGATGAGTTGAAGATGTATGCAAAATTTTCTATGGCTAGATGACAACCTTGAACCCCAGGCACCTTTTCCTTTGCCTTCGGGGTGTTTTGACTTGATATTTGTGGCATGGTAGACTTCTTCCTGAGGTGAGAGTTATAAGGCGATTTCAAATCCGAATGGTGTTTGATTATTCTTAGAGTTTGGAGCTTAGCTGGTGATTTCGGACTTTGTGGTTGGCTTATCACTCTACTTGCAGAGGCTTGGTTTTAGTTTGGGTCTTTTAGGCATGGTTTCCCTAGTTTATTTTCTTCCAGTTGATTCAGACTTGGCAGGGTTTAGATGGGTTATTCAGCTAGGTTCAATTATCGAGTTTGATGTTAGCAAAAGTGTTCGTTCATTGGTTGATGGCAAGTTGGGACAGGTGACTCCAGTTTTTATGATATGCTATGGATTGTTATCCTGGATGGCAAAGGCTAGTAGACTGTAGCTTGACTTTGATAGAGCTTGAGTATAAAGGGTGACTTTATTCGTGGTAGAGTATAAGTAGAAACTATGGATCTACGGTGTGTCAATTGATGCTTCGAGGATGGTTTGAGTGTTCGACTTATATGCAGCTTCCTGTTTGTGGTGCAAAAGGGTTCAGTTTAGAATAAAAGGGTATTAGAGATTAGCGGGTTCATGAGCTAGAGTCTTGGTTGTTGGCTTTTCTAGTAAAATTGGTTGTGATTTAGAAGATTCGAGTTTTGTGTGTTGGTCGCCTTGCTTCTCTAGTTTCGGTGTTATGTTAGTGCTTACCAGTTGAGATTCTCGAGGTTCAGTTTGGGTTGGCCGGCCTTTGGAGTTTTTGAGCTTAAGGTTGGATTCTAGCTTGGCTAATAAGGAATTTAGGCTTGGTTGATTTTCATGGTTTCATTCTGTTGGGTGCCGTCCGGTCGAGGAGGCTACTCGAGTTGTCCTAGAAAGTAGTGCATGCTTCGTATCTGCTGTTCTTAAATCTCTAGTGTTTCCTTCTTTCCTGACTTTCAGGGATGAAAGTCTTTTTAGTAGTGGATGATGTAATGACCCTTACGGTTGGAAATATGTTTAAGAAAAATATTCTTTATACGCAGGAGTTAAGAGAATAGTTATCATTTGAAAATGGACAAATATTTTTTCATAAGTAATAAAGCTCAGGAAGAAATATTCTTTTGTTATTATTTTTATTGAAAACGTGAATTAATAATGAAACTATCGTATAAGAAAGTCGAAACCTTGAGAAAAATTTAAGGAAACAGGAAACAGTGAACAAGAAACACGTTTTGTATTTTTGAACTTAAAGAAACAAAATTTTCATATAAGAAAGTTAACCAAAAAGGAAAGCAATTTTTTTAACTTAAGAAAAAAAAATTAAACAAGAAAGGTATTCTTTTGGGGATTTTGACTAAGTTAAAATATTAGAGTCCAAATAATACCAAAAAATAAAATCTAACTAATACAAAGTAAATTAGAGAAGGAAGAAATGTGATCAAGCTCTTGCTTAATCGAATTTGTCCTAAATCTAGTTTGTGGGCCCTCTTTAAGCCCATCACCATTTTTTTTGGACATTTAATCCCATTTTTATATCGTCTACCCATTTGGGATGTTATCTGCTACTTCTGCTGTATGTATGGGCTTTGGCCTATTTTCCTCGAACTTAGTCCATTTTTGGACTCATTACTGCCACTGATTCTTATGCATTGGGCCTCTTGGTCCAATTTTCTTCAGTCTCAGTCCGTTTGGGATTGCTATTGCTGCTGCTGGAGAAAATGAATCAGTCCGCTTTGGACTTGATGGGAGGCTGGCTCGAAGATACTGTTGAGCTTGCCAACCCAACGAGATGCGAGGAAATGAGTCCAAATAGACTCGAGGGAGTTTATGCAAGGGAAAACAACATACAGATTAGTAATTGAGCTAGGCATTTTAAATGAATCGAAAGGATACTCAAATAATTATAAGAATGCTAACCAAAGAAAGAAAGACATCACAGATGCTAACTTTCGAATGGAAAAACACTCATGAAACAGTAGTTTTTGTAAAACAAAACAAAAGAAAAAACCTACTTCTAAAACACACTTGACATTTACTCAAATCGCATGGACTGATTTGCCTTCACACAATTTTAATCAAGCAAGACACAAGGAGGAAAAAGGAAACTGCCCACTAGTTAGATTTAAAATCTATCAACTCTAGACGTAATGTTTTGAATATCACACTTCACATGATTGACACCATAGAAACACGAACTCAATACCGATCACCTAGTTGTCCAACCACTTTGAATAGAAACAATTTGCTATAGCGATTTCCTTTTGAAAGAAAGTTCAAGCTTGTACAGGCAATTCTTAGATAAAGCAGGGAAAGCAAAGAACCATATTCAAATTATCCAGCAAGCACATGCTAGTTCATTATGTTTTGCTGCTTAGCAACTAATATTTTGAAGATTTTGACAAGAAATTTTGAGTTTTGAAAAGAAAGGTGGCATTAATTTCTCGATAATAAACTTCACCTTGTGATCATGCTGAGTTCAAGGGGGTCTTTTAAAAAAAAAACAAAGTTAGAGTTAATAGTAAATTGATTCAAAGTCGACAAAAATGTAAACATCCTCAACAGTCATGTTATGCTACAACCGTTAGAACGAATCCTAATAGTCTTTAATGAAGATGAGGGAGAGAATGATGCCATAGTTTAAACGAGATCATAGTTTCAATTCCAAGATATGATCAGCTCTTTGACACTCCATGAAAACTAGGCAGGCATCCTTAAAGCTAACACACAAAATATCCTCAAACCTATATACTTTTTGGGAGGGATCATGAATTTAACTAGGTTCTAAAGCATATTATTGTGCTAGAAAGAATCAAGATTAAGAAGGGAATTCATAAAGAAAAATGACATCACGCTCAAAGGGGTTTATCACTAAGATTCATGAACTGGAGAAGGGGAGCACGTTCAGCACACTAAGGCAGAATAGAACACACTCATACTCATGTGTTTGATATAGTTATGACAGATCAAGTAATCCATACAATCTAATTTACGAAATTGTGACACGCTAGAGAATTCTCTCTAACCATCGAGTTTCTAACAGGTTTTCGAATCATTCTTAACAATGAAATAGAAGAGGTTTAAAATTTCGTTAAACAACGAAGCAAACAACATATCAAAGTTTATATGAAGCACACAGAAAGCATTTTTGAACTGGTAGCACGATTCTAGCATATCCTTTCTAAAACTTCACCACCATGAGCACAAAATCAGTCTATTACTAATAGGGACATAAGCAGAATTTTAAGAACCTACTGAGTTTAAAGAAGCTTCAGACAAATAGTATTCACCCTTCATTCACAAGAACTTCATTGAACGCAGGCATGTGTTTCAAACAAGACCAACTCAAAACCACCACGAAACTTCTACGAACAACTAATCTACATTATACCAGTGAAGTAAAGAAGGATAAGAAGGAGATGTTTACCTTTCTTGGAGAAGCGAACGGTACTCGAGCTCCTTCGTCGAAATCGTCTTAACACCGCCAGAATTTAACTTATTTCATCGGAAGAACCCAGAATTTTTAGGGTTTATATCTTTGAAACATTCAATTTCTTTATGGGTTTAGAGAATGGTTCTCCAAAGAAAAACCAAGAATTCAAAAGCCAGCCCCTATGCCTCCATCTTAGAGGGGTTTTTATAGAGGAAATTTAGGGTAGAAAAGGGGGGGAAACAGATGGGTAATTTGGGGAAATCATTGAAGAATTTTTGAAATCCTTGGCTGGATAACGTTACCCAGCAAAAAAATGGTACGAACTGTACGAATTCTCACTGATTTTTGGAGGAATTGCCATATAGGGCCATTTCTAGCCTTCAAGGTTGCCAGCTCCTCATCTTGACGGAGAATTGGATGGCATTTGGGAAAACTGATGGGGTTATAGGTATTATTGCGTTGTTGGAGCTGGGAACATTATTGTTGATATTAGGGTTTCTGTTGTTCATGTTTGTACGGAGAAGAAAGGGAAAAAAGGTTGTTTGGTGTGTTGTTGTTGTGAGAAAATAAAGAAGATAATAAGGGTGTGTGAGTATAAGTGAGTATGTAGAGGTGGGTCGGGTCAGTGGGTTATAGAGTGGGCTGAGCGGGTGGAATTTGTTTTGAGCCCAAAGTTGGCTGATGAGGGAGTTATAAGGGTGGTTTAGATAATGGCCATATTTGTAAAATATCCAAATTGAGAGTAATTGGAGAGAATTCGGCTAGGATTTAAATAATTTAAGAGGTAGGCTAGAATTAAAATAAGAACGAATCAGTTAAAATTGATCTCGAGCTTTAATAAATTTAAACAATTTGAAATAATTATTGTATTTAACACATAATTACCTCTTTTACAATTATGAAATTAATTATCCAATTAATCTCTCATTCTGAATTAATATAGAGGAAAATCAAACGTTTAATCTTTAAAAAGGTTTTTTTTGTGAAATTAAACTTTAAAATAGTTCTTTAAGTAAATTTATATAAATTCCACATAATTAAATATGAAAATTATAAATTCTTACTCAAGACTATTATAAAGCTAATTTGAAAAAATATTTTATCCCTTTTTTACAAAAATAATTATTTTGAAAATTGTTTAAAATTCAAAAAGGCTCAAGATTAATTCGTAATGTAGAGGGTAAAAATTGGGTGTCAACAACTTCCCCTCCCTTTGGGTAGGGTGAGTGTAATGAACCCTGGTCAAAGGGAATTGACGTTCCTAATTTTATCCGACCATAGATTCATCTTCAGAAAGCGGTTGGTTCTAGCACAAATTTCAAGGAATTATGGCCAAACTCCAGTATCGAGTTTCCTACATATCTCAGGTTACATGAGAACTCAGGACATTTGTAGTTCAAGATGCTTTATTTTACGCACGATTTTGAAAGAATTTCAAACTATCCCGATTTCAAGGTACTGAGAGACCGAAAAGCTGGGAGTAAGAGGATTGGGGGGAGTTAGGAATGCAGCCGAGTTTTCAATACAAAACCCGCCTACATATCCCAAGACTTTAGGAATCAGGCTGCTTGTAGTTCGACTCAAATGGTGGAAAAGGTAATCTTTATGTTAAGACAACCTTTGGCTCGAGATGAGTGACGAATAAGTTGATCTATTGAAAAGAGTCTTGTAACCTCTCAACTATGAATGTGGTACACTTCACACCCATAAGTAAGATTTTACCTGGACATAATTTCCAAAGCTCGATGTGTATCATCACCCGGATTTGAAAGAAGGAATATTGCTTCCAGCGTGAGTTCAGAAGATACCCTGGATGCGAAACTAAGACTCAAAGATAAGAAATACCCACATGCCATCTGAAAGGTGTGTAGTTTGATGGTGGTGAAAGTCGTTCCTCAGCTCGCGTCCAAAGAGTTTGATCCCTCTTTGGATTACGTCCCAGTTTGCTGCTAAGAAAAAGTTCCATGTTGTGATGCATCCTTTTTGATGTAGTCCACACCTGTGGTTTTGCTTTGAGAATTTCATCCTTCTTGGATGCTCTCGACAACATCTCAAAAAAAAATGGTTAGTAATAACATAATTCTATTTTGAGAGGTAGTTTCATTGTCATACCTCACCCCGAGATTATGTTCGAATCCCGTGTTATGGCGTCCTTTTGATGCACTTTGCACCTGTCATTCTGACTTGAGATTTTTATCCTCTCGGATGTTCTCGGTAATATTTGAAACAAAATGGTTAGTAGTAAAGTAATTCAATAGAGAAAGATAGCTTTGTACCTCATTTTTCACATTCGTTGCTTTTGAATCAGAGGTCGTCCTCTCCTGTCTCCGTCTTAGGAAATAGCAACTTTCATGATGAAAATATGATAGCCCTCGTAGATATTAGATAGGATTGCCTTCGTGGCGGTTTTCGAGTATGACGACCTTCATAGTCATTTGCGATGTAACAGTCTTTGTAACCATTTTTGGCATTCTCTTGAACATGATAGCCTTCATGGCTATTGGCAATAATATTTGCATATGCCTTTAGGGTACGTCTTGTGCATCATTCGTATCGACGCGACTAACATATATTTCCTGAATTGTCAGACTTTGAGTAATTTAGCACATCATCCGACTTTGGATAGAGGTAGCTTACAGATGCCTTTAACTTGTCAACTTCGAGTAATCTTGCACATCATCCGACTTTGGATAGAGGCAGCTTACAAATGTCCTTCGAATTGCCAGTTTTTGGGTAATCCTGCACTTTTATCCGATCTTGGATATAATACACCTTACAAATTTCCCTTGAATTGATAGACTTTGGGTAGTCCTGCACAATATCAACGTGGATATGTCATGGCTTATAGATAACCCTTGGACTGTCAATTTTTCAGTAGTCTTGTACTTTATCCAATTGTGGATATTATCGCGACTTACGTATTACCCTTGAACTGCCAATCTTTGAGTGATCTTGCACACTATTTGGTTTCAGATATTGCTTCATCTTATAGATAACCCTTAGTTTGTCAAGTTTTGGGCAATCTTGCACACTATCCGTCTTTGAACATTGTTGTGGCTTACAGACAACCTTTGATCTTCCAAATTTGGGAAATCCGGTTCATCATTCGATTTGTATGGCCTCTTATAGACATCCCTTAAACTATATGCTTTTGACCTCGACGACAAGCGGTACTTGATTATCGGGGGTGACAAGGCCTTTTCCACATGATCAAATATAGTTGCCTCTTCCGACGATCGATGCTCTTGTATGTATAAGCATACTTCAGAGCGAGACTTTATTGTCTCTAATAAGGGTGCATAAATATCCTCGACGTCAGACTCCACCATCTTACACGATGTCAGATATGAATATGCTAGATGCCAGACTTGGCATAATAATATCCTCCACGTCAGACTCCTCCATCTTACGCGATATTGGATACAAATATGCTGGATGCCAGACTTGGCATAATAATAATAGTATCCTCAATGTCACACTCCTCCGTCTCACGCGATATCGGATATAAATATACTGGATGATGAACTTGGCATAATAATAAGGAATAAAATACATCCTCAACATCAAACTCCTCTGTCTCACGCGATGTTGGATGCAAATATACTGGATGCCAGACTTGGCATAATAATAATAATATTCGCAACGTCAGACTCCTCCATCTCATGCGATATCGAATATAAATGTGATAAATGCCAGACTTGGCATAATGATAAGGATGTATATATATATGTGGCATAAATATGCAAAATGCAAATATCCTCAATGTTAGACTCCTCCGTCTTACGCGATATCGGATATAAATATGCTGGATGTCGGATTTGGCATAATGATAAAGCAAAGATATCCTCAATGTCAGACTCCTCCGTCTTCTGTGATATTAGATATGGCTATGCTATTGGGTCGATCCTGCACAGCAAGTGCGACTTAGAGATGCCTCTGAATGTCATCCTCTTTGAAACCGATTGGTAGAGGGAAATGATCTTCGCAACAAATGTGTATCTGCGGCATTTGATGATGATGGTCCTCTTGACATGCAAATATGACATGGCCCGGTTGACATGGTCCTCTTGACATGAAAATATGACATGACCCTCTTGGCATGGTCTTCTTGACATGCAAATATGACATGGCCCTCTTGGCATGGTCCTCTTAACATGCAAATATGACATGGCCCTCTTGGCATGGTCCTCTTGACATGCAAATATGACAATGATGTAGATGATCATGCAATGGCATGCGTAGCAGTTGCAAAAAATATCACCTTTGGTTTTTGTGTTGTACTGTTGACTCCTTTGTGTGTACCTGTGCTCAAGGAAAAAAATTAGTAGACACAACATCGCTTTTACTAGCGACCACAGTCAAACTTGAGAAACTTTGAAGACAACGTCTATGAAGCTAATCAAAATAACTTTGTTTCAAATGTGAATGAAATGGTCGTTCCCATTTCTGGGGATGGCCATAAATACCATTTTTGCACATCATCTTTTCATGGTGATTTTTGGCTTACTGGGGATTGACAGAGAATGTCGTTGATCTCTCATTTGATGTCCTAATTTTTAGTTGACCCGAAGTGTCCTGATCTTTTTGGGGACTTGAGGATGCTGTCAATCTCTTTTTATCTAGTAGTTTCTGCGAACTACAAGAGATTTTCCCGTTCCAGGGACTTTTGCCTTTTTGGATTCTTCCCACTATTTTGGCTTTAATCGCCAAATTTGGGGCCCCTGGTCTTGTTGCTTTTGATTGAACATGTTAGATAACGAGGGGCTTTCATCGATTTCCAACATACTTTTTAGGATAACCTAAATCCACAGAAAAATTGTTAGTTTTTGGTGAAACTGATTTGTGTTGACCTCCTTCGATCTTTTGCTCCTCACTTTGTCTTTTTTGGGTTCTTTCCATTCTAGTGTGCTCATCGTCCTCGATTTCCCGGGTCACGGTAGACATAAGACAAAATCAAAATAAAGGAGTAAAACTAATCTTTTTGTAAATATTTTTCAAACAAGTTTTTGAAAAACAAAGATTTTGAAAAAGGATAGTTTTGAAAGGTCTCTGCCCGTCATGTCATGTGCTAGCTCAATGAATGTCCTTTATTAGAGGCCTTGGTGTTTCTGACATACTGCTGGCGGACTCTGAAGATCCTTTGTCATCCTAGTTAGGGAGTTTGAAAAATGTTTTTTTTGAGAAATCTGTCACAACTGGGGATTAATCCACCTAGGACTAGGGAGTTTGAAGTAGACTCTGATCTTGGTGCTGGGAAAATTTTCAGAGTTTAATTCTGAACTCTTGAATTAAGCTTGGTGGAAATTTTGAGGTCCTCCTCAAAATTTCTGCCCCAGTTAAAGGTTTCATGATGAATCTCATTCCATTGGCAAGAGACTTGAGACTCTATCGGGATTACAAGATTCTTTCTCGATATCCACTTTGGTTACTCTTCGGCACATTTTGTATTCAGCTTGCTGGAGGCTGATCTTTGCCTTTTGAATTTTCGAGAGTCCTTTCTCAAAAATTTTGCCCCAGTTTCCATTTACTCGGTGATATGACCGAGCCATTATGGCGCCTACATATCCCGTTGAGGCAGAAATCAGGTCAAACATAGTTCCCACACTCGTAGTGGGAGAATGTTGGAAATAAATAAAGGGGTAACTGAGGCCGACAAAGGCCGCCTACGTATCTCATTCTTGAGAACTCAGGTCAGACGTAGTTCAAGATAGGAAAGGGAAAGATAGATTTTTCTAAGGGGTTGACCAAAGCCGACATAAGCTACCTACGTATCTCATTATTGAGAATTCAGGTCAAACGTAGTTCGTACAAAAAGGATAGGGAAATTTTAAGCTTTTACTAAGTGCAAAACAATTACAATCAGAAAATGCAATTACAGGGAAAGAAATAGAAGGAAAAGAAATTGTTTTCAAGCATAGTATCTCTTCGCAGCATCGAAGTTGCTATAGGCTTGGTCCATACTTGATCATCCATCTTGGATAAAATCAAATCTCCTCCAGATAGCACGTTTTGGATGATATACAGTCCTATCCAGTTTGGTGTAAGCTTTCATTTGTCTCGTGGGAGGGAAGCATTAATTGTCCATTCCCTGTATTGAATTTTGGATTGACCAATAAATTTTGAGAGATGATGTTTGTTCTCATTGATGTTTGTTCTCATTCTCATTCTATTATTGTAGGATCAGTCAAAGATACCGGTGTATGGCTTGAGCAGGCCGATAAGTTCTTTTTTTATGCTTTTGACAAATGAACACCGGCGCTGGTTTCTTTAACTTGACTGTTGCCTCCCAGATTGACCACCTCAAACTCTTTCAGGTGGGGCCTTTTATCGCCTTCAAATCTCTTAGACTTCTTGGTTGTTCGTTCCAGGACTATGATTTCTTCAACATATCCTTCGAAATCATCATCGTCTAGCTTGGTTTGTTTGTTAAGCTCTTGACATAACATGATAACGGAAGGTTTTACCTTATTATTACTGAAACCATAAACAAAACAAGTTAGATAATGACTAGCAAATATATAGAAAGTTTTCGCAATAAGGAAGGATTTTCTTTGAAATCCAGATATATTTATAAACTATGGCTATAACCCACATGAATGCAGGTTCATGCCTTTTGGAAAGCAGTAAAAAGGTATGAGGAAATTGAAAACATAAAGGGTGGGTCACGGAGCCTCATCCGGACCATCATCGATTTTTAAAAAGCAGAGTCTTTGTCTACCCAGCCGAGCGGAGAGTCTACGAGGGGAGTTGCGACCCAATTCTTCAACTTTTCACTGAGCTTGGCATCCCTTATCATGGCTATTTTAGGGATTCCCTCTGTTACAGTATCACACTCTTCGAATAACCTTCTAACCCCATCCACTAACCCGTCGCTTGGAGGACTAATACACAAAGGGAATGACTGATATAAGTGAGGGAGTGGCTTAGGCGGTCTCGACTATTTCTTCTCTTCAATGCTTGTTTTTTCATCTTGGGACATGTACCCTAATCTATGCCTGGTCAGCTTTCTGGGAATGCTTATGGGCTTAGTCAGACCGCCAAAAAGTTTCCCCGTCCCTAAGCCTAGCTCGTGTCCGCTTCTCAGCAGCGTGGTCGCGAGCATTTTATAAATGGGTGGCATGGGAATTTGAGAAGCAAGATCCTCTCTGGTGGCCTTCATGATCTCTACTGTGTAGAAATCGCTCCCCCTCGAGACCTTTTTAGTCACAAGGACACAGCTATTAGGGCGGCATAGGTGACTCCCTTCACCGTGGATCACCACCTCATGTTCATCCCAGATGAACTTTACCATTTGATGCAAAGTTGAGGGTATGGATCCATCTTTGTGGATCTATTATCTTTGCAAAAGCAGGTTGTAGCTGGTGGTAATATCCATGAATTGGAATTCTACCTGGAACTCGACGAGTCCCATCCGGATGTGCAAACTGACCTTTTCGATAGTGTTCCTTTGACCCTTATCGAAGTCTCTCACGTTGATCCTGCTCTGGAAAACCTTTCCCAGATCATAGTCTAGCTGAGTGAGTGTGGATAGCGGCCAAATATTTAGACCCAAACCATCATCAATCAAAACTCTATTTATAATCTTTTCTTGACATTTAATAGTGACGTGCAAGGCCTTGTTGCGCATTAACCCTTCAAAAGGTAGCTCAGTAATACTCAAAGTAGCTATAGCTTTTTCTGGCATTTCCTGCCTTTTAGGTCTAATCGGTACTATTGACTTTCCCACAACGCATTCTTCATTGACCTCTATCATGTTAACAGTGGCTCCTCTATGATTCGAGAGCGGGTTATTATTAAAATTAGTCGGTGCTGTTTGTAGTGTGACCACTCTTTGATAAATCAAATCCTGAATTTTGTGCCTCAGGTTAATGCAATCTTTGGTATCACGTACGACTCCTCTGGAATGATAAGCACAATGTCGGTCAGCCTTAAAGAAACGAGAGTCAGGATTTGCAGGTTTGGGTGGAATAGGGTGAATAAATCCATCAGTCTTCAATCTTTCATATAACTGAGTTCTGGTTTCAGCTAACTGGGTGAAAGTCCAAGGAGCTTTCTTTTCCAAATTTGGACGAGTGAGATTTGTATTGGCGGGAGGAGGAACCTAGCAATTATTCTGGTTCTCGGGAGCCTTTTGATACACTTGAAAATTTTAGGGAGGAGTTTGGTAAATGGGATGCATATTTATTTGAGGAGTTTGGTAAATAGGCTGCACATTTAGTTGTGGAGCTTGGTATATAGGCTGAGTATAGTAAATCGGTTGAGGACTTTGTGGAGCTAGGGGAGGGTTCGTTGGAACAAGTGACTTTTTGTAGTTGGCTCCGAAGGGTTCTTCAGTTTCGTGCTAGGACTGGAGGACACTGAAGATACTTCTTCCCTCTTTTTCTTGGGAAATCCTGTTGACCCTGAGGATATCGAGGCCTTGGCAATCTTGCCTCTATGAAGACCTTCTTCAATAATTTTACCAATCTTAACTAGATCGGTGAATTTTGCTTTCACTGCAGATATCATTTTGTCGTAGAACTCCGACTCTTGAGAGCGCATAAACACTGCACTTATCTTTTTTCGGTCATAGGAGGCTGAACTCTCACCGCTTCTTTTCTCCACTGATGTGCTGCCATTCTACGACATATTTGACTCCTTTAACTAAGAATAATCGTGAGTTTTCAAGTAACCGTTGTCATTTTTGATGTTTTATGTTATATTTGCAGGAAATGGAGACAAAGATAGAAAAGGAAGGAAATATGATCAAAAAGCTCCACTGGATAGGAGTGGTGGCTGGCATGACTGGCCACCACACACTTGGTGGACCGTCAGCCAGGCCACCAAGTCCGGCAGCAACACTGGATAAGAGTGGTGGCTGGCATAACTGGCCACCGCACACTTGGTGGGCCGTCAGCCAAGCCACCAAGTCTGGAAGCAACACTCGATAAGAGTGGTGGCTGGCATGACTGGCCACCACACACTTGGTGGGCCATCAGCCAAGCCACCAAGTCTGGCAGTAACACTGGATAAGAGTGGTGGCTGGTATGACTGGCCACCACACACTTGGTAGGCCGTCATCCAAGCCACCAAGCCTAGTAGCTACACTGGATAGGAGTGGTGGCTAGCATGACTGGCCACCACACACTTGGTGGGATGTCACCCAGGCCACCAAGATGAAGCAAAGGCAGCATACCCACTGGATAGTGGCGACGGCCACCCTGACGGCCAGTCACTCATGTGACGGTCCGTCAAGTAGGCCACCAAATACAAAGCAGGATTCCGAAAATTCTATTTTTGGACTTTATTTCCTGGACTGCTATAAATACCCAGTGTTAGGGTTATTTTATTATCTATTACCCAATATTTTAAGCAACCTTTTGGACGACTTTTGGAGAGAAAAATACGACAAAAATGTATTCTTCTTTATCCTCCATTGTTCTTGGGATTTTAGCTTTCGTTCTTGGATAAATTGAAGCTTGTGTTCATATATCGTAAGAATCTCTTATTTATATCATGAATACTTTCATCTTCTCTTTCTCTGCTAGCATTAGTGGCTAATTTCCCACAACTAGGGTTGTGGGAGCCATGGCAAAAGTAACAATATAGATTCCGGGTAGCGTAGGGTTCAATTTTTATGTTGTCACGTTGTTAATCATTCGTTATTTACATTTTCTAATGGTTGCAAACATTAGAACATACCTAGGTTTGATTTTCTTGAATAAAGAGATTAAAACCGGGAAATTTGATTAACTACGAGGATTCGAGACTACCAATTCTCGTCTTATGATTAATGTTGTAACTAGATTAATCTACTTGATGTTTAGGATTGAAATAAGAAATTTCACCTTTTCAAGTTCGAGAGAATTGAAAAGGAAATTCGTCTATTTGGTTGAGAAACGTTTAGATGATACCATTAATTCAATCGCATCGTGATATACATATATAAAGAACCCAGTTAAGCTTTGAGTCAAAATTGTTACGATGCCGTGGTGAACACTTCCCTAGTTCATTCTCTCATTGATTATAAACTCTTGAAAATTTGCTGCTTGTTAGTTAACTTGTGTGAATTTGACATTTAAACCCCTCCCCCAAATTACCAGAAACTATCGATTACTAGCCAACTAAATTACTAACGACTTAATTTACACTTTATTCCCTGTGGGATCGACCCTAACCTTGGTTGGGTTCTATATTTGACGACGACTACTTGCGCTTCTTAATTGAGGTGTAGTTTTGGCGTTATCAAATTTTGGCGTCGTTGCCGGGGAATACGGTTATATATTAAGTCCGGTGTGTTTATTTGACTCATAGTCATATTTCCTGTTTTTACTTTTATTTGTTGTTTTTGTTTTTTATAGGGTACATAGTTGTGCATGCCAAGTACCCGGCGCTCGGGTGAATCAACATTACCTTACAATCCCGAGCTTGTTAGAACGTTAAGGCGAACCATGAATTCACAACAACAAGAGGCAGCGAGACTCGCTGCAGCTCAGCGAGCCCAACAACATTTGAATGCTGATGATATTGAGGATGATGTTGGGTTGGATGATGCGACTTTAGTGGGTGAGGGCAGACCGGCGGATATTGTTAACAATAATGCTCCAGCTGATCAGAGGCCACAACAGCGAGGTAGAGGTCGACAGCAACTAAGGCAGTATGCTTTGGATGATGATGAGGATATCGACTTGGATGGAGTTGGTGCTACGGGCGCCATTGTTCTTCCTCCGCTAGCACCCGGGGTCAAGTTCAACATTACTAGCACAATGATTCAGCTGTTCAATTTGAGAGGGTTGTTTCGTGGTGTGGCTGGTGATGACCCCAACAGGCACCTGATGAATTTTGTGAGCATCTGCAAGTCGTTTGAATTGCCGGGAGTGAATCAGACGGCCATCAGGCTTAGGTTATTCCCGCTGTCTCTGTCTGATGAATCAGCGATGTGTTTGACTGAGCTAACTCTCGATTCTATGATAACCTAGGGAGAGTTGAAAGGAGCTTTCCTAAAAAGGTTCTTTCCTCCCTCTAGGATGATACAGTTGAGGGACGAAATCAACAATTTCAAGAAACAACCTCATGAGGCCTTACATGAGACCTGGTTGCGGTTCAAGAAAAAGCTGACACAATGCCCAAACCATCTGTTGACCGACAATTTTTTGATGCAGACATTCTACAGGGCACTGAATTCGGCTACCAAGCCGACACTGGATAATGCAGCAGGTGGAGCATTTATGGGTCTCACTTTTATTAAGGCCACAACTATTTTGGACCGACTCACCAAAACCAATAGGGCCTGGCATACATGGGATACAGAGGTAGCAGCTAGCACTTATGCAGTTGGTATGTCAGCAGAGCAGCGCAGGAAGGAGGAAGAGCGGGACCAAGATATGGCCCATCTGAAAACGCAAATGGACCTACTGACAAAGCATTTGTTGTCAGGAGGTATTGAGAAAGTGAAAGTTGTGAGTTCCCAAAGTAAAGCAACAGAGTCTGGGTCTGATGAGGAGGCCAATTATTTGGGTAGTTTCCAGGCTTATGGCCAAGAAAACCAAGGTCGGAACAATTACTATGAAAAACTGGGTTATAAGAGTCGAGAACAAGGTGATTGGAGGAGAAAAGATGATAGAGGTGGATTATACATACCACCTGGAATCGTGACAAAGCTAGTAATGAGTCAGGATGTCCAAACTAGAGAATATGATGGCTAAGATGTTGTTGAAGGTAGAATCGACTGACTCTGGGGTAAAAGAGATGAGGATTGAATTATCAGCAATAAGTCAGGTAGTGGATTCACATTCCACCTTGATCAAGCAATTAGAGCAGCAAGTGAGTCAAATCTCGGCGTCTCTAAATCAAAAGAAGACAGGTACCTTGCCGAGTGACACCATTCAAAACCCGAGGAATGATGGGAGTTGTATGGCGATCACTACAAGAAGAGGTAAAATATTATCGAAATCACATCCGGTAATTCAGACTCAGAAAGGTAATATTGCTGAGGAAGATGAGTTAGTAGATGCTAAAAATATGGTCGATGAGGGTGTGAGAGTATCTGTTGAAAAACCCACTGTGGTAGAGGATGCTACTCAAGTGCTCATGGATAAAAGCAAGGAAGTTGAAAAACTTCCAACTATGATGCCTCGGCCACAACCTCCTTTCCCACAACGGTTAAAAAAGAAAGTGAAAGATAGCAAGTTACTAAATTTCATGACCATGCTCAAGCAGATATCAGTGAACATCCCACTGGTGGACGCTCTTGAACAAATGCCCAGATATGCCAAGTTCATGAAGGACTTGATTACCAAGAAGAGGTCAGTGATCTTTGAACTAGAAGATAACCTCCACCACTGCAGTGCTATTTCTTCAAGATAGTTAGTGGAAAAGAAGGAAGATCCAGGTGCTTTTACTGTTCCCTGTAATATTGGGAAATTCAAATTTGAAAAAGCCTTATGTGATCTTGGTGCTAGCATCAACTTGATGCCGCTAGCAGTCTATAAATAGTTGGGTTTGGGAGCTCCCAAACCAACTACCATGAGGGTGTTAATGGCTGACCCTTCATTAAAATGACCGGTGGGAATATTATATGATGTGCTGGTAAAGATTGGTAAGTTTATATTCCCAGCTGACTTTGTAATCTTAGATTGCGAAGTGGATTTTGAAGTTCCCATAATCTTGGGACGACCATTGTTAGCCACTTCAAGAGTGTTGGTCGACATGGAAAGAATTGAACTGACATTCATATTGAACAATGAATTGGTCAAGTTTGATGTGTGTAAATTGATGAAGCCACCAAGAGACATGAGGGTGGTCTCGGTTATAAATGTTATTGATGAAGCCCTTACGGATGTGCATATTGAGGAGAAGGGTTTTGTTGAGACCTTAGCTGTTATGAGAATGATGTTGGGATCGCAAGAAGAGAAACCTATAGAGGAAGGCAGTAAGAACAAATCAAGGAAAAGAAAACACCGCAAGAGAACCAGCAAAGAAAAAGAGTTAGAAAGAGTAAAGAAGTTGTCTCGACTAGATGAGGAGCCGATAAAAGAGGAAGTTGGAGCTCAACAGGATGATGTCTCTTGCACCTATTCCAGAGATTGCTCCTTCTTTGGAGACCCTGGCGGTCTCCAACATCATGCCAGACTCTGAGTCTTATGGGCTTCACAGGTATTCTTTTATCTCGCAGTTTAGTTGCCATATGTGTACATTGGGGACAATGCATGAAGTTAAGTTAAGGGTGTTAGGATACCTGTGAATCTGTCACCACCAAGGGTTTTTGTTGCGTGTTTCTTTTACCTCGGTGCGCTATCTAGTAGAACCGGCATGTTTAGGTTGTCGTTTAATTTGTGTTGTGTTGTGGTGTCTATAGCAAGCATGGATTTTTGAAAGTTGAACTAAAAGGATCCCCCTCTAAAAAAGTTGATTTTGTACTTATGTTTGAAACGATTGATTGTTCTGGATCCTCGAATGTCATTGTATGGTTGTGATTGTAATAATTATGCTTAAGCCGAGCTGTTGTTTTGATAGTTGGTAGTGGTATGGGTTCTTGGTACCAAGTGCGTGTGAGCTTATTGTTATAAACTCTTACTCTGTGCATGCATCTAGAACTTGCCCGGTCTATTTTGTTGAGCTTGAAGTTGGTTTCTTAGGAAAGGATCACAGGCCCTTTTTGTGTGCAGTCCACTTAGCCTAAAAGACTATCCAAGTGTAAATAACTCCTTTGATCCCTGTTTGAGCCAAAGTTGACTTTATTATTTCGATAACCTTTTACCTTCCCCTTTTAACTCTGAATCTCTATTTTGGCCCTGGTCCCTCCTTGGACATCGTGCACCTCAACTCAGGCAATTAGCCTAAGTTGA
The DNA here is from genome assembly GCA_003996215.1 of Jaltomata sinuosa. NCBI lineage: Eukaryota > Viridiplantae > Streptophyta > Magnoliopsida > Solanales > Solanaceae > Jaltomata > Jaltomata sinuosa. Next base: position 54,080 of record QJPP01002216.1, on the reverse strand, counting down.
GGGTGGCTACTGTAGAGGTACATGACAAGAAAAGTGGGATTATGCTTAGTTGGTTGTTGTTGGGATAGAAAGTGCAGGTGTGTGCCAAATGAAAAGTCAGAAAAAGAACTGAAAAAGAAAGAAAAAGAGTTATCATGTTAAAAAGGCCACACCTGTAGCAAGAAATAAAGAAATCAAAGGTGATTATGACTGTATGGAAAAAGGTTGAATGGAAATTATAGGTCGATGATTACAAGGAGGGTTTAGCCACTATTCCCTAAATGTATCCTACCTGCACCCGAAGCCTCGCCACAAGCCAAAACAAGTCCTGTTGTGATCCTGAGCGGCTTTCTGAAAAACTAAAATAAAATAGCAAGGGCAAGCTTATGGCATCGCATGTGCATTGTTTGAAATAGTTTGTGAGTGTGAGCGTCTTACCTAGTCCCAAATCTTGTGTGTGGGACTTCTTTGTGGTGAGGGCACCGAGATTTCTGTATTATCTACTGACTGTTGGGATAGCTGTTGTGTGTGTATGCAGAATATTCTATCATATCGGAATGACATGTTTGGATCCTTACAAGTTAGCTTTACATACATTTGTGTGTTACCGGGGGGCTTGATTTAAATTGAATAAGCTGTTGAATGGCCATGATTTGCTAGTGACACGTGTTTGTTTTCTTAGTTGAGTCATCTTTTTGTTTTTGTTGTCATGTTTCTTGAGGACAAGCGAACGTTTTAAGTTGAGGGTGTTGATGTGCCACCATTCTACGGCACATTTGACTCCTTTAACTAAGAATAATCGTGAGTTTTCAAGCAACCATTGTCGTTTTTGATGTTTTATGTTATATTTGCAGGAAATGGAGACAAAGATAGAAAAGGAAGGAAATATGATCAAAGAGCTCCACTGGATAGTAGTGGTGGCTGGCATGACTGGCCACCACACACTTGGTGGGCCGTCAGCTAAGCCACCAAGTCTGGAAGCAACACTGGATAAGAGTGGTGGTTGGCATGACTGGCCACCAAGTCTGGCAGCAACACTGGATAAGAGTGGTGGCTGGCATGACTGGCCACCACACACTTGGTGGGCCGTCAGCCAAGCCACCAAGTCTGGAAGCAACACTGGATAAGAGTGGTGGCTGGCATGACTGGCCACTACACACTTGGTGGGCCGTCACCCAAGCCACTAAGTCCGGCAGCAACACTGGATACGAGTGGTGGCTGGCATGACTGGCCACTACACACTTGGTGGGCCGTCAGCCAAGCCACCAAGTCTGGCAGCAACACTGGATAGGAGTGGTGGTTGGCATGACTGGACACCACACACTTGGTGGGCCATCACCCAGGCCACCAAGATGAAGCAAAGGCAGCATACCCACTGGATAGTGGCGACGGCCACCCTGACGGCCAGTCACTCATGTGACGGTCCATCAAGTGGGCCACAAAATACAAAGCGGGATTTCGAAAATTCTATTTTTGGACTTTATTTCCTGGATTGCTATAAATACCCAGTGTTAGGGTTATTTTATTATCTATTACCTAATATTTTAAGCAATGTTTTGGATGACTTTTGGAGAGAAAAATATGACAAAAACGTATTCTTCTTTTTCCTCCATTGTTCTTGGGATTTTGGCTTTCGTTCTTGGATAAATTGAAGCTTGTGTTCATATATCGTAAGAATCTCTTATTTATATCATGAATACTTTCATCTTCTCTTTCTCTGCTAGCATGAGTGGCTAATTTCCCACAACTAGGGTTGTGGGAGCCATGGCAAAAGTAACAATATAGATTTCAGGTAGCGTAAGGTTCAATTTTTATGTTGTCACATTGTTAATCATTCGTTATTTACATTTTCTAATGGTTGCAAACATTATAACATACCTAGGTTTGATTTGCTTGAACAAAGAGATTAAAATCAGGAAATTTGATTAACTACGAGGATTCGAGACTACCAATTCTCGTCTTATGATTAATGTTGTAACTAGATTAATCTACTTGATGTTTAGGATTGAAATAAGAAATTTCACCTTTTCAAGTTCGAGAGAATTGAAAAGAAAATTTGTCTATTTGGTTGAGAAACGTTTAGATGATACCATTAATTCAATCACATCATGATATACATATAGAAAGAACCCGGTTAAGCTTTGAGTCAAAATTGTTACGACGCCATGGTGAACACTTCCCTAGTTCATTCTCACATTGAATATAAACTCTTGAAAATTTGCTGCTTTTTAGTTAACTTGTGTGAATTTGACATTTAAACCCCCCCCAAATTACTGGAAACTATCGATACTAGTCAACTAAATTACTAACGACTTAATTTACACTTTATTCCCTGTGGGATCGACCCCAACCTTGGTTGGGTTCTATATTTGACGACGACCGCTTGCGCTTCTTAATTGAGGTGTAGTTTTGGCCTTATCATCCACCGATAGGCGTAATCTCAGAAGTCCTCATTTGATTTCTACCTGATGCGACATAGAGAGTATCGATCCGGGACAAATTCCATATTATATGTAAACCTTTGAGCAAAGTCTCGGGCCAGATCACTCCATTTGGACCACTTCTTTAGTTCTTGAGAGGTGAACCATTCCAAAGCCTCTCCACTCAAACTCCAGCTAAACAGAGCAAAGCGTTGTTCTTCTAGGCACCGACCATTTGATCGTAGTAGCTTCTCAAATGGGCCTCGAGACTCCCAACACCGTTGAAGGTCTCAAACTTGGGAATCTTGAATTCATCTGGTAGGTCCATCTATGGATGGATATAGAGATCTTCGTAGTCATAGCCTTTTTCATAGGACGTGCGTTAAAACTCCTTGATCCTGGCTATCTCCTCTTTCATTTGTGCCATGTCATGATCACGTTTTTTCTCCGTGGACCTCAACTCCTTCTTCTTTTCCTCAGAGTGGTCAAGCTCAGGGATTTCTGGGAGGGCGGTGTATGGTTCTACCATAGCATGGAAAGCAGGAGGTTGCATATTCTGAACAGCAGGAGGCTAGACATGTAGAATGACATTTGGGTATACGGTGGTATAGTTGTATGGGTTAGTGACATTAGGATGATTATTCTGGGAGTTGTAGGTGTTTAGTGGCGTATTTTTGTAATTTAGAAGGAGATTATGTGCATTATAGGCACTTGGGTTATTGCTTTGGTTAGTGTGCTGGATAGGAGGAGTATGAGTTTGGTACAAGGATCTGATATTGCAAGCGTTGTTGGAAGTAGGCTCGTTGGAAGGTCTGAGAATGGAGGAGGAAGGGATATCTCTTGGATTGTTCTAAGTCAATGGAGAATTGGGTGGAGGAATCTAGAGAGGGGATTGAGAGTTTCCAGAGCTGGAGTGTTAGCGGCAATAGCCAGGCTTGCCATATCCTTGGCTTTCTGCACCTCTTCTTGCATTTTCTCTAGCTTCCTTGCCATTTCAGCAATCATTTCACTCTGTTCAGCGATAATATTATCTCTTACAGCCAAAACATTTTCTTCCTCACTGTCAGTCATTTTTCCCTTAGAGAAGAAACGGCTAGAGGAGGAATCTATTTGCGCCTTTGAGTGGGTGAAGTAGGTATGTTCAGCCAGTTTTGTCAACACAGATCAGTTTCTATTACCTGATGAAGTAAAAACAACTCAAAGGTCGATATGTTAGATTCCGTTAGTGATAAACAATACAAGATATCTGACTGGGAAGAAACACATAAAGTTGCTTTTCATCAAGGCAAATTGATCCACGAGTTTTTATTGGTTCGAGGGTTCGACGGACAAGATTTTGCCCATCGATTTTGGGTAAGTGAATTCTATCAGGAGAGTTGACTTGTGAGTCTTTGTTTCTGATACTTTGTCTTGTAGCACTTGGTGTGTTTTTTGAACTCTTTGGCGTTTCTGTCAATAATGAAGAAATGAAAATTTCATAAGGATAGGGGATGGGCCCTGAAGGGATATAGTTCGGATATGGTAAGTTTGTTTTTCAAACAAGACTTAAAAGGGTTTTAAGAAGTCTTTGGATTTTACTGGGGAAATTTGAAGAACTCCAAGAGAAATTTTGGTCGGACTTTACACGGTGGGATTTTATCCTGCCTATGGGTTCTTAAATATTCAAATAGAAGTGGATCAATTCAACTTTGATTTGAGCAACGCACATAAGCACGTAAGAAAGTTATATCACATAACAGTTTATAGCGCGTCCTATATGAATATGTGACCTTTTTATGCCAAAGATAGGCCTAACGAATTGAAGGATGTGTATGTCATTTGTAAATGTTCCATTGCACTAAAATATATTTATACATATTGATTAAATGAAATTGGGGTACAAAATTGCGGGAAAAGGAATGTACATCAAAATCAGTCCCACGCATGGGTACAATCGTAAACTAGGCCGTTATAGTTGGTCCTTCATTCTCGAACTTCTTGGAATTCTTGCAAATTCCGAATGCATTTTGAATGACAATCTTCAAAAATAAAAGACTATCTAAATGTATCCCAATCCTGAGGGACAATGGTTCATACAACTCGATATCACATCCTTTAATTGAGCACGTAGGGGATGATTGTTCTTTCAGGCTGTGGGCCCTTTCGAACACAAGGTGGTCTTACTAATGGACTTAATATCCCTTGGATATTAAGACATCTTAGGTCAATGCCTATTTCAAGATTTGGTTTTTCTTTATCCTGAGTTTCTAGAATAGGTTTCAAAATTGACCGGTAATCCAGGCGGACAACCCGGGCTAAAACAATAAGTGACTGTTAACCGATCGCAGGTCAACTACTTCACTCGTCTGTTTTGAAATTTGTGTGTTTTTTTAAGAATGATCGCAAATATTTGCGTAATCTCCTTTTTACCCCTAATGCATTCTAATGCTTTGCCAAGAGATGTAGAAAATGCCATGAATAATTTATATTTTGCGGAAAAGTAAACAAATAAGGAAAGAAATAAAGTTACTAATTATTACAATCTGAATAGTTAGTTGTAACGACCGGGTCCATCGTTATGGGTAGTCCAATCGTGCTAAGTTTTAGAGTTAAAAAACTCTGGGTTTGGGGGTTTAAAATTCTGGGCTAGGCTAGTCTCGGCCAGTTTTGGAGCGAGGTAGAGTCTAGGTAAATCCGGGTAAGGATTGGGTTAGGTGTCTTGTTTTGAGCTAGTTTTACACGTAGCCAAGACATAAAGGAGTACGGGGGACTTTTCGGAATCAAAATTGGGTAAGTAAAACTCCCAAAAACGCGCTTGACGTGGGGTTTGTTTTGGGTTATCGGGGGAAGCAAGTGTGTTGTAAAAGGATCAAATTTTAGAAATTTCTGGATATTCCGTCCGTGACGAGCGCAACGGCTCCTCCATAGTGACCTCCGCTATAGCGGTGGAAAATACCGCTATAGCGGTGGTCAAGGCGATCAACGCCGCTTAAGACCACTATAGCGGAAGTCATCCACCATAGTGGGACCGCTATAGTGGAGTGGGGACCGCTATAGCGGGCGGATGGGTTTATAATGCAGAAACTTCCCCAAAACAAATCAGTTTTCTACAATTTGTTTGGGAGAAGAGCTAGGGCAATTTCAAGCATTTTTCCTCCGTTCTTCATCGTTTTTCTTCCCTAAGGTAAGGTTTCTACTCCCCAAACTTCACACTTCTTTTCCTATGTGGTAGAATTTCTAGGAGGGAACTTGGGAGAAAATTGGAATAACCTAGGAATGGTGGAATCCAGGGAAGAAAGGGGATTCTAAACATGAAAGTTCTTGGGGATTGTTAAAAGTGAAATATAATGATCATATGTTAAATTCTCCATTTTTATCCGTGGAAATGATAGAACTAGGGAAATTAACGGTGGGAAAGCCTGGGAAAAGGGTGGAATGATCATGTGTGGCCTGGGGTTCTGGGATTTGGTGTAATCCGGGTAATGTGCAGGCCTTGTTTGTTAATTTTATGTATTTGTATGTTATTCTAGACAAAGAACGAGAAAAGAATCTGAAACACGGGAAAGCTCGGGTTGAGTAAAGCTGGGATCATTTCGAGGTAGGTGATGGCTTACGAATTCCTGTGAATGTTGTATATTTTGTACTCTTATCTAAGTGTTTGTATGAATTGCATGACTTAGAGGAATTGTGTAGAATGTCTAAGGGTCCTGTTTTACAGTCTGTGAATTGAACGGTGTGTTGCTTGTTGGTTTACAAGTTGTTTGTTCATTATTTTGACTATGGATTGTTGACATTCGGTTAGCTCGGGTACCACGCCTGGTACAGGTATACTAACGGTTGTCTCGGGTACCACGCCTGGTATGGGTATAACAAATGGTTGGAACGGGTACCACGCCTAGTACAAAATACTAACGGTTGGCTCGGGTATCACGCCTAGTACGGGTTTATTTTACTGCATCATGGAATTGATATTGTTGCATTGCATTGACTGTTATTGGTTCTATGAGTGGACCGGGCTGTTCTTATTGAATTGTGATATTCACTGGTGGTCTTTGAGTGACCGAGAATCCTATTATATTTGTTGAGTTGGTCTTGGATTAGGCCGGGTTATCTATTTAACACTTAGATGTTGTTAGAAGGGATCCCAGGGTGGGTTCGGGCTAGGTAATAAGGATGAGTTATCAAATTTTGTGATTGTGGCTTAGAGTTATAAGAAGTGGACTTCATGTGAAACGAGCTAGGTAGAGACTTGTGGTATAAGGGAGCCTATTGACTTGTTACATGTTTTCCGTACTTGTACTTGATTTGTTGTACTGAATTATACACTGTTTATTTGGAACTGGCTGATGATCCTACCAGTACACAGTGGTGGTGTACTGATATTGCACTTGCTTTTTTTCTTCTTGTGAGTACAGGCAATCTTCCAGCGGCTGAGACGCGACCTCATCTGTAGTACCAGCGTTCCAAACTTCAAGGGTGAGCCGCTTGATCGAGCTGCCTTGAATCTATCATTAGTGTTGTAGCCCATTTATTTCAGGCTTAGATTATTTCCTTATATTTTTGGGGTTGCATCCCCGTACTCTAGACATTGGTAGAAGTGTTTGGTACTGCGACTTTCAGATTCTAGGGAGTAATTCCCGCAGGTTTATATTAATGAAGTTGATTTATTGTTATTGAACTGCTAGTTTATTTTATGCACTTGTTTTGAGTTGTTAGAACGATTAAATTCAGGGAAGTGATGGTTCGCTCACCCGGGGGTTGGGTGAGTGCCACTCACGGCGGTCTGGGTCATCACATTAGTCAAATAAGTTAGTTGCAAACAATAAGGTTAGAACCTAGTGCAGAGTCGTCATTTCTGTTTTCGGAAAAAATGATAACTTATAGTGAAATGATTTCGAAAATCTAGTTAAAGTTTCCAAACGTTTTCAATTTTAAAGAAAGAGTCGCCACTTAGTTTTTATGAAAGTAAAAACCAAGAAAAACTTATAAAAATTTCAAAGTCTAAAACAGATAAAGACTTAGAAAAAATTTCGAGATTTTGGGTAAGGGTTCAAATTGATGTTTCGAGAAGGTTTTTAAGGCATGCAAAAAATCCACTAACTTGCGGTTATCCAGACTTGTTTGAAAACTACGTATTTTGACTAACTTTTAAAAAGATCTTGATTTGTTTCGGAAACGTTAGAATTATTTTAAACAAAATGATTTGACTAAAAGATAAGTAATGAAATTCGAAATTTGTTGGAAATATGTTTGAGAAAAATATGCTTTATACGCAGGAGTTAAGAGAATAGTTATCATTTGAAAATGGACAAATATTTTTTCATACGTAATAAAGCTCAGGAAGAAATATTCTTTTGTTATTATTTTTATTGAAGGCGTGAATTGATAATGAAACTATCGTATAAGAAAGTCGAAACCTTGAGAAAAATTTAAGGAAACTGGAAACAGTGAACAAGAAACACATTTTGTATTTTAGAACTTAAAGAAACAAAATTTTCATATAAGAAAGTTAACCAAAAAGGAAAGCAATTTTTTTTAACTTAAGAAAAAAAATATTTAAACAAGAAAGGTATTCTTTTGGGGATTTCGACTAAGTTAAAATGTTAGAGTCCAAATAATACAAAAAAATAAAATCTAACTAATACAAAGTAAATTAGAGAAGGAAGAAATGTGATCAATCTCTTGCTTAATCGAATCTGTACTAAATCTAGTTTGTGGGCCCTCTTTAGGCCCAATGCCATTTCTTTTGGACTTTTAATCCCATTTTTACATCATCTGCCCATTTGGGCTGTTATCTGCTACTTCTCCTGTATGTATGGGCTTTGGCCCATTTTCCTCGAACTTGGTCCATTTTTGGACTCATTACTGCCGCTGATTCTTATGCATTGGGCCTTTTGGCCCAATTTTCTTCAGTCTCAGTCCGTTTGGGACTGCTATTGTTGTTGCTGCTGGAGAAAATGAATCAGTCCGCTTTGGACTTAACGGGAGGCTGGCTCGAAGATACTGTTGATCTTGCTAGCCCAACGAGATGCGAGGAAATGAGTCCAAATAGACTCGAGGGAGTTCATGCAAGGGAAAAGAACATACAGATTAATAATTGAGCTAGGCATTTTAAATGAATCGAAAGGATACTCAAATAATTATAAGAATGCTAACCAAAGAAAGAAAGACATCACATATGCTAAAATCAAACTTTCGAATGGAAAAACACTCATGAAATAGTAGTTTTTAAAACAAAACAAAAGAAGAGACCTACTTCTAAAACACACTTGACATTTACGCTAATCGCATGGACTGATTTTCCTTCACACAATTTTAATCAAGCAAGAAGCAAGGAGGAAAAAGGAAACTGTCCACTAGTTAGATTTAAAATCTATCAACTCCAGACGTAATGTTTTGAATATCACACTTCACATGATTGACATCATAGAAACACGAACTCAATACCGATCACCAAGTTATCCAACAACTTTGAATAGAAACAATTTGCTATAGCGATTTCCTTTTGAAAGAAAGCTCAAGCTTGTACAAGCAATTCTTAGATAAAGCAGGTAAAGCAAAGAACCATATTCAAATTATCTAGCATGCACAGGCTAATTCATTATGTTTTGCTGCTTAGGAGCCAATATTTTGAAGATTTTGACAAGAAATTTTGACTTTTGAAAAGAAAGGTGGCATCAATTTCTCGACTATAAACTTCACCCTGTGATCATGCTGAGTTCAAGGGGGTCTTTTCAAAAGAAAACAAAGTTAGAGTTACTAGTAAATTGATTCAAAGTCAACAAAAATGTAAACATTCCCAATAGTCATGTTATGCTACAGCCGTTAAAACGAATCCTAATAGTCTTTAATGAAGATGAGGGAGAGAATGATGCCATAGATTAAACGAAATCGTAGTTTCAATTTCAAGATATGATCAGCTCTTTGACACTCCATGAAAACTAGGCAGGCATCCTTAAAGCTAACACACAAAATATCCTCAAACCTATATACTTTCCGGGAGGGATCATGAATTTAACTAGGTTCTAAAGCATATTATTGTGCTAAAAATAATCAAGATTAAGACGGGAATTCATAAAGAAAAATGACATCACGCTCGAAGGGGTTTATCACTAGGATTCTTGAACTGGAGCAAGGGAGCACGTTCAGCACACAAGAACACTAAGGCAGAATAGAACACACTCATACTCAAGTGTTTGATATAGTTATGACAGATCAAGTAATCCATACAATCTAATTTACAAAATTGTGATACGCTAGAGAATGCTCTCTAACCATCAAACTTCTAACAGGTTTTCAAATCATTCTTAACAATGAAATAGAAGAGCTTTAAACTTTCGTTAAACAACAAAGCAAACAACATATCAAAGTTTATATGAAGCACACAGAAAGCATTTTTGAACTGGTAGCACGATTCTAGCATATCCTTTCTAAAACTTCACCACCATGAGCACAAAATCAGTCTATTACTAATAGGGCCATAAGCAGAATTTTAAGAACCTACTGAGTTTAAAGAAGCTTCAGACAAATAGTATTCACCCTTCATTCACAAGAACTTCATTGAACACAGGCATGTGTTTCAGATAAGACCAGCTCAAAACCACCACGAAACTTCTACGAACAACTAATCTACATTATATCAGTGAAGGAAAGAAGGAGAAGAACGAGATGTTTACCTTTCGTGGAGTAGCAAATGGGACTGGAGCTCCTTCGTCAGAATCGTCTTAACACCACCGGAATTTAGCTTATTTCGTCGAAAGAACCCAAAATTTTTAGGGTTTATATCTCTGAAACTTTCAATTTCTTTATGGGTTTAGAGAATGGTTCTCCAAAGAAAACCCAAGAATTCAAAAGCCAGCCCTATTCCTCTATCTTAGAGGGGTTTTATAGGGGAACAGATAGGTAATTTGGGGAAATCGCTTGAAGAATTTTTGAAATCCTTGGCTGGATAATGTTACCCAAAAAAAATGGTATGAGTTGTATGAATTCTCATTGATCTGCGGAGGAATTGCCACATAGTGATGCACTTACACTCAATTGCTAGGATAGTAGTTAATCTAGGAGCTAAGGCTCGAAGAAGATGAAGGCTAATTCAGGGATCTAACCGAGAAGATTAGCTAAGAGATGAAGAAGAAGGAAGAAAGAGTAGATTGATATTTTCATGAATGAGTAAATCAGTACATTTCAGGTGTATTTATACAGCTAAGCAATGGGTAAAACAAATGAAGAAGAATACAACAAAAGGTAACTAACTAACTAATTTCTTGACAAGTGAACAGTGTTAACTGCCTAACAGTTCTCTAACAGATTTCCTTAATTCTAGCTCAATCCTTTAGCTGCTTTTAGCTCGACTACATCCACTTGCATCAATAACCCCCCATTTGAAGACTAGCCTTGTCCCCAAGGCTGAAATGAAGGGAATCTATGCTGCAGCTTAGTGAGAAGTTCCCAGGTGGCCTGATTTGTGTCAATGCCCAGCCATTTAACCAACACCTGACAAACAGCCTTATTACCCCTCTTGATCCTCCTCCTTTCTAGTATAGCCTCAGGCAAAGGACAGTAGGGACTAGACATGTGTAACACTGGAGGGTGGTTGAGGACAGCAGGTATTTCATGGCATTTCTTCAACTGTGAGACATGAAAAGTAGGATGGATCAACACATCTGCTGGGAGCAAAAGCTTATAAGCAACTTCTCCAATCTTAGCATCAATCAGATAGGGACCAAAGTACTTGGCAGCTAGTTTGTTATAGGGTCTAGTGGCCACAGAGAACTGCCTATAAGGTTATAACTTCAAATAGACCCAATCACCCACACTAAACTGTCTATCAGACCTGTGTTTATTGGCCAGATCTCTCATTCTTTGTTGAGCCCTGGATAAATGGAACTTCAACAAGGCAATAATAGCTTCCCTAGCCTCTAAGGATCTATCAACCATCTCACTGGATGATTCACCAGCCAAATAGGGAAGATGAATAGGTGGTTTTTGACCATAAAGAACTTCATAAGGGGAGCATTTGATAGCTGAATGGTAGGTTGTGTTGTACCACCACTCAGCAATAGGCAAGTAGGCAACCCACTCCAAGGGATTATCTGAGCAGAAACACCTCAGATAAGTCTCTAAGGTCCTATTTAAGACCTCAGTCTGACCATCTGTTTGAGGATGGTAGGCTATAGACTTATGCAGCTGGACTCCTTGCAAGGTGAACAATTCTTGCCAAAATAAGCTCAAGAAAACAGGATCTGTATCACTGATCATAGTAGAGGGCATACCATGCAACCTAAACACATTGTCCAAGAAGTTTTGAGCTACAATCTGAGCAGTGTAAGGATGCCGCAAGCAAATAAAATGGCCATACTTACTCAACCTATCAACTACCACTAGAATGACATCCTTGCCCTTAGACTTAGGCAAACCCTCAATGAAATCTAGGCTAATGTCAGTCCAAACACCTTCAGGGATGGGTAGAGGTTGAATTAAGCCAGGATAAGCTGAGGCATCATACTTGTGTCTCTGGCACACATCATATCTATTAATGAAGCTCCTGATATCTGGAACCATGGACTTCGAGTAGAATAGGAACTGCAATCTCCTAATGGTAGCATCCATTCCAGAGTGGCCACCTTGAGGTGTAGAATGCCACAATCGAATAATGTGTTCTCTTAGATGAGGGTCAGATCCCACAACTAATCTACCCTTCCACCTAAGCTGAGAGTTAATCCAAGTGATGGATTTATAAGGCTGCACTATTAGTTTAGTGATCAAGGTCTGTAAAGCAGCATCAGAAGTCCAAGATTGTTGAATCTGGCAGAAGAGTGTATCATGGGGTGTAAGCAAAGATAAAGCCAACAGCTCTGCCCCTTGATTCCTAGAGAGAGCATCGACAGCCTTGTTGTCCAGTCCCTTTTTGTATTCAATAGTAAAATCAAAAGCCATGAGCTTTGAGATACCAGCCACCTGGAAATCAGTATGTACGTTTTGTTCCAGCAGATGTTTCAATGCCTTCTGGTCAGTCCTGACTATGAAGGGCCTGCTTAACAAATAATGTGACCACTTGGGTGGTCACAGCAAAAACCAATGCCAGCAATTCTCTATCATAAACATACATAGACTGGTGTCTAAGGGCTATGTTTTACTAATATAGGCAATAGGATGCCCCTGCTGCATTAGGACAACACCAATACCTGTACCACTTGCATCTGTCTCAATAATAAAAGGTTCATCATAGTTTGGCAGGTCCAGGACATGAGCAGTCACTAAGGCTTCCTTGAGAGTAAAGAAGGCTGTAGTAGCTTCTTCAGTCCAAGCAAAGTTGTCCTTCCTAAGTAAGTCATGTAGAGGTCTGCATATAGCTCCAAATCCCTTGATGAACCTCCTATAATACCCTGCTAGACCAAGGAACCCTCTGAGTTGCTTGATGGTAGTAGGCAGTTCCTAGGCTTGAACTGCAGATATTTTCTTAGGATCAGTTGCTACTCCTTTTGCACTGATAAAATGTCCTAAGTACTCCACTTCTTTGACCCCAAAAGCGCACTTAGATGCTTTAGCATAAAACTGGTGGTACTTCATCAACTCAAACATAGTTCTTAAGTGATCCACATGAGCAGACATAGTTCTGCTATAAACCAAAATGTCATCAAAGAAAACTAACACTGATTTTCTGAGTAATGATTTGAAAACTGAATTCATGAGACTTTGGAATGATGAAGGGGGATTGGTTAGCCCAAAGGGAATTACCAAGAACTCATAGTGACCCTCATGAGTTTTAAAAGCTGTTTTATGCACATCCGACTCTGCCATTCTCAATTGGTGATAGCCAGCTCTTAGGTCAATCTTAGAGAAAACCTCAGCACCTCTTAACTCATCCAATAGATCCTCAATAATAGGGATTGGGAACTTATCCTTCACTGTTAAGTGATTTAGATCCCTATAATCAATACAAAGTCTCCAACTACCATCCTTCTTCCCAACTAACACAACTGGGGATGCATATGGACTAGTACTGTGTTGTACAACACCTTGGTCTAACATTTCCTGCACCAACTTCTCAATGATGTCCTTCTTTACTCCAGGGAACCTGTAAGGTCTCTTACTAACAGGTACTTCAGAGTCTATAAGGGGTATTCTATGATCATAGGGTCCTCTGTGAGGGGGTAGTGCAGTAGGAATATCAAAAATACACTTGTACTGTTCCATTAAGGAAGCCAAAATAACTGGAATGTCAGTACCTGTGGTTGTGATGGCTTGGATGCTGTTACACTGTGATGTAGCAGGTGTGCTTAATGACAACATATAAAATTGTACTTGTGCTTCAGGTTTCTTATTCAACACCTTATCCTTAGTAGTCTTGATTTGAGTAGTTGCCCCTCTCAAAACATGTTTCTTCCCTTGGTGTATGAACTCAATGGTTTTGTTGCTAAAATCAAAGAGAATTCTCCCCAATGTACTCAACCACTGGACCCCCAATACTATATCAATATTTCCTAGTGGCAACAATAGAAAATCAGAAGAAAATGTGGTCCCTTGTAGCAACCACTGCAGATTCCTACAAATGGAAGCAGTTTGTACCCTCCTCCCATCAGCTACACTAATAGACTGTTCCATGATTATGCTGGCCTTGCATCCTAGCTTCCTTTCCACTTCTTCATCAATGAAATTATGGGTGCTACCTGTGTCAATGAGGACCTGTAGGGGTCTTTTCTCATGATAACCAGTGACTCTAATGGTCTGGTACCCAGTGGCACCAGTAAAGGCCTGCAATGAGATTGTCATACATTCATCAGGATTAGCAATGTTATCAATTGCTTCTTGATCTTGGAACTAAACTTGTTCTAGAGTCTCCTCCATAGTTGCATATCCCTCTTCACACAACTCTACTAAGAACAATTGTTTCTTGGCCTTACATACATGCCCCCTTACATACTTTTCATCACAAAGGAAACACAGTCCTTTGGCTCTTTTCTCATCCATCTCTGTTGCAGTTAAGAGCTTTCTCCCATTAGTATTCCTCTGGAACCCACTAGGTCTGCTATAAGAGGGTTCAAAGGGTTTCTTGTAACTAGTATTAGCTGGTATAGACTTCTGGAAATTTTGAGTTCAATGGAAATTTGGAGTTGGTAAAATGGGATTCTGGTTTTTCCCAGAAGATCTAATTCCGCAGGACTGAGCTTGTGCCTCAAAAACTTCCTCTTGCAATCTAGCCAACTTGTAAGCTTGCATCAGGGTCTTTGGTTCCTGGATCCTTACTGATTTGTTCAATTCAGGTTTGAGCTCCCCTAAGAAACAACTGCTGGCATTCTCATTAGACAAATTCACCCCAGTCAGCAGCCTATCAAACTCAGCTTGGTAAGTTCTTACATTGCTGGTTTGTTCCAGGTGTTTAATGGCTTCCATTGAATCTTCATATCCATACCCAAACCTTTCATTCAAAGCCAAGATATACTCAGTCCAAGTAAGATCTACATCACTGTTCCTAGCTTTCATATATGACATATGCCAGGCAATAGCCTCCCCATCTAAGTGAATAGATGTAACCTTGACCCTCTGATTATAAGGAATTTCATCCATAAAGAAGAATTGGTCTACCTTATACAACCATGTTTTCAGATCTTGCCCAGAAAATCTAGGGAAATCTAACCTAGAGCATCGAGTGAGGAGATTACCAGGTACACCAGTCTGAAGGTCTCTACCTGTGTTCAACTGTCTCAATTCTCCAGAATTGTCACCTCCAGCAGAAGATTCACCTCTGCAATTGTCCAATTCCTTGTCTCTCGGCTTCATACTACCAAGAGCTTGCTTGATTTCTAGCAATTCCTTATCGGTTCTCACATTTTGATCATTCATACTCTCCATTAATTTCTGCAATTGTTCTTGAATCTGCAAAAACTTGTCATCCATGTCCTCTGTTGACCTTTTTGGGTTCTTATTACGCGTCAAATCCATGCCAAGGAATGATAGCTCTGATACCAATTGATGCACTTACACTCAATCGCTAGGATAGTAGTTAATGTAGGAGCTAAGGCTCGAAGAAGATGAAGGCTAATTCAGGGATCTAACCGAGAAGATTAGCTAAGAGATGAAGAAGAAAGAAGAAAGAGTAGATTGATATTTTCATGAACAGATAAGCAATGGGTAAAATGAATGAAGAAGAATACAACAAAAAGTAACTAACTAACTAATTTCTTGACAAGTGAACAGTGTTAACTGCTTTCTTGACAACTGAATAGTGCTAACTGCCTAACAGTTCTCTAACAGATTTCCTTAATTCCAGCTCAATCCTTTAGCTACTTTTAGCTCAACTACATCCACTTGCATCACATAGGGCCATTTCTAGAACCTTTGAGGTTGCCAGCTCGTCATCTTGACGGAGAATTGGACGGTGTTTGGGAAAACTAACGGGGTTATAGATATTGTTGCGTCGCTGGAGCTGGGAATGTTGCTGTTGATGTTAGGGTTTCTGTTGTTCATGTTTGTATGAAGAAGAAAGGGACAAATGGTTGTTTGGTGTGTTGTTGTTGTGAGAAAAGAAAGAAGAGAATAAGGGTGTGTGAGTATAAGTGAGTGTGTAGAGGTGGGCCGGGTCAGCGGGTTATGGAGTGGGTTGAGCGGGTGGAATTTGTTTTGAGCCCAAAGTTGGCTGATGAGGGAGTTATAAGGGTGGTTTAGATAAAATGTGGCCATTTGGTCTTTAGAAAGTAGCCAAATTGAGAGTAATTGGGGAGAATTTGACTAGGATTTAAATAATTTAAGAGGTAGGCTACAATTAAAATAAGAACGAATCAGTTAAAAGTGATCTCGAGCTTTAATAAATTTAAACAATTCAAATTAATTATTGTATTTAACACGTAATTACCTCTTTTACATTTATGAAATTAATTATTCAATTAATCTCTCATTCTAAATTAATTTAGAGGAAAATCAAACGTTTAATCTTTAAAAAAGATTTTCTTATGAAATTAAACTCTAAAATAGTTCTTAAAGTAAACTTATATAAATTATACATAATTTTATAAATTTTTACTCAAGACTATTATAAAGCAATTTGAAAAAATATTTTATCCTTTTTTACAAAAATAATTATTTTGAAAATTGTTTAAAATTCAAAAAGGCTCAAGATTAATTCGTAATGTGGAGGGTAAAATTTGGGTGTCAACACGCTCAGTCGGTTGATGATGCCTACTGGGTACCCGTTGCTTAGCAATTGGTGTTCATACTACACTTCTGCATCTTTCTGGTACAGATATTAGTTAATCTTTCATCGTTGATCACTTTGGAGACTCGTGCAGCTTTTGGATCTTTGAGACTAGGGTGAGCGCCTGGCGGTCGGGGCTTGACCACATCTCATCTTTTGTACTGTTACTCTTTGTATATTCGGAAACAGTTGTACTTATTTTTTGGTTACTTCTAGCACTTGTATTCTATTAGAAGCTTTTGTACTATTGATACCAAGTCTTGGGTTGGTGTAGTTTCATTATGTATATATTCAGGTTATTGATTTCGCTTTGTCCTTATCTTTATATTTTGCTTCCGCTTATTTCTGCTTATTATGCGTATTGGTTAGGTAGTAGCCCATTACTAACCGTTCCGGGCTACGAGAATTGATTTGCCTACTAGGGGGTTGTAGGTGCCATCATGACTTGATAAATTGAGTCGTGACAAATAATAATAATAATAATTATTATCATTATTATTCAAATATAGTAAAAAAATATTATTAATTTAGAAGCTCGAAAAAATAAAAAGGGCGAAAGGAGGGTCATAATTGAGTGTCAACAGCTTGTCCCTCTTTGATCGGAGATGATGTAAGAGTATTTCGGTAAAAAAGTTGACGTAGTAGCCAATTTTGTCCCGACAGACAAATCAACCTTGAAATGGTTTAAGAGTATATAACTGGACAGTTACAGGATAGAAGATTTTGAAAAGATTAAGAGATCGATATGAAAGGTGTTGAAGATTATGGCCGAACCCCATTTCGAGGCACCTACATATCTCGAGTTTTATGAGAATCAGACCATATGTAGTTCAAATTTTATGAACTCATGAATTGAGAAACAAGGTAAATGTGAATCTGAAAGGTGTTGTCCAGTGTCGGATTATGATCACATTGATATTATGCTGAAGAAACGTACTCAAATTTAGAATATGAGTACGATTGACTTAATCGGGTTATCAGAGAATAATATTTGAGAGTAAAATCAAGCGGAGTTCGAGATAGACCTTCGACTTTTGTTGAAAAGTTTGACTTCTCAATAAATTTCCCCAGTTCAATGCTAAGAGGGGGTTCCTCGTTTATGCTATACTTTGCGGATCTTTTTTGTGACATGGTTGCTGCTGAACTTTTGCAAAATCTAGAGTTCATTCATTAAAAGTAATAGCAGTGTAAATATAATCGGGATATCACGCAAAAATTTAGAGTGAATCATTTGAGATAGCAATAATATCAGCGTAAAATTTATGCTAAATCTTTCACGATAAGATAATGTTAGTGCAGGTGCGAGGTTAGTGCAAATACTAGTGCCAGTTAGTGCCAGTGCAAGATTAGTGCCAGGGCAAGTTAGTGCCAATGCCAGTTAGTGCAAGTGCAAGATTAGCGTCGATGCCAATTAGTGTCGATGTCAGTTAGTGCAAGTGCGAGTGCAAAGTTAGAGTTAGTGAAGAATTAGTGCCAAGTCACAATTAGCACCGATGTAAAATTAGTGCTAATCATAATTAATATTGGTGCAAGATTTAGTGCTAGATCATCATTAGCGTTGGTGCAAGATTTAGTGCTAGATTATTGTTAGTGCGAGATTAATGCTAAATATTAGTGCAATTGATATCTTAGGGATGTAAAAAAAAAATTAAACTGTCTCGCAATTAGATGACTTAATTGTTTTGTCTTCTTTATCCTGTTTGGACTGTTCTGCATTTAAAGAAAATTTGTGAGCTAGGTGAGGGGAGGCTGATTCACGCTGATTTGAGATTTCCAACTCTATTCCTTGCTTGTCCGTTTTCTTCTTTGGACTCTATGTCAGATCTCAGATTATGACATGCTTCAGACATTCTTTGCTCCAATAACCAAATTAAATCATATGCTTGTACTAGCCAACAATCCTCAGTTAACTCTTTTTTTGAAAGCTTTGCCCCAGTTTCTTGCTTTAATTAGCTCTTGCGTTCATTTATAGAGGAATATGTGATGTAAAATTTTTAGACCTTCTAAAAAATTGTCCCAGTTTCTAGCTTAAAGATGATAGAGAGCCTATAAAATATATGACCGAGCCTATAAAATACCTACATATCCTGTAAATACAAAAATTAGGTCGTACGTAGTTCAGGGTACAAAGCAAAGAAAATTAAGATATTTTTGGTATGCGAAAAATTGGATAGTATACTGCGGATAAAAGGGAATATGGTTTGAAGGGCTTTGATGAACGAAAAATGGAGTGACATATTGCGGGTAAGTAGGGGCTTGAATAGGTAGTAAGGTAACATGTTGTATGTTGGAAAGATGATAAAACGAGTTTTGACATATGAGAGATGGATTGATATATTGAGGGTTAACATGAGCTTGACTTGCGGGATGCATATTCGTGGCACGTGTGTTCATGGGCTGAGTGTTTTGTGGAAGGAAGTGGTTAGGAATGGGTGATTCGAGGGATGAGAATTGAGGAAGTAATGGAGCAGAAGTTCTTGGTTCTTGAGGTGGAGTATTCGAGATAGGTAACTTGCCAATGTTCCTGACACGCTCAACTTCTCCTTGCAAATTAGTAATTTGGTTCTCTAAGAGAGCAATGTATTCATCGTTACTAGTGTCATCCTTAGCCCTCAAAGTTTTAGGGTTATCTTCAGCATGTGTAACGCTTTCAATACCCAAGAGGTTTGCCATTAGTGGATCCATCACATTAGTTCTCAGCCTTCGGACTGCCCATTCAGGAAAAGTGTTTGCATTGTCAGCCATCTCGAGTGTCAGCATGAATAAGCCTTTTAAGGATTAAAATAATAAAAGAGAAAAAAAATGATTTTTTTTTTATGAAAAGCAGTGTTAGAAGAGGTAAAAAAAGCAAGTAATTTAGTCATGTAGAAAAGTAGTGCACAATAAATGTATTAAACAAATTATAAAGGCAAGTAACACACAATAATGCGTCCTAATATGCAAGGGACCTCTTTTGTGCAGGAGGTAGGCCTAACGAAAATTTGAAGGACCAAAAATGTGCCATTATACGTCATTTTATTGATCTTTAATTAGTTAAATGATAATATATTTTAAAAAATAAAGTACAAGAATAGCTCATAGCTATACAATAGAATACAATAGAAATACTCCTAATAAGCTAAGTTTAAATCATCTTTGTGCCTTAACTTCATGTCATGACCCAACTACCGAGCCGTGCGGGCACCTACTTTAATCCACCTAGATAGGAGAACCCTTACCACCCGAACCAACAGGTAATGCGGAAAAAGAAATAAATCATAAAATAAGCCTTTTTAATACATGAAAACATTTACAAGATATGCGAAAAAACCTTTTACAATTTGAAAACAGCCCTCCTAGAACCTAGTCTAAGCCGGTACAAGAGCTACTACAAGAGTGATAATAAAATAAAAGAAGACACAACTCCCACCATAGAAGCAAGAAGTAGGAGCTGCTTGAGATTCCCATCATCGTGTACCTATGAAACATCACCAACCCTGCAACCAGGTTATACCTAAAAAGGTATAGCAAGAGTAGAATCAGTACAAACACACATACTGGTATGCATCATCGGTCGACCCGAATCCACTCATACCATCATATAAGAAATCAAGGGAATGCATAATTAATTACAATACTCAACCTTTCAACATTCACCTTACCAAAACCCAATGTCAACCCAAGCCTGTCTATCCCTTAAACTTCCCAAGTCACCTTGACACCTAGACTTCCCAAGTCACCTTGACACCCAGACTTCCCAAGTCACCTTGACACCTAAACTTCCCAAGTCACCTTGACACCTAGACTTCCCAAGTCACACTTATCATCTAGACTTCCCAAGTCACAATAACCCGTAGGCTTTCCAAGTCACCTTAACCATTGCTAACATCTATGTCCATACCCGGACTACCATTTCCTTACCCAAGTCAACCACTATGACTTAACTACCCGGAGTAAACCCCACTACTTAGTGGGGTAGACTGCACCCGTCGTACCGCCACCTACTAGTAAAAAACTGCCCCAATGACCCCTAGGGCCATACTCGACAAGTAACAACAGACAACATTATAACCAGATCACAAGTCTCCTCTTTATCTTATCAACCGCACGTAGCAAGTCAAATTCTTAGTGACAACCAACATATATCCTTTTTACATAACCCGAATAAAATAAGGATCCCTAGTACATCATCTATGCCTATAACATACGATCCCAGTTCACATAAGAACAACCTTGTCACTTGAGCACACTAAGCCGGCCCTTCAAGGACCAACTATACGCCAAATAATTATCACTCCCGGCCCCCCCTCAGGAACCCAACATGTGAAGAACAAATAGTACACCCGCACTGAGTAAAGCAGTACAATATATAATAACAGCCAGTAGTATAACTCCAGATCTCAGTCTACCTTTTGACTTATCAACCACAGGGAACAGGTTCAACAATCATTTAACAATAATAATAAACATGACATTTACCCGTTTTCATTACCAGACCAATCAAGGATCCCTAGACCAACACCTAAGTGTTAACATGTGATGCCCAGTCCACTCCAGGACCATCCCCACATTTAAGTGTAATAACTCGGCCTCTCAAGTACCAATGTAATCAATCACAGATTTAACAATCAACCTGGTACACTCATGGAACCATCGACGAACATAGTCAAAAATGCATAATTAAACCTGTACAAGATGTGGTACCCGAGCTAACCAATGTAGAGCCTGTATCAGGCGTGGTACCCGAGACAACAATTAGTATCCCGTACCAGGCGTAGTACCCTAGCCAACCATTAGTATTTCCTATACCAGGCGTGGTACCTGAGCCAACCGTTAGTATTTTCCGTACCAGGCATGGTACCCGAGCCAACCGTTAGTAATTCTTATTCCATGCGTGGTACTCGAGCCAACCGAATGTCACACTGAAATCCAACAGTCATGAACAATAAACAAACACACTTGTAAACCAACAAGCAATAACACCTAGTTCATTTCACAAGACTGATAACCAGACACTTAGACATTCAAAGACCATTCCCTAAGCATGCAACTTGTACAATACTTAAGCAAAATCACACGAACATATAATGCATAAGAAAATCGATAACCATCACCTAAGTGTTCAACATGCCATCCCAGTCTACACTAAGACCAACCCCACACTTAAGTTCAACTACCCGGCCTCTCATGGGCCGGTATGAAATAATCACAGTTCAATAATTAAATTCGGTCCACTCATGGGACCGTCAACAATTACAACAACAGGGTATAATTAGACCCGCCCGAAGACTAATATCCGCCTTATCATTTAGACACATGTAGTCATTTTCATCTAATTTGGACCCCCATTCCTGAAAAGTAAGTGCGTTCTAGGGATTTCATCCCCTGACAGTACGGACTATGGACCCTGCTTGTTCATTCCATTTACCTTATTTCAAATATTCCTGGGAAACCGCTACGACTTAGCAATTTCCTTATCCCCAATCATTATCAGTTCCCCGAACCTACCCAACCATCTAGTTCTCTGGAGTCTAGCCTCGCACAATTTAACAAGTATAAAATACACTTTGAATGAACACGTCATCCCGATACTATCATTCTCTATTTAATCAAACAGTCAAACCAATATAATAATCCTCTAGACTCCGTGCCCGAAGGCCTAAAACATGAATTCTCCCATCAATCTACATAATAGTATGAAATAAAAGTAGGTCAAAATCTACTCAATGAAAACCTAGCCTACCTGGATGCCAAGCAGCTGCACAATGTAATTTTTGGCTACATGAAGGCATTTCCTGATGGATGACAAGCCCAAAATCCATGGGTTTGCATCCTTTTAGCCCGAATCCCTCCTCCCCATGACTCCCAAGCTTTGGAGCAGCCTAGGAGGGTTTTTGGAGCGACCCTCATCTGTTTTTGAATAAAGAAGGGAGAATGATATTATAAATCCCATTTTGGGGCTTTCTAGTTCTGTTATTCCACTATAGTGGACTGCCAACTGCTATGGCAGTACCGCTATAGCGACCTAAATCCCGCTACAGCAGACTCAACTTTTCAGCACGGACAGTCTTCAGTAAAATAGTCATAACTTTTTACTCAGAAAGCGGATTGACAAACGGTCGGTGGAGTTAGAAAGAGGGCTCAGAGATCTTTAATTTGGTTAGTATTGGGACCCGTAAATCCTTATATTCTAGGAGGAATGTACGTTTGAAATTGACCCTAGTTTAAACTTAGCAAAAAACTAAATCGGTAAGAAAGCTTTCAACTTAACTTTGTGCTAGGAGTATTGTATGACCTTAGTACATACTAAATGTACTCTCATACTAAGGAATTAATCCTAAATCCTATTACGAATGAGAGGTATCTGCCTTGATCTCACATATTTTCAGTAACGACGGAACAGGTCGTTACACTTCCATCTCATTTGTCAATGTTGCTATGGTGAATCTTTCGTCTACCAAAGTTTAAAATCTCGATGGTCATCCGCACTGCAAAACAAAGGGTTAGATTATTCCTTTCCACTAAAGTTTAATTAATTTAGAGCAAATAGTCGATATTTAGGCACAATTTATCCTTAAAAATGCACACAGATTATGATAAAGTATCATTGAGATCGTGAACCCACTTAGACATTTGGGCTAAGGCAAGCTAATGGACTTAATATGCCGAGAATATTAAGCCTCCTAGGTTTGTAATTATGCATGTATCTAAAAGGTGTTGGCTTAGCTCTATCCTATATTTTTCTAATATTTGACTTACTAGACACATGG
Source organism: Jaltomata sinuosa (assembly GCA_003996215.1). Taxonomy (NCBI): domain Eukaryota; kingdom Viridiplantae; phylum Streptophyta; class Magnoliopsida; order Solanales; family Solanaceae; genus Jaltomata; species Jaltomata sinuosa. Next base: position 30,762 of record QJPP01002216.1, on the reverse strand, counting down.
TTTTCAAGCGAACTACTCAAGTGATAAGGCTACGCAATCATATGGAAAAAGATTCGGATACCCTGCCTGCGCATATGCCAACTCTCCTAAATTTTAGATTTTGAAAGAAGTTTGCGGGTGCGCAAAACACACCTCGCATGTATGTGTGATAGTGTGAGTTTTCCAGAGTGGAACAAGTACAAATGGAATGATAATTTAAATAAAGCGGTAACACGTAAGGTAATTTATATCAAATAAAGTAAGCATATATCACAAAAATAATTAGAGAAAGCAAGCAAACAATTTTAAACTTTAATTAACCTAAGTCTGTTATGTTTAGAACCTAAAGTCCCCAACAGAGTCGTCATGTTGTCATACCCTATTTTAACCGAGGCCGAAATGTTGTACAACGTATTGGTGATTCTCCAAAAATATTTAAGAGTCGCCACCTAATTATTTTAAAGGTGAATTAGGACACCTATTTTAGCTAAGTTAGTGCTCAATTAACTTTGATTAAGGTATGCTTAACCTTATGCAATTCTAGGTAAGGGTTCTACTTATCCTAAAGGGAAGGTATAAGGCATCCTTTAAGATCCATTAAAAATAGTTAACGGGCCAAACTTACGTTAATTAATTAAAACAAAATGCAAGTGTTGAAAGAAATAAAATTGCCGAGTATGTAAGTAAGAAAATATTTTCAAACTTGAAATTAGTTATCATCCTTTAAATTTGAAAGCTCTTGAATTTGCAGTAGAATGACAAGAATTTAAAAATGGTCATTTGCTTGAAATGCTACTGATCAAAGATTCATGGATTAAAAGAAATGATTTAAAACCTGATTATTTTCTTTTACTCAAGGATTAACCCACGTGCTTTTAAAAAAACTATTTTAGAATAGTTTGAGTTTAAAACAAAGTTGAATCCTTTTAAAAATGTTTTGAAAGTGAAAGGCTAATGATGTATAAGAAAAGCAACTTATTAATAACTGTAGTAAACTAGAGTATAGGTACTAAGTGATTAGAACAAAACCAACTATATTCCCTACGTTAGTTATTAAGGATAAATAAAATAAATCCAAATCACATAAGCAAGTTAACAATGTAAACGAACATAGTAAACTAGAGTATAGGTACTAAGTGATTAGAAAAAAACTAACTATATTCCCTACCTTAGTTATTAAGAATAAATAAAACAAATTCAAATCACATAAGCAAGTTAACAATGTAAACAAACAAATCAGTAAGCAAATAAATGCTAAAGATAAAGATGTCGCGACGACTCCGTGTGCGGAAATGATGATGATGCTTGAGTCCATGCGACTTAATTTTTGCGAGAGTACCCAATTGAGACTCCATTTGCTCCCAAGGTGTTCATGTTAATAAAAAGAGAATAAAGACGTTAGAAAGACAATTCAACTTTAGACGATACTGAATAAATTAGATAAGGAATCAAGTAAAGTCATGCAACAAATTTATTATCCAAAACACGAAACATGCGAACGTCGGACAAGACACCCATCTTGCGATTTACAACTATTGACCCATACTCGAAATAGCTTAAATCATAATACACGTGTTTTAAAACACAAATAACCCTCAAGATCAGGTTTCAACTACAACAATATCACTTATTTGAAACATGAGAAATGAATTATGATTCATGAGCCTCCAAAGGGATTATGACATTTAAAATAACAACCTCTACACATATTTATGCTAATGGAACATATGCAGAAGCTAAAGGAAAAGATATGTATGCATAATGACGTGAGATAGAGTTGCAGGCAATACCTAGGACCATGGATTCATATTTTATTAGAGGAAAGGAAATATAGACAATGGCCTACGTAGTTTTCCTAAGCAAAACATCTCCTTTGATCATTTTCCTTTACAGAGAACTACATTAGATTTCAATATATGAAAGACATCAAATAAGCAATAACACACACTAAAACTGATTTCAAATGAGAATTTAATCACAAAGCAAAGTCAATTCTTAAGTTCGTGACGGCTAAAACGAGAAAAAAATATGACTACGGATCTCTACAAGACTCAAACTAAACGGAATACATTTTAACATCACTATTGTTATAGCTAAACTAAGCAAAATTACTCTCGATACATAATTTCTTAAAATACGCATAACATTTTTATTATAAAGATAAAATAGAGGAACGAATATTACCTGTTACGGAGCAGCGAACGGGAATTTGCAGTCACAGATATATACTCGAAACTCAAACACACTCAAAGAAAAGAGACACGACGGAATCGAATGAGAATTCAAAACAGATACTTAAGGACAGAAAACGATAATTATAAAATGGTGCAGGGGCAGAGGAAAAAGCTTCATAAAAATGAGAGATTGAAAAGGCCTCAAATGCTAAGTAAAAAAGCAAATATTGTAGAAATTTAGAAAGGAGAGGCGGCCATCAAAACTTCTTCCCAAAACAAGGAGAAAAGCTTAGTATTTATAGAGATGAATTAGGGTTAGGATTTGAGCTCTTGGGCAAGATTTCGAGATCACATAGTCGTTTGAATTTTGAATCTTTGCTTGTTGATTCTCCCTCAGAGATTTTCAGCACTATTTGGCCTCTTATGTTGACCGAATTAAAGCTGAGAGATGTGAATTAAGGAGAGAACGAGAGCGTCTGACGTTCTTCAGAAGAGAGACGTGAAGATTGTACGAAAATGGAGTTGGTAAGCTCTGTCCATGGCTAAAACATTCCTGGAGCTTTTCTGGAAGAGGAAAGTGACGATAGAGAGAAGAGATGAGGCAGGCTGATGGAGAAAAAGATTTAGGTTTAAATGCTTTGGGTTGAACATCAAGGGTTATGGGCTGTTTTACTGGTCAATTTTGGGTCGATTATTGAGCTTTTAAATAGCTGAAAATAGTGAGCTCGTTTGGGTCCTTGAATTTTTTTCTCCCTCTAAGTTATCTTGAGTTTCTAACTTAATAATACAATATATCATGCAATGACAAATAATAATTAATATAAAATATAGATACAAAATATATGCTTATAACTAATTTGATAAGTACGAAACTTAAAATAAAGTAACGATAATCAATCATTTAAGAAAAAGAGGTGTAAAATGATAGCGATGATATTAATAATAAAATATATAATTTTAAAATATAATTTATAAAAATATGATAACGATAATAACAATAGTAGTAGTGGTAGTAATAATAATAATAATAATAATAATAATAATAATAATAATAATAATAATAATAATAATAATAATAATAATAATAATAATAAGAGATAATGCATAAGTACCACCCTAAACTATAAGTGAAATTCCAGCGACACATCTTAAATATACAGGGGTCCTATTACCGCTAAACTATTTTAAAGTCTAATAAATACACCCTTTGGTGGTGAGGTGGCACAGAGAGTGTGCTCACTCTCTTAAAAGCAAATGAGAGGCGAAAACATAAAAAAAAATCTGATCATATTGGGCACATATCCTTTTTTAATTGGACATCTTACAATTACTTGGTACACATAATTATTACCATTAAAACTTATACATATTTAATTATTTTCCTTTCTTTCTTTGTAAAATTTATTTTCCTACTCACTTTTATTTTCTTTTTTTCTTTCATTAATTTCTTGTCTTTTCACTTTCACTTACGTATTTTTTTAAAAATAATAATTTTTTAAAAAAAGTGACCTTTATTTTTTGCATTTTTTAAAGTTTAATTTCCTTTATTTTTTTGGTATTCATTCAAAATTAACATATTTAATTACAAGGCATTTGAAATTAAATTCAAAGGAAAGACAAAGAAAATAAAAAGAAGAAATAAAAGCAACAGAAAAAAAATGAAAGAAGGTAAAAGAAAAATAAAAAAATTACGTGTATTTGAGCAAAGTTTAAATACAAGGCAAAGAAAAATATAAAAAATATATTCTTTTAGAAAATTTTAAATAAAAAAAAAAAAATTATTTTATGTGTATTGACTTATTTTAAATACAAGGCAAAGAAAATAAGAAGAAGTTTTTTTTAAAAAACAAAAAAAATGAAAAAAAACTCATTTATACACGTGGCAGCGCGTGTATATCATCATAACTAATTAGATTGGATTATGACTCCACGCCAGCATATAAGGTGCAAAGAAACACATAAAAAAAGTTTAGGGGGTAATAGGACCCCTATATAGTTAAGGTGTGTCGCTGGGATTTCACCTATAGTTTAGGGTGGTACTTATGCATTATCTCTAATAATAATAATAATAATAATAATAATAATAATAATAATAATAATAATAATAGTAATTATTCAAATATAGTAAAAAAAATATTACTAATTTAGAAGCTCGAGAAAATAAAAAGGGCGAAATGAGGGTCAAAACTGGGTGTCAACACTGACAATGAAGAGGTACCGGTAGGTGAAGCTGGACCAGATCTAGATTTTGATGAAACTGAAACAGGTAAAATAAGTCATGAAGGAAGGCTAGGAGGTGATGATCCTTACATTGCAAGTTCTGATGAGGATAGTTTTGAGTTAGATGAAGATGAGTGGTGTCATGATGATGAACATGAAGTGGCTGAATCTGGTAGAGCAAGAAGGGTAAAGTTGTCAAGAAAGAGAAGGACAACAACAAAAAAGTTCATTCATGACCCCAGTGCAAAGAAAGTTGTGTGGCAGTTGGGTACGGTGTTTAAAAATGTGAAAGAATTTAGAAGACCAATAACTAAATATGCAGTAAAAAAGAGGGTTCAAGTGGGGAAGTGGGTGAGTGAGCCAAAAACAAGTTAGATCTAGATGCAAGGATGGTTATCCATGACTTTTGTATGCATGTCTTATTAAGACAACAAATAATTTCATGATAAAAACTTACAATTCAAAGCATACTTGCAACAAGACAACTAGAAATTACTTGTGCAATGCAAAGTTCTTATCTGAAGCCTACAGAGAAAGAATAACTAGGCAACCAAACATAAGAGTCTTCAAGTTGCAGGAGCTGATTAGGATCACGTTTATACTTTATGTTGGCAAGACTACTATGAGAAAAGCAAGAGCTAAAGTGTTGAAAGATATAACGGGTGATCATGTTGTGAAATTTGAAAGAATTCTTGACTACAAGGATGAAGTGTTGAGAACCAATCCAGGGACTAGTTGTGTTATAAAACTTTGTGAACCTGATGCACTTGGCAAATCATTTTTTCAGAGTTTTTACACCTATTTTGATGCTTTAAAGAAGGCATGGGTACATTATAGAAAGTGCATAGATTTAGATGATTGCTTCCTTAAAGGTGTTTGTAAAGGCCAGTTGTTAGTTGCTGTGACCAAGGATGGTAACAACCAGATGCTGCCACTTGCTTGGGCAGTAGTTGAAAAGGAGAACAGAAACTCATGGACTATGTTTGTCAAGTGCATAAGGGATGACCTAGGACTTGGAGATGGTGAAGGTCTCACCTTGATTACAAATATGCAAAAGGTATGTGAACTGTTTTATTTTATATCTGTATGTATTTATTTTGTAATTTTTACTTTCTATATGTAATTGTGACCTAATTATCATCTATTGCAGGGACTATATGCAATAATTGAACCTCACCTCATTGTGAACATAGAAAGTGTGCTAGGCACATATTAGCTAACTGGGCTAAGGATTAGAGGGGTCTTCAAAGAAGACAATAGATTTGGAAGATAGCCAAGAGTACATTTGAGTCTCAATTAAGAAAAAATATAGAGAAAATGAAGTTGTTTGGTCCAGAAACAATGATGGATGACTTAATGTATTACAACATTAATTACTGGTACAAAGTTTACTTCAACACTGAAGTAAAGTGTGATTTTGTAGACAACATGTCACGATCCAACCCGCCATGAGTGGCACCCACCCAAGACCCTCGGATGAGTGAATCAACATTAATCCAACACTTAGTATAATCTAGCATCTCAAAACCAGTTTGCATAAAAGAAACTAACATTCATAATCCCAAAAAAACTAATAACATAAGAATCTGCGAAAAACCTCCCAGAACCTAAAAGTCACCGTACCAAAATATTCTACCAAATCATCTAGAATGCGGGGATGCAACCTCAAAACCAAAAAAGAAGAGTTTAAGCCCGAAATAAGTGGGCTACAACATAGTCATGGACGAAAACAAGGTAGTCCGAAAGAACAGCTCACCCTTGAATTCTTAATTCACCGAATCTACAAGTGAGGTCGCGTGTCAGCCGCCAAAAGATGTCATGTACTCACAAAAAAAAGCCAAGTGCAGAATGAGTACACAACTACCGTGTACTAGTAAGATCATCGGCCAGCTCCATTAAATAAGATATGAACAATAAACTAAAGCTGAGTGAAGCAAGATAACCATGTAAACATGCCAACCTTGTAACTAGACTACAAGTCTCTCCCTTAATTTTTCAACCACGTGTAACCAATTAACAACCATTGGCAACACCAAATTACAATAGCATATATCCTTTTTACATAACCTGGACCCACCAAGGATCCCTAGGACATTACCTATATGTTAAACATGCAACCCTGGTCTACACTAAGACCAACTTCATATTTAAATATAATCACCCGGCCTCTTATGGACCATATACAGGAATCACAATTCAAGAATATAACCCAGTCCACTCATGGAGACATTGAAAGAATATAATTCAATGTAAGTAAATCAAACCCGTACCAAGCGTGGTACCTGATCCAACCATTTAAGAATTACATACCATGTGTGGTACCTGAGCCAACCGATAAGTATCCTGTACCAGGCATGGTACCCAAGCCAACCAATAAATATCTTATACCAGACATGGTACCCAAGCCAACCGAATGTCACACAATCCAATCAATCAACAAACAATGAACAAAAATATACTTGTAAATCAACAAGCAACAACACAAGTTCATTTCACAAGACTAAAACTAGATAAGTAGACATTTACAAATCACCTTCCCTAAGCATGCAAACTCACGCAATACTAAACGATAGTGCATGAACACATATTGCATATTGAGAAACAATAACCATCACCTACCTCGAATTACACAAAAGCTCTACTGGACTGGAGCCTTCCCGTGTTCCAAAGCCTGTGCTTGTTCTTAGTCTAAAAATAATTATAAGATACTATAATCAATCAACTTGGCCTACTAATTACCCAGATTATGCAAAAATACCAATCTCCAGGCCAAACTATGATCATTCCATCCATTTTTGGGCTTTCCCACCATAAATTCACCTAGTTCTATCATATTTACGAATACATTTAGAGAGTTATGTCTAATTGATCATAACCCAACAATAATATCAAGACCCAAGAACTTATATGCCCTAGAATCCCCTTTCCCCCCAGATTTTACCATTCCTAGGTCAATCCAAACCTTCTCCTATGCCCACAACTAGCAATTCTATAATGCAGGAAAGATAGTATTAAGTTAGGGAGTAGAAACCTTACCTTTGGGATGAAAAATGAGTAAGTTCACCCAAAATCGCCCTTGCCCTTCTCCAAGACGTTCATGATGAAAACTGAACATTTTGGGGAAGTTTTTGCATTAAATCTCATCTCAGTCTGCTATAGCGGTCCGCACACTGCTATAGCATCACCGCTAGAGCAGAGCCGACTGTTACGACAGTTCTAACCAAAGTTGACTTCTGCTATAACGGAAATTATTCTGCTATACTAGAGGTCCTTACCGCTCTACGTCAACCACTGCTCTACGTCGGCCCCTGCCCATGCTCCTTTCTCTACCTCTGACAGTTGGGCCCGCTGCTAGGACCACTGGTCTTGCTCCATTGTTTCTCGTATTCACCATCTGTAGAAAAAGAGTGAAAGGAGTTAGATACTAATTTGTATCACCAGATATCAACTGGAATCAAGTTATAACACGAAGGAAGAAAGAAGATATAGTTTTACTAAAGTCCTATAGACTCTCAAAGAAAAGTATAGATGTCTCCATACCATTCCACAAGAATCTACTAGACTCATTTTAGTACGACGAGATCAACGAACCTAGGGATCTGATACCATCTTTGTCATGACCCAATCCACTGTGAGTGGCACCCACCTAAGACCTTCGAATGAGCGAACCAACATTAACCCGACACTTAGTATAATCTAGCAGCTCAAAACCAGTTTGCATAAAAGAAACTAACATTCATAATCCCAAAACACTAATAACATAAGAATCTGCAGAAAACCTTCCTAGAACCTGAAAGTCACTGTACCAAAACATTCTACCAAATCATCTAGAATGCGGGGATGCAATCCCAAAAGCAAAAAAAGAAGAGTTTAAGCCTAAAACAAGTGGGCTATAAGATAGTCATGGACGAAAACAAGGTAGTCCGGAAGAACAGCTCACCCTTAAATCCTAAATTCACTGAATCTACAAGTGAGGTCGTGTGTCAGCCGCCGAAACATGTCATGTACTCATAAAAAGAAAGACAAGTACAGAATCACTACACAACCACCGTGTACTGGTAGGATCATTGGCCAACTCCAATAAACAAGATATGAACAATAAACTAAAGCTGAGTAAAGCAAGGTAACCATGTAAACAAACCAACAGTGTAACTAGACTACAAGTCTCTTCCTTAATTTATCAACCACATATAACCAATTAACAACCATTGGAAATGCCAAATCACAATAGCATATATCCTTTTTACATACCCGAACATACCAAGAATCCCTAGGACACTACCTATGTATTAAACATGCAACCCCGATCTACACTAAGGCCAACCTCACATTTAAGTATAATCACCCGGCCTCTCATGAATCAAATGCAGGAATCACAATTCAAGAATACAACTCGGTCCACTCATGGAACCATCAAAAGAATACAGTTCAATGCAAGTAAATCAAACCCATACCAGGCATGGTACCTGAGCCAACCATTTAAGAATCTCGTACCAGGCGTGGTACCCGAGCCAACTGATAAGTATCCCATACCAGGCGTGGTACCCGAGCCAACTAATAAATATCTTGTATCAGGCATGGTACTCGAGCCAACCGAATTTCACACAATCCAATCAATCAACAAACAATGAACAAAAAACATACTTATAAACCAATAAGCAACAACACAAGTTCATTTCACAAGACTGATAACCGAATAAGTAGACATTCACAAATCACCTTCCCTAAGCATGCAAACTCACACAATACTAAGAGATAGTACATGAACACATATTGCATATTGGGAAATAATAACCATCACCTACCTCGAATTACACAAAAGTTCTACTGGATCGGAGCCTTCCCGTGTTCCAAAGCCTGTGCTTGTTCATGGTCTAAAAATAATTATAAGATACTAAAATCAGCCCACCTGGCCTACTAGTTACCCGGATTATGCAAAAATTCCAATCCCCAGGCCAAACTATGATCATTCCACCCATTCTCAAGCTTTCCCACCATAAATTCACCTATTTCTATCATTTTTACGGATACATTTAGAGAATTATGGCTAATTTATCATAACCCAACAATAATATCAAGACCCAAGAACTTCTACACCCTAGAATCTCCTTTTTCCCCGGATTCTATCATTCCTAGGTCAATCTAAACCTTTCCCTACACCCATAACTAGTAATTCTACAATGTAGGAAAGATAGTATCAAGTTAGGGGAGTAGAAACCTTACCTTTGGGATGAAAAATGGTGAAAAATGAGTAAGGTTCACTCAAAATCACCCTTGCCCTTCTCCAAAATGTTCTTGATGAAAACTGAACATTTTGGGGAAGTTTCTGCATTAAATCCTGTCTCAGTCCACTATAGCGGTCCGTACACCACTATAGTGCCGCCACTATAGCGGAGCCGACCGCTACGATGGTGCTGACCAAAGTTGACTTTCGCTATAGCAGAAATTATTCCTCTATAGCAAAGGCCGCTATCACACTGTGTCAACTTCTATGGCAGTTGACACAGAATAGAAAGTCGTAAAATTTCCCAAAGGTGCTCATTTTACAACACACCTTGAATCTCCGACGTTTTACTCACCCGAATTCACTTCTAAAAAATCTCCCGGACTGCTCTATGTCTTAGCTAACAGAAAAACTAGCTCACATTAAGACATATTACCTAATCCTCACCCGGATTGCGCTAGACCATCCCTTGCTTAAAAATCATCCGAAACTAGCCTAACCTAGAATTTTCAACTCCCAACCCCGGAAGTTTTCCGACTTGAAATTTGGCATGAAAATTTTATCCATAACGATGGACTCGATCAATACACAACAACATGTCTGAGTGTTTTAATGCATGGATCTTGGCAGCTAGGCACAAGACTATCATTACTATGCTTGAAGAATTAAGAGTGAAGATGATGACAAGAATAGCCAATTTAAGTGAGTTCCCAAGTACTTGAAAGTGTAATTTCTCTCCAATGGCTTTGAAGGTTTTAGAGGAGAACATTACTAGGTCTATGGACTGTACCATTTAGTTTAATAGAGTTGCTGGTTTTGAAGTGAAAGAAGAGCTTTTTCAACACATAGTGGATATTGACAGGAGGACTTGTAGTTGTAGGGTGTGTCAGTTAAAGGGAATACCATGTGCACATGTTGTGGCTGCATTATACTTTAGAAAGTTTTCTCTGTATGACTATATAAACAGCTTCTACAGTAAGGAAACTTACTTGAGGATTTATGCCAATGTTCTTGAACTACTCATAAATATGGAAATATGGACAATTTTTACAAACTCCACTATTTCACCACCAGAAATCACAAGCATGCCTGGTAGGCCATCTAAGGCTAGAAGGAAAGAAGCTGGAGAAACTAAGAAATCTGGAAAACTGCCTAGGATTTGTCTTGCAATGACATGTAGTATGTGTCTTGTTAGATGCCATAACAAGAGAGGGTGTCCTCAAAGAGAAGGTGTTGAGTCATCAACAAGACATGAACCATCAGAAGCACCTAATGCACCATCACCAGCACCTAGTGCATCATCACCATCACCTAGTGCATCAGTAAGGGAAGAACCAACAGGTTCAGGCAGGAGAAGAGGTAGGACAAAGATAATATTCGAACTTGTTTTAAATATTTTCTAACTAATTTTTCTTAGTTTTTAACTTTTTCTTTATCAGAAGGTGAGCCTCCACTAAAAAGAGAAAGAGGAAGACCAAAAAAAGACATCATCAGTAGCACTTAGTGCACCTCCTCTATCTACTGCACCTATTGATTTTCCTGCATCCTTTTCTGCTCTTCCTAATTATCATACATCATCTTCAGTAGCTGGTACTACTAAAAAAGGAATAGGTAGGTGTAGGAGAAACACAGCTCCAGAGAAAAGGCCAAGAGTCATGGGAATGGGTGTGTTCCAAGTACGAATGGCTTCAAAGTCATGAATGTGAGTCTTTGCTATATCTTAAACTATTTTTTTAATTTAGATAGTTTAAATTTTAATTATATTCATAATTTTATTGTAGCCTGAAATGGAAAGTAGTAAGATCTACTCTCTTGGTCAAGCAAAAGTTACAAAATTAGTTGATGTAGCTGGTGACATTGGTTATACACCAAGTACTACAAGTAAGCTAAAATGGAATGCAAAACAGCAATCTCAACAAGAAAACTTCAAGAGCTTAGAGAGAAGCAAAGGAAAAAGACAATGAAACGTAGTTCAAACAATCTAAGTCAAAATAGCACTTCTTCACAGTCAAAAATGCCATGGAAATTATAGTAATGTTGATGTATTTAAGTACTTTTTTAAGTTAGTCTAGTAGATATGCAAATTATTTCTTATTTTATTTCTTAGAATGATGATGTTGAAGTAATTAAGGCCTACTATTTTTGATTTTGTTTGTTGGCAAATTCGGCCTTATGTGAGGCCTCATGAATGTTACTTTATTTTGGTATTGAATAGTGATGCTGAAGTATGAATGAATGGTGATGTTGTGTTCAGATGTGTTTAAAGATGGTGTTGTGTTGTCTATTCAATTGTGTTGGCTATTCAGTTGTGTTTATGATGTTGTGTTGGTTATTCAATTGGCTATTCAATTGTGTTGGCTATTCTGTTATGTTTACGGATGATTTTGTGTTGGCTATTCAATTTTGTTGGATAGGCTATTCAATTGTATATACAAATGGTGTTTAATTGTGTTGGCTATTACAGATGAAGTGTAAGCAATTTATACAAGCTTCAATTGACAACATAAATTGATATATATATATATATATATATATATATATATATATATATATATATATTGAGAGAGATATACAAAATTTTCACATACATTGATAATTCTGATGAAAATAGCAACAATACAAATCAAATACTACTTTGAAAAAGATTGATTGCTGATGAAGCATCAATATAAATTAAAATACACAAAAATATCTTCCTATTGAACCTACACCATTTCTACATTCTATTGAGCCTCCTCTCCAATATCAAATTAGAGTTACTCTAGTTGTCAATATGAACCTGCCTAATCTATAATTTTTGCTCCAACTCATTGATTTTGTTCACCAATCTTGGAAGGATAAAATTTGATCTTAGATCCACTTCTTCTTTGTCCCTCCATCGAATTTTTTTATAATTTTTAGATTGAAAAATAGTACATTAGCATCAATTGAATATAAAGTAAAGCAAGAATACAAGGGAAAACACATACATCATAGCATGGGCAAGATCAAAATCTTCTTCCCGGATTTAATTTTGACCAAGAAGTTTGCAAATTCAGCAGCATTCCATATTTGCATTTCACTACAGCGTTGAGCATTGGGTCTGATTCATCCATTTAAAGCTTATTCAAGTTCCCATTTGCCATTTTTAACGAATTTAATAAAAAACTAAAATTCAAATTACAGATCCTAAATAAGAAATTGGAGCAGATTACAAATCCTAACTTCAAGATTTAAAGTAGAAATTGGCATTAACAACCAAGCCCTAGTTATTTTTAAAAGAAAATCGTGAAAAATTGAAGAAGGAAACAAGGGTTAATGATGGGGAAGAAGGAATGTTATTTAAGTTGGGGAAGATGACTGTTGGGGATTAATTATTGCCAAGAATAACGTGGATTATACATGTGTAAATGTTTTACAGCATTTTGGAGCATTTCTACCTCCTCCAACGCACCTAGAGGAGGTGTTCTCGCCTCCTATGACAAGTCAGCACTCAGGGGTGTATTAAATAGAGAAATAAAATATTCAAGGGGGTAATAGGACACCCGTGAAATTGGAGTGTGTAGTTGGAATTTTGGGTATAGATTGAGAGGAAGGGTTTAGGCTATTTTCTCTATAAAATAAGTATTTGTGTTTGTATTCAAATGATTTTCACCCCACACACCATTTTCTTTTCTTTTTTGGCGAAAAGTCACCGAATCATTTCTTTTAGAGTAAAGTATCAAAAATACACTTAAACTATCTTTTTCTTTAGTTTCATACCTAAACTATTGGAAGTATGAATTTCATAACTAAACTATCACTCATTAGTTTGAGAAACACACCTCAACGTAACTGAACCAAGTGTTTGTATACAAACACATTTAGGCGCGTCCGGCTATTAAATATTCTGATGATGTGGCATCTTTTTTTTAAAATCTTTTTTAGCTGACACGTCATTTTTTTTAATTGATTTTACTCAAAACTCTCCCCTTCTTCTTCATCATTTCTAAACACAGTGAATATTTAATTTTTAACCTAATAATAATAATTTATTTAATTTTTGCTAAGGTGAAAAAAAAATTTCACGCAGAGTGCCACGCGGCAGGGTTTTTTAAATAAAAGAGAGAGTGTAGTGCACACACCATCAATTATTAGTTGAGTTGTGTTTCTCAAACTAATGAGTGATATTTAGGTATGAAACTCACACTTTCAATAATTTAGGTATGAAACTCAAAAAAAGGAAATAGTTTAAGTGTGTTTTTGATATTGCACTCTTTGTTTTAATGTTGAAACCATATGGTATTATTTCATTATATCTATTATAAAAAAGGTAATTCCAATGTATTAAACACGCGCTATGCATTTGATTCTATTGTACGCAAACATAGAACCTAAAGTGGAGGAAGAACAAAAATATAAGATAGCAAACAAGCAATGTGATTTCTCTAAACGACGGTCCAAACTAAAATTTGATGTAGAAAATACTTTAGAAAAGAGCTCAAAAATCAGTGAAGGATGGACTTTAAGGCTTCATTTGTTTTCACTTAATGAGGATCTGAATCTGAATGGTTCAGACTTCATCCCATTAAGTGTATTTTTTTTTTTAAAAAAGTCTCTTAATAGGTCTGGAAGTGTCTGATTTGGTCAGATCTAGGAAAGAGTCTTATCACTCTTCAGACTCTTTTAAACGTGCTAATTACTCTACGGAAAAAGCTCCCAAGTTATTTCTTTTTGCACAAAATCAACGATCTTCTCTTTTTTCTCCATAAAATCAATGTTCTCTTCTGCTTATCTTTCTCCATAAATCAGCATGCTCTCTCTTTCTCCATAAATCAATATGTTTTTTCTTTCTCCATAAAATCAACCTTGTTCTTCCTCTCTTTCTCAAGTATCAGCACTTGTTTTCTCTTTTTCTCCAAGTATCAGTCGGCTACTCAAAATTTTCTTGAACCGGTAAGATTTTAAAACTTTTATAAGTACGTTATTTATTAATTTATCATATTTAAAATATTATTCAAGAACTCTAAAATTTTGAGGCATAAAATTCTTGATTTTTTTTGTGAGAAAAGATTAGATATTATATATATGATAACAAAAAGAGTCTACAGAGAAATATTTTGAGGCCCTGCCGCCATCCTATGACTATTATTACTGGTGGCAATATGTACAAGAAGCTTGATGTTAATAGCATTACACAGTATAGTCGTAGTATTATACATAGAACTAGGGCTATAAAGAGTAGCTTTGACTCTTCTAATAGACGCAATCCAACCCAAAACAGCATAATAGTAGGAAAACTTTCACTAAATGATAAGAATGTTATAAATACCGAGAGTTAGCCTTTAAAAATTATTTAAAAAATTATCCTGCTCTATTATATATTTTAAAAAAATTACAATATAGCATGTTTGCAAAAGACAAAATAGAGACTGCTGCGAAAGATTTACGAGGCAAAGTGGATAAATTGAGTGAATATGCATGGGACAAAAAACAGCTAGTGCTTAATGTACTCGAAAAATAGTTGCTTCCTGAAAATAAAACAAATACAAGTAATGCTCACTTGTTTTAGTTGAAGAAGATTATTCTTAGGATATCAAAAATAAAAAGAAAGAAACAAGGTTGGAGATTGTAACTAGTCTAGTACCCTTTTGCATAAGTTTGACACGAAGATATGGCCTACTTATAAGCAAATTTAGAATTTGAAGTTTATAAGTTTCAATATATACATAAAGCTAATATATAATAATAATTGAGTTTTCAATTGAATATTTATAAATATTAAATAAGGGAGGATTGGTGAAGGAGAGTCATAAAATTAAAATGCCATTAGATGTCATTTTTTGATAGTCTCATGAGAATTTTTTTATCAAAATGCACAATTCTGTAATCAAGAAAGTGACCTAGTTTTCGTCAATATTGAATTTATTTGACAAAAATATGCTATCAAACAATTTTAATTTTCTTAGACCATTGACAGAGTAATGAGAATATGAGAATTTTGGTTACTTGAGTTTAGAGAAGCAAACAGTTATGTTTGCTGGAAGTATATTAAAGTATCAATTGTTTTTCTCTTTTTTTTCATAACATTCTTAATGTGTATACATAAGTTGAACAAAAGCTACTGAATTTTCGTATATATATGTCCCTTGCTATTTACGAGAGTATTTCAAAAATAACTTCTCTACCTTCAAAAGGTAGAGGTAAGGTTTGCGTACACTCTACTCTTTTCAGATCTCACTTTTGTTTATATTACTTATATGTTATGATTATTAGAATTTTATATTTTAATTATGTAATAAGCTAGTGAAAGATGTGAATTATTGTGGTTTAGGTACATCAAAGTGCCAAAGTATAGCATAAGATATATTCTTTTTTCTTTTAGTACTTGATGAATTTTTCTGGATTGATTGCTTGTAATTACAAAAAGGCCAAAGAAAGAACTGTATTAGGCATAAAAAAATCAAATAAAAATTTAGATTTTTGAATTAAACTACTCACATTTTCATATTAGTAAATAAATTTTTGTATAATATCATCCAACAGATTATATGACAAATAAATGACTAACTTCTTGTTAACTTTTGTTTATGTTAGTATTATGTAATGATCATTAGAATTTTATATTTCAGTTATGGAACAAGCTAATGAAAATTCCAGGTTGTCTTGGAGAATGGATGTAATAAAAAAAAATTAGAAACTTGTATTCAAGAAGTATCATTGAATGGGAGATATGGAAGTAGTTTGAAGCCACAATCATAAGAAAGGGTTAGAGTTATTCTGGAGACTACGCATAACTTTATAGCTACATAAAAGAAGATGAAGAATCAATACGATTATATAAAAGAAAAATATCAAGGTTAGTTGTCAATAACTAAAAAGACAGGAAATATTTATGATCCAGCAATCAATATCATTCAAATGTCTAATAGTGAGTGGGATGAGTACATAAAGGTTAGTTCATTATCTAGTAAATTTTTCTTCTTTTTTTTACTACAAAGGAAAATAATTTGAGGTGTATATTAAAATTATGACTTCTTATATTTGGATATATGCTCATCCAAAAGCAAAGACACTGAAGAGTTTACGCCTTTTTCAGAACTTTATACAACACTTTTTGAGGGTTTTACTGCAACAGATATTCATAGTTGGAGTCCAAGTTGTATAGTTCCGCGATCTGGTGTCTCCTCTGTATCTACTAATATAGATAAAAATTCACTTGGTGACATAAAGGATTCATTTGGGAAAAAAAATGATAAAGCTTTTAAAGATTCTCCATCTCAATCTTCAATTCTAATTGAAAAAAAATTGAGAATGAAAAGAAAAAACACATCATCCTAATTAAAAATTGATAAGAAAATGAATGCAGCATTAGAGTTATTGATCAACAAAAATAGTGCACCTGATGTTGAGGAATGTATGAAAAAGTTAGATGGACTTGGATGGGAAGAGTCGTTGTACTCTGCAGCTGTTAGTATTATTTGTGAAGGTGATAGCTATTGAAAAGCATGGATAAAATTAACAGGTGCTGACAAATTAAAGAATTTGGTCAAAGTCATAGGAAAAAATGAAAATTCTTTGATTTTGTTAATTTGCTAGATTTATATTGAATGCATATTTTAAAGAATCTAGTCTTTATTTTATTATAGTTTTTAAAATTTTGTGATACAATATTATGCTTATGGAACATATTTTCACTACTAGAAAACATGAAATTAGTGACGGACCAAAATTCATAGCTAAACAATAAAATTCCCATGCTAATCTCATTTAGCTACGGAATAGCGACGAATTATAAGAAATTTCAATTAGTTAAAAGCTTCTTAGCGACGAATTAGCTAGGGTTTACTGATGAATTCCCTAGCTAATTCCATGTTCTCTTGTAGTGTTTGTTGGTGAAATACACTATTTTTATGTTTTGCTATGCCTGATGAGTATAGAATTTTTTTAATTACTTTATTATTGTTATATTATTTTTATCTTGCAAAATATGTAGTTAGTTGTTTTTATTATTGTGCATTGTATTTTTTTATTTGTTAAAACAGATTCGACATGGATATTGATGATCAAATATTATGGTAAATGAGCTTATAGTGGCAAAATAATTGTTATAGACTCAAGTATGATCGAAGAAATAGAGATTTAACATCATCTTTATCAGGTCAATAATATACATTAGAATTATTGTCTGGTTCTAATCGACAATGTATAGAATTGATGTGCATGTCACGTGATGCATATATTCGGTTATGTCAATATTTTAGACTTAATGGATGGCTCATTGATAGAAAACATATATCTGACGAAGAGAAAATAGCAATATTTTTAACTATTATAGGACATAACGAGCGTCACGTTGTTATCAAGAGAAGATTTCAACATTCATCGCAATTAGTGCACAAATATTTTCATGAGGTTCTTGACGCAATGATGAAGTTAGCAAAAGAGATGATAGCACCTATAACATTCAATTCGAATATGAATATTTCTGGTGCTCATAACAGATTACGAAGAATTTTTAAGGTATTATTCTTAAACTATCATTATAGAATTTAGAAGAAATATTTTTTTCATTATTGTGACATAAATTTATATATTGACAGGGGCCAATAGGTGCACTAAATAGGACATTAGTGCATGCCGTTGTTCCCGCTAATCAATAAATTATTTACAGAGGAAGAAGAAAAAGTAAATGCTATCAAAATGTTCTGGCAATATGTGACTTCAATATGATTGTCACTTATGTTTATGCTAGATGGAAAGGGGTAGCACATGATGCACGTGTTCTAACGAAAATTACATCTAATCCAGATAATGATTTTTCATTTCCTCCATCTAGTAAGTCATACATCCTAAATAATTAAAATGATTATTTAACTTTTCAATATGATAAACTAACTTTTTTATTCAAATGTCAGATAAATACTATTTATGTGATGCAGCATATTCTAATACTCAAGGATTTTTAGCACTCTATCGTAATATTAGATATTGGTTAGGAGATTACCGGCTTAGGCGTGCCATAACTAAGGAGGAAAAATTTAATCATGCTCATGCACAACTTAGAAACGTTATCGAACGTTCTTATGGAGTACTGAAAGCAAGATTTCCTATATTGGATAAGATGACTTCATATCCTATCAATATTCAAAGAGATGTTGTCATTGCATGCTTTGCAGTTAATAATTTTATTAGGAAGGAGCGCATCAATGATGACTTGTTTAATCAATTTGATACACCTCAAGTAATATTTGATGAAAAAGAATAACAAGAAGAAACATTGGAGGAAACAAGTGGACCTAGCTGGACAGTTGAAAATTCTCAGATGATGAACGATATGCGGGAGCAACTTGCAGTCAAGCTAATGCAAAGAAGTTGAAATACTTGAAAGTTTGATATTTTAGTTATTTAAATTTTTTCAATGTTGAATTGTTAAAATTAGTTGGTTGTTAGTTAGTTATTCAAATACTTTAATATTTATGAATTTAAATCAGACTCTATCTGAGTAATTGTTTTAGTTTGTTGAATATGTTCGATTAATAGATTACTTTATGTTAAATTTAATTTTTTATGATTACATTTAATAACAATTTTTTTTTTTATCATGTACACTTTTAATAATTTAAATAGTTCAATGATTATATCTAACATAAAATATTCATTTATATATTTAAACATTTTAATTTATTACTCAAATAATAATTTTATTGTTTAAAAAAATATTTTATCTAATATAATATTTAATTAGTAATATTGCATATTTATTACAAATAAATAAATAATGCATATTAAGATATTAAAAAACAAACAATTTTAATCATTCAATGTTCATATATAGAGACAACTTAATTATTCAGGTGTGCGTTCAGATTCAGACGTCTTAATCTTAATAAAAATAAATGCAGCCTAAGTCATGCAAGTCGAATTAATTGGAAATGATTCGAAATTTTGTGTTTTTGTAGAGTCTTGCTTTGGTATCTGGTTGGATGGTTGCATGTGTTTATTTCTTCTTTCAGTATATATGCCACAAATTCTAATTTCTTAAAATAAAATAATGCTGCATCTGGAAAACGCCTTGAATAAATCAGATTTCTTCTACTAACAAAGAAGCAAAAAAAATAATAATCCGAAAGGGTGGCTGAGTTGGTGTAGCCGGGGTATCCATAAGCGAGACTAGGAATCAAATCCCACTTGGTCCTTCTCAACCTGAGTTTAGTGCAAGGAGTGTGGTATCCCAAAAAAGGGTGCTAGGGAATGTCCCCACTTGGTCCCTTTCTCAGTCGAGTTTCTAGTGCGATTTACATCTCCTGTGTGGTTTATGACCTATTATATAGGAACGGGTTTACCCATTGTGCACCCTAAGGCAGCGGTTGTGGGTTTGCCTTGGAATTTCCAAAAAAAAAAAAAGGGGAAGCAAAATTGCTTCTTGGAAGGAGAAAGACTTGAGGTTTGTTGAGTAGGAGGAGATGCAGTAAGATGTGTCTTTGTCAGCACAAGTAAAGCCATTGGACAATTTACTAGCCTATACTTGCTCATACCTTTGCTGGAGAAAGTTTAGCAACAATGATTGATTCAATGAATGTAAATTCCACCAAAAGCCAGGACTTCTACCTGTGCACTTGGATTACATATTACACGTCAAAATCATAGATGCACAAGTTGATCTCAGATTGAAGATTCAAACACAACTAATCCAGTAAAATGTATTTTCATGGTTAAGTCCACTGGCACTCTACTTTCCTTTTCACAGTTTGAGCAATACAGATAGCTAGTGGAAGGAGCATTAACAATTGCTATAGCCAGGCCTGGCCATTCAACAGCTTAGAATTCTTAATAAATCCCCATACGCATCTTCATTCTGCTTAACTAAGACCACTAAAGATCAAGTACCTACTTGAGCTCCAGATACCTCATTCACTGAAATATTTTGACCGAATATTTAAATCCTTAGAAAATTTAGGAGCAAACTTAATGATATAGCCTCCATGATATTGGCCGAACCACATAAATGCTGGTATCAACAATGTACACCAACTAATGAATATACGTATAAACAATAGCACCCTCCAAATTGGTTTCTCCTGAACACAGTTCATCCCCAGCTTTACAAGGATGCAAGAAGTAGAGTTAAGCTTAAGACCACGGAGCTAAGAAGCTGAAAGAAATTTAACAAATGGTAGAAGACTTGCCAAGAGACTAGACACTTACAACCATTGAACGAGCAAAAAGAGGATCTCGCAAGGCCCTTCAGGTTTTGTCATTCATGAATAGTACAACTAACAAACAATGTCCAAGATAAAGAGAACACAACCCTGAACAAAATTGAAACTATAAAGTAACTAAACATCAGATCTTTCTCACGGGGCAAGACATTAATACATGTGTAGAAGTGCTATGAATATCAATAATTAGTAATGAAAACCTGCTTCTCGTCAACTACTGAAAGCCATCTTGTGCAGGTCCACACAGCACAGGCTTGAGAACTAGACCTGAGCTGTGCCTTCAGTGAACTTAGGATCCTCACATCTGTACCTTCCATCAGGCCCAATTCCGAAGCCCCTAGGATCAGCAAATACATTCTCTAGCAGCTGGTTACGAGCTGGAACAGGGCTTGCATCTGCAAACTCAACAGACTCTTCAACCAATTCATCAATCTTCTTATCGATGGCCTTTAACTCTGCTTCACTGACCAGGTTGTTCTCAAACATATACTTCTTCAAGGCAGTGATAGGATCTCTTGTGGCATAGTGATTCTTTTCAGCTATCAAAACAAACAAATTAAGGTCAAAGAAATGACGTAATTGGCTCCAAATATGTGGATCACATATAAGGGTAAATGTGCAACAAAATAAGATAATAGAGTTTAAAGGCTCATTCTCTTGTGGTACTTGGATATATCCTACAGCATTTCTACAAAGGAGTTTGGAGCATTAGAGCTGCTTTCTGGTATTATTTTTTCATTTGTTTTGGAGGTATATCTCCATCAGCGAATACATCTAGTGGTGTCTCTGAGATACTTCGTGTTATATATACCTAAGTGTAAATGGAAGCTATAAATAATCAAATCGAAATGCTCCTCATTCCACACACTTTACCAAGGTTACATTAACACAGTTGCTCGCACATAAATCACTATCTCAAAAGTTTCCACACAATCAGCCAATTTGAGGCGTCTCGTACAAAATGGCTATCCACTTTTTCGCCATGTCATAGTACATACATAGTACTAAAAAGAAGTGGTCAGCTAATGTGCTAAGAAATTGTTTGGTTACTCATAGCATTCACTACAAAAAAACCAGAGGTAAGTCAAGAGCATTTAATGAGTCCTCAGACAAGTGGCCTAAAGTTAATTTAATCGACTAATAGCTCTCTATTAAGTACTAAAGGTTTACCATTCAAAACCTTAGAAAATACGGGCTACAATTATTTTCAGGTACCACAGATGCCAAAGCAGCAGTATTAAAGAAACAGCAACAAGTGGATTGAGGATAATAACACAAGTAAACTGGAAGAATTTAAGATAATTGAGCAAAGAAACAGAAGGGAAATGGAACACTCACCAGGGTCACGAAGCTCATCTGGATCAGCCAAAGAGTGTCCTCTGAACCGGTAAGTCTCACATTCAACCAAAGTGGGACCTTCTCCTCTCCTAGCTCTGCCAACAGCCTCCTTTGCTACCTCCCTCACCTTCAACACATCCATTCCATCAACATGGACCCCAGGCATCCCAAAGGCAGGACCTTTCTTCCAAATTTCAGGATCAGAAGTAGATCTCAAGTGGGACATCCCAATTGCCCACAGATTGTTCTCAACTACAAAGATAATGGGCAATTTCCACAATGCGGCCATGTTCAAACACTCGTAGAATTGGCCATTGTTGCAAGTTCCATCACCAAAGAAGGCCAGAGTGACATGATCACAATCAGCCTCCTTCAAGACCTCCCTTCTGTACTTGCTAGTGAATGCAGCACCTGTAGCCACTGGGATTCCCTCACCAATAAAAGCGAAACCACCAAGAACGTTGTGCTCTTTGGAGAACATGTGCATCGATCCACCCTGGCCTCTACAACAACCCGTGGTTTTCCCAAATAGCTCACTCATCACTTGACGAGCTGGGACACCTTTGCTCAATGCATGTACATGATCACGGTAAGTGCTAACTACAGAGTCTTCCTTCTTCAAGAGCTTGATGAAACCAGTTGAGACAGCTTCTTGGCCGTTGTACAAATGCACAAAACCAAACATTTTCCCCCTGTAATACATTTGGGCGCACATGTCCTCAAAAGCTCTTCCCAACACCATATCCTCGTACAGTTCCAATCCTTCTTCCTTAGTAATCAACTAAATGCAACAGCAGACAGAGATAATTGGGTAAAAATCACAGAAGTCCGAATCTTTTCAAACAACTACATGCTATGTGAGAAATTCTAAGAAGATTAAGCACTAAATCGCCACAATAACAACCCTTAAAATGAAAAGTTGCATGACACAAATATAAAACGGAGCTTGCAAATGCCAAAATTATCAAAATTGGGATGAACAACAGACACAACTATTTAACAGAATCACAAACAAGCCGAATCATGCAAACAACTACAATGTCATACGATAGATTCAAAGATAAGCACTAAATTAACACAAAGAACACCTAAAAGACGCAACCATCCAAAAAAGGACAAATCTTTAGCAAAAAACAGAATTTTTATCCGAGAAATTTAAAGAAACAAGCACTAAATCGCCATAAAAAAATACATTAATAAGATAACAAATTGAGCATGACCCAAATGAAAACTGAGCTTGCAAAGCCAAAATCAACATCAAGAATATGGGCAAAAATGTCGGTACCAGATTGGAGATAGAAGATTTGGACTTGGATTTCTTTTCCTTAACGACATCAGAAACGGCGACAACAGCATTGGATCGGCGTTGAGATTGAGGAAGAGATAAAGGCTTCTTGAGGGAAATCTTATGAGCGGATGATCCAAGAAAAGAGGAACCCAAAAGGGGCTTTTCAGCAGATCTAGTAGAGTTGAGAGGCAAAACTTTTGTTGCAGAGAAAGACGTCGCCATGATTGGAGACGGATGAAAATGGAGATATGGGTTGCTGAGTAACAGATGACTGAATTATATAATTGAAGGACAATAAAGGGAAGAGGTAGAAAGGGGAAAGGGCGGAGGAAACGAGAAACCAAAAGTGTGGAAATAACCGTCAGGAGCGTTGGCTGCTCTCTCCTGGGCTTTCTTGTCTTCTCATCCTAAATTTTCCCCTCTATTTTGTGGGCATAGTTGGTTTGACAAAAAAAAAAGATTTAAAAATTATATAAGTAATTTATACTGAAAATCTATTTGTTTCATGTGCTATAATTATAAACTTTATGTCTTTCTTGGCCTTCTGGCTAAGATCTATGAGAATTTGTTCTTATCACTTATCAGCTGGATAACTTCCACTTTTATTTGGGCATTGCTTCTGAGTTTTTCTCCCATAAATTTTTCTTTTCAACAGATAATTATAAATATATTTGTTACCAAGACAGATGAAAGGTTTGGTTATGAGTACCAGACATCTAGTGTAACAATCCTCATAGTGATTTTTGGGCTTTGATGTGTTTTGACAATTTTACTCCTTCTCGTAGTTGCATTATGATATTTGTGGTCTGTGAGAGTGGGTGGCACGGTTCCCAATGTGTTTGGTTGGGTTCTATGTGAGTTTTTCATTGGAAGGTTTCGAAGTTGATATGGTTGACTTTGGTCAACATTCGGAGATTTAGATATTGTGTAAGAATTTCGTCAGTTTCGTTAGCTCCGGAATGCCATTTTTTGGTTAGTAACATTGTTAGTTCGTGTCCCGAGGCGTTCGGATGCGTTTTGAGTAGTTGGTTGGAAAGTTGAAAGTTAAGGCATAGAGTTACTTTGATCAACATTCGTTGACAACGACCCTCGTTGGTAAATCCGACGATTTCATTGAGTCCGAAATGTCGATTTTATTTTGTAGCGTAGTTGGTTTGTGTTGGTGGAGTTTACGGTGTGTTCCGAGGGTCAATATATCAGTGAATCTTTTTTCCTTTTTATTCTTTTCTTCTATAACTCCTTTTTGAAGCTTGAGGACTCGATTTTGGGTGATTCTAAAGGGAATTTTCGAGGTTTCTTCATTGGGTAAGTTTCTTATACTACTTTTACACATTTTTGAATGATTATTTCATGATTTTACCTTCAAATCTTTGGTTTTTCAACTTGTAATTTTAGGGTTTTCCCGATAAAGTTAAAGAATAGTTTTTCGATGATTTCAAGATTGATTTTGACTCCGATTTTGATGAAATTTCATATTCGAACTCTTTAAGCTCTGGTAAATTGATTTTCCAATAAAATTCCAGTCTTGCCCTTGTGGGCTCGGGGTTGACTTTTGAACTCGAAATTCAAGTCTAGCAATATGGGTGTCTATAATTTCACGTTCTTATATAGAATCCATGTTTGGCTAGATTGAGCTCATTTGGAGGTGATTCGGAAGGGAAAGACTTTAGTTTGACTTTGCGGGTCTTCTTTTAAGGCAAGTTGAGACTTTCTTTGACTCTCTTTCAAAGTGTTATGTGTTAGTTGCTTGTATGGGGGAGTAATAGGGAGATGTAGGTCCCATATAGATGGGATAACAAGTATCTATGCGGGTACCGGTGTTTTCCAAAGGGTTAAAACAAATGATTGATTTGTTTGAGCTGTCTTCCCTTGTTTTGATTATTGGATTGTAGTGAGGAGAGCAGTTTAATGATTCTATCGGACCTAATGGTTGTCGATACTGGTTGTACTTCCCTTATGGGAATGATTGAAATAACTTGGTTGAGATGGATGATATTTGGGCTTATAGCCGATGTTTTGAGTTGAGTATGGCCTTGTGTGTCCGAATTGAGATATTTGTGCCCCTCTTATCATTTTGATTTGCATATACTTACTCATAATCATATCATGACATTGTTAAAGAGATATTTTCAAGAACGATGTTTTGAAATGACTTGCATACCCGATGGGAAAGTGTTCCAAATGGATTTCATTGATTTTTCTCTTGTATATCCGATGGAAAATTATTCTGGGTGGCCCGATGGGAAATGGTTCTAGGCAGGTTCATGATTTGCATGCCCAAAGCGAAATATATGAACCTCGTGAGTCTCCTATGAGTCCCAGATAGCTATACATAGTAGCGGGTGTATACTTTAGCATACATTGCATCATATTGTATTCATCTCATCATTTATATTGATTGTCTTCGTTGTGATTGTAGACTCTGATTGATGAGTTGTTGTTATTGCCCTGGAATGAGAATTTGTGGACTTAAACAGTGTTAACTGCCCTACTATTGTTGGTATCTGCTAACCTAGGTGTGACCTTCCTGTTTGCAGGTGTTCGAGGATTGTAGTTTTAGTAGTGGTCTAGATGGTTCTCGGCATCACTTTGAATTAGGGTCAGTCGATGTTGCTGCTGAGTACACATGGTTTGGTACTCACGTTTGTTTATTTATGCACCTTGTGTGCAGGTGTGGAACCTATTGTCCCTGGACGCTGAGTTCGAGTTCGTGTTTGGGTGTTCATCGAGATTCAGAGGTAGTGATTGATTGACCTAGTGCCTAACAGATCTCCTCTATTCTATTATGATTGTCTTTCCTTATTTCTAGATACATTAGACTCCTTTGTACTGATTCTATCACTAGAGGATTGTACTTGTGACTTCCAGATTTTGAGTAGTGTTTATTGGAATTCTTACTCCTCTATCGAGTTGTTTATGTGATTCAGTTTTGAGACTTATCATTATTTTACTTCTTTTGTGTATCCACTTGATGAATACTATTTGTATGTTGGGTTGGCTTACCTATCCCGGGAGGTAAGATAGGTGCCATCATGACTTGAATTTTGGATCGTGACAAGTTAGTAGTAGAGCGCTAGGTTCATTGGTCTCACAAGTAAGAGTCGAGTTTAGTAGAGTCTTGCGGATCAGTGCGGTGGCGTCTATAATCTATCTTCGAGAGGCTACGGGACTTTAGAAAATTTTCTTCCTTCTTTCTTATCTTGCGAAGGTTGGATTCACTAGTTACTGATATCCTTGTTTCATTCTCACAGATGGTGAGGACTCGTGCTACTGCGGAGAGAGGTCAGGTGCCCATTCCACCACCCGTGCCTGATGCTTGTGCTAGAACCCCTAGGCAAGGCAGGGGACGTGGTAGGGTTGTGGCAAAGGTCGTGCTAGGGGTAGAGTTCAGGTAGCTGCTCATGTTCCAGCTAGGGTACTGCCTCCTGAGGGTAAGTATGTGTTGGAGGATGATCAGGTTTCGGTTGAGAAGGTGGGCCCAGATCAGGTTCCACCTGGGTTTGTAGCTGCTATGGTACTTCAGGACACTTTGATTCACGTGTTAGATTTGCTAGTGGGTATGACTCATAGTGGTGGTGTGGTTGGCACTCCCGAGAGTTCATAGACTAGAGTTGGGGCTCCGACCCCAGATCGGTAGCCTATCCCAGTCTTTCATGGACCATCGGGCCAGCCAGCGGCTATAACATCTAGATTTGATGGTATGCCCTTGTCGGGTGCAAGAGCCACTGGAGTGGCTAGGCTGGTGACATATGATGAGGAGTAGAGGATATTGAGAGGTTCAGAAATATGGATCCACCTGAGTTTACAGGTGGCCAGAGTAAGGATACCTATGAGTTTTTGGTGAGTTGTCATAAGAGGCTTCAGTGTGTGGGGTTGGTACAGTCTCACGAGGTTGATTATACAGCGTTGCAGATGCATATCCTCGTCAAGTAGTGGGGGCATTCTTATATTAACTCTAGACTCATAAGATCTCCTTCTATAACTTGGGAGTTGTTTGCGAAGGATTCCCTTGATCAGTTTGTTTTTGATAGCTTGAGGAGGAGCGTAGGCATTAGTTTGAGCACTTGACTTAGGATGGGATCTCGGTGAGTGAGTATGAGACTCAATTCTATGCATTATCTCGCCATGTTTTGGTGATCTTATCAGATGAGATCGAGACGATTCGCAGATTCGTAAGAGGTCTTACCTTTAGGATTCGGGAGGTGGTGTTTTCTATAGCTCAATCAGAAGCTACTTTTCAGAGGATAGTTGAGATAGTAAAGGAGTTTGAGCTCATGCACCGTAAGGAGTTTGGGGATCTTAGAGAAAGGAGGTCTCACACTTCTGGTTAGTTCAGTGGCACCTCATTCAGAGGTAGGGGTTCTTTCAGGGAAGGATTTTGTCCTCAGCATAGTAGGCAATTTCATGCATCCCTTAAGGCGTTCGAGGGAGGGTATTTCAAACGAGACTCTTTCAACCTAGGGTAGACATCCCATGATTTTTCCCAGAGGTTCTTACGCTGTGGTGGCCATTCTGGTTATTGAGGGCCTTCTCAGCAGATGATGGTTGTTACGATGCATTTTTTATAAAAAAAAGTTTCATAACTTGGCTATATTTATTTTTTGAAAAGATATAGAGTAAAATAGAGTCGCCACCCAATTTTTAATAAAATTAGGAAACCATTTTAAGAAAAGATATTTTAAAACCTTATTTGCAAAACCAGAGAAAAGAGTAAGGGTTCTGGTTATCTCCCGAGGAAGGTGTTAGGCATCTCGGAAAATCCACAAATGCGGTTGACCGGCGGATCTTTAAAATATTTTGTGGCTAAAAAGATATATAGCTTGTTTCTAAAATGGAAATTGAGCTTGAATTCATAAGCAAATTTAAATTAACCATGTTAAGCTTAAAACAGATTAAATTCTTGGACAACTAAAGCTATGAGTTGATTTAAAAAAGTTTGTGTCCTTTTTTAAATTCAAAGACATTTATTTCCGAAAAAATATTTTCAAGATTTTTTAACAAGATGTATATTTGATAATTAATCTTTGTCCTTAATAAATTATATGATTTCTTAGCACAATAAATTATTGCGGGTTCAACTAATTTTCAAGGGAGCAAATGCTTAAAAATGAGATAGCTAAACTTGATAATTATGCTTTCACATTCTCCTCTCGGAATTCATCTAAGGTTAAGAGAAAAATAAAGTAAAGTGTTAGTAAAATTATTTACAAGAACATAATGTAAATGAACTGAAATATAAACAAAAGAAGTTAAAAGAATTAGGCTTTAGGCCCAATGTTTCGCTCTTTCGAGTTACTGCCATTAATGGGTTGGTTGCGCTTCAACACAAATCTCTCGTATTAGCTTCTTGGACAGGAAGGGGTTGACTCGGTACTCGAATATTATGTTGGGCTCCCTCCCAATATAGAATGCGGGAAATGAGTCCATTAGACTCGTCGAGTTCATGCATAAGAAACAAGGGAAATAAAATTAGTGAAAGAATGGATTAAAAATAATGCTTGACAAATACATAAAGCAATGAATGAAACTCATATGCTCAAAGTCAGGAAATTAAACCAAATGACCTATATTTCCAAGTCTCAAAGCGTGAATTTAGTAGTTATTAAACACTTCTCATAAAAGAAAGGATTAAACCAATACTAGATTGATATCTTCAGAGAGAATAGATTAAACAAAGAGGAACACAATAAAGATGAAGTAAACATAAATTTTAATTATTTAAACCTAGTCAATGTCATATATTAATCATACTCTTTAATACTCAAACAAACTTAAGAAAATACTCTGCCTATATGCAAAAGGAAACTGGTGCACTTTTACATTTTTAAACAAAATGGTGATAAACATTATGTGGCAGTTTATTCAACCAAAATCTAGGCCAAAGGTGATTAAAAATCAAAGCATTGCTTCTTTTTAAATTCAACGCTAAACTTTGCAGCGGAGAAACAACCATGACTTAATACACATGATTAACTACATACTTATTTAAAGAAAAATTAAGAAAAAGGAGCACTAACTAAAATAAGTTAACCAAACAGTATCGTAATACTCGAAGTAAAGAAGAAAATTACCTTTTTGCGAGCAGCGAATTGAGGCGTGAGAGTCCGAGGATGATTCCACGAGTTTGACCAGCAAATCTCAGGCGAGAAAAAGAAAAGCAAAATATTAATGCTTATCTCGAGAGAACTCGAAAGAACAACAAAGATGTTTTTTAGGAGCAAGGCAGTGTAAAACAAAAAGAGCAAGATTGTGATAATCAAAAGTTGTTAAGAGAGAAAGCTTGGGGTTTTCAGAGGGAGCCAAAACCTGGTGAGAGCAAAGAGAAGGGGTTTTATTTATAGAATCTCAAATGCTAGGGTTTGCAAGAGCGAGAATTAGATCCATTTAAAATTTGAACTTGGACTCGAGATTTTAGCTTGAAATCCGAGAACAAGACAAAGATCATTAAGATCTTGTCCTTGCGAAATCAGATGAAAAAATAGAGAGAAAATTACCGTTGAGAGGGTTGAATCATCGGAGAAGAAACAAAGCGCAATAAATGCTTTGCTCAAAATAGGCGAGCAACGACTGAGAATGATGAAAGTCGCTTGATTTTTAACCCAAAATAACTAGGATTTCAGAATTGGGGAGTGGCGGCTTGATGGAGAAGAGAGGGAATCTGCTAGGGTTTGATGCTTTTGGTTTGCTGAGAGTATATGAGAGATGAGGGAATATAGGATAAGTGGGTTGGGTAGGAGTAATATTTGGACTGAAATTTTGGGCTCAAATTAATTCGAAAATAGGCTAAAAAGGCTAATTTTAGAGCTTAAGAAAAAACATATTTGGCTTTAGCATTTGTCCATTTTGGACTTATTAAGATCAGGTTGGGTTTAAATGTGGGGCTAAATTGGAGGCTCGTTTTAGAAAAGCTTTTGGGCGAATTTGTTTGGCTACTTCATTTCTTCCTTATAAATTATTTTGGGCTTCTAACTTAATAATTAATACAATATATATTATGTGATGATAATTAATAAATGATATAAAAATATAGATATAAGATATCAACTTATAACTAATTTGATAAGTACGAAACTTGAAATAAAGTAACGACAATAATTTAAGAAAAAGATGTGCAAAATGATAATGACGATTTCGATAATAAAATATGTAATAATAAAAGTAATTTATAAAAATTTGATAACAATAATAATAATGGTAGTAAAAATAGTAGTAGTAGTAGTAGTAGTAGTAGTAATAATAATAATAATAATAATAATAATAATAATAATAATAATAATAATAATAATAATAATAATAATAATAATAATAATAATATAATAATAATTAATAATAAAATAGTTATTTAAATATAGCAAAAAA
>QJPP01002215.1:0-22791 GCA_003996215.1 Jaltomata sinuosa | reverse complement strand
CAAAATCAAATATCTCTCTCAGGTGAAGCCTTGGCAGGTCGGTAGGAAACACATTCGGGAAGTCCTCTAACCACAGGAACAGACTCAGGAGAAGTGAGGTCAGCACTAACATCTCGGACATATGCTAGATAAGCTAAACACCCACGGGAAATCAACTTCCTAGCTCGAAGACAAGAGATGATCCCAGATGGTGCATGGCTAACAGAACCCTGCCACACAACCAGGGATACACCGGGCACGGCTATGGTAATGGTTTTGGCATAACAATCCAAAACCACACGGTGAGGGGATAACCAGTCCATGCCCAGTATCACATCAAAATCTAGCATATCAAGAATCATCAAATCACCCCAAGTCTCTGAATCACCAACAGATAACATACAAGATCTCACAATCCGATCCACTACTAAAGAATCTCCTACTGGGGTCAAAACAGAAACAGGAACAGATAATGGCTCACTAGCCAACCCCAAATAAGGCACAAAGTAGGCAGATACATATGAACAAGTGGATCCAGGATCAAATAAAGCCATAGCAGACTGATGGCACATAGAAATCGTGCCTGTAATCACAGCATCTGAGGCCTCTGCCTCTGGTCTCCTAGGGACCGCGTAAAACTGACGACGACCTCCACCTGCCCGACCGCCATCCCTACCACCTGCTCTGCCGCGCGGAGCACTACCTCTACTCTGATGACCACCCCCTCGAGCTGGGGGATGAACTACTCGTAAAGGCTCGGCCAACTGAACTGTACCCTGCTGAGGGCAATCTCTAGCAAAATGACCAATCACACCACAAGTAAAACAAGCCCCTGACGGCCTACTCGGTCGAGATGAACCAGCAAATCCCGTACGACCACCACGACCTGATGCCCCAGAAACTGTACCCCTCGAAGACTGGCCGCCATAGCCCTGATGGCTGCTCTGACCGTGCTCGAACTGGGTACTACCGAAAGTCTGAAGGAAAGCCTGAACCGGTCGGCTGGACTGACCCTGGTACTGCTGTGGCTGATAACTTCGGCTCCACTGGCCAGGACCTCTACCACCATATCTGGAACCACTATAGACACCCTGATGTCGAGGCCTCTTATCTCTGGACCCCTGATCATGTCGCTGTAAGTCCTCCACAGTGCGGGCATAGTCTA
Organism: Jaltomata sinuosa; assembly: GCA_003996215.1. NCBI lineage: Eukaryota > Viridiplantae > Streptophyta > Magnoliopsida > Solanales > Solanaceae > Jaltomata > Jaltomata sinuosa. Next base: position 21,647 of record QJPP01002215.1, on the reverse strand, counting down.
CAATAGCCTGGAATGACCGACCACTGGCAATCAATATCTCAGTTGGCTTCCTGATCTCTGTCCTCAAACCCCATACAAATCTGCGAATCCTATCAGCCTCAGTAGGAATGATCATAGCTCCGAACGGTGCTAGCTGATGGAAACGGGTCTCATACTCTGAGATAGTCGTAGACCCCTGCGTAAGGTGAGTAAACTGCTCCCTGCGACGCTCACGATCACTCTGAGGTAGGAACTTGGCCATAAAGGCCTCATAAAACTCAGACCAGGTCAAAGGAGGTGACGATGGTGGTCTACAAGCAACCTGGGCCCTCCACCATAACTTCGCTGGGCCCTCCAACTGATAGGTAGTATAACCAACCCCGTGAGTCTCTAACAAACCCAAATGATGCAACATCTCCTCACAGGTAGTAATAAAGTCATGTGGATCCTGTCCAGAAGTACCAGCAAACCTCGGAGGTGCTAACCTCAAAAACCTACCCAACGCCTTCTGCTCTAACTCTGTCATAACTGGGCGAGGAGCAAGAGGCTGTGCAACAGATGGAACCGGAATGACCTCCGCACGGGGAGCCATAGTAGCCGGCTGTGCTCCTGAGCCCTGTGCACCCAGGGCTGCCCCCTGAGCGGATGTCTGCGCTACCTCAGAAGGCCTCTTCAATCGCACCCAAAAGATGTAATAGTAATCCCCGAATATCTGGAGACTGAGCTGCGGCTGAAGCTGGCACAGAAGTGGGCACTGGAGCAGGTGCTGGAGCCGGTGCTGGAGCTGGTAGTACCTGGGCTGCCCCCTGAACCACATGCTGCTCGGGCTCTATCTCTGCCCTAGCAGCTCTAGCAGGTGCCACTGATCGAGGGCGTCCTCGACCCTTAGCTGGAGTGGGAGGCTCATTTTTGCGTGATGCCGATGATCTCGTACGAACCATATGCGGAAGAATAAAGTAGAATAAATGAGATCTCCAGAAACTTCAAGGGTAGTACGCACGACACAGAAGCAATGAAAGAGTCGAATTTCCTAAAATGCCACTGTAGCCTCCCAAAGATTGAGTACGGACGTCTCCGCCCTGATCCGCAGGACTCTACTAGACATTGGCTCCTATACCGATGACACTGGTGAACCTAAAGCTCTGATACCAAGTTGTCATGACCCAATTTCTCGGTCATGATGGCACCTACAACCCCCGGTAGGTGAACCAATCCCCGTAGCCCAGAACAGTTAATAATGGGCTACTATCTAACAAATAAGAGAACAAGATGAAGAGAACAGATAAAAGGACTATAAATACATACATATGCGAAAACTAAACCAAACCCCAAGACCTGGTATCATAGTATAGAGCCAAAACTACATACATGGAGTGCAAACGATCCAAACAATATATACAGATGTCTCTGAATAGTAATAGAGTACATGAAGCAAAAGATAAACTAAAGCTAAGCTCCGATCGCCAAGAGCTCACCCTCAGCCTGAAGTAGTCCCCAACAGATCTCCAAGCACGAATCACAGCGATCTAACGACGATGGCCCACGCTAGGATCTGCACCCAAAGATGCAGGAGGTAGGGGTGAGCACCAAATGTGAAGCATAAGGTACCCAGTAGGTATCATAGGCCGACTGGGCACATATAAGATAAAAGCGTAGTAATAGACAGAATAGAAGCAAGCAGTCACAGAAATCAACGAAAGGTACACAGGAACTAGCCCAGAGGGAAATCAACAGAACCACATGTGAGGCTAGTAAGCAGAATATACACACCATAGGCGCAGGTGAAAGTAAGAAACAACGCACCTGGGGTCCTTGCAATAAAAGTGTATACAAAATACGTTTACGTAATAGACGGTATACCGGTAACCTCAAGTGTAGGAAGGAGAGAGAAAGAGTACTGATAGGCATGCTCAGAGACATGAATCAAACTCAACTAATCATATCAATCTCAAATCCAGAAACTAACAGTCTAGCAGTAACCAATCTCATACTTATCCATAATAGAGAACAATTCTGTAAGTAAATAGCAAAAGTCTATCTACAGTCCCCCGGCCGCCCATACAACCGAGGAACACAAACAAGTGAAAACAAACCCTCCGGCATCCCATACTACCGAAGCGTACAATCAGCAAACAACAAACAAGGGTGGAGCCTCAAACAATGAATGATATGATGCATGAAGGTCTCAAGTGAAATGGTATCTCCGTATGTACCTCCTCCGGTGCCGATCCGGCCCAGCAGGTAGGTTCCATGGAAGGACACTGCCCGTATACCTCTACTCCCCCGTATACCCCTCCTCCGGCACACGCAGCCCGTAGCCCCTGGCCCGGATGGCAAGGTCCATGGAGGTCCCAGACCCCATACTAAAACTCAGTATCAACACATGTCGTCCGGAAGCAGGTCCGGTATCAAGATAGAGACCCAGTCTCGAATATGCAATGCTCAGACCCTGTCCAGGACTAAAGTAGTAGGAAAATGTCTCAAAGACCCCTCCAAGGGTGCCCGGGCGTAACCGGGTCTAAACTGTAAAAAGTCATCTCAGGTGCTTGGTCCGACCGAGGCTAAAATCATCTCAAGTAGCAAGAAAACTCAACTAGCACCCGGGCCCTGCCGAGTCTAGCGTGAATCGTAAAACTGGTTATTTAAAACATAATTTTACTTCCTTCTATCCAGGAATATTCACAAGTTAAATCAACCATTTTCAAATCATTTCCATCAAAAAGGGCCCCCCAGGCCATGCAAGGTTTAGAAAATAGTGTCAGTAAGCCCGAACCCAAAACCATAGTAAAACATGGATAAAACCTCTTTATATGCATGGAAATGGTATGATCACACACAATAGCTGCCCAGCAGCTCACAATCAACCTATCGACCCTGCACAGGCCCACAGCTACTCAGCAAGCATAACCAGCCTAGAAGAATAATTCTATGCCCGGGACTCGCGGACATTCCCAAAATCCCACCTTCTATGTTCCAGAGTCAACAAGGCCTCACAGACCACAAGGGTAAATAAAATATATCGACAAATACTACAAGCAATGGAGGAACAAAAGTAGGCGGACATGAATAAAGCGGTCGAGGTCTGTGGTACCAACCTAGTAAACCAACCCAAGGATGCCCATTAATACAATTTTATTTTATATATACGGAGTCTAGGGAAAATAAACCGTAACCTACCTGTCGTCCGACGACAAGCTTGAACCTCCTCGAAAAAGCTCCGAAATGAAATCAAACTCGGACTCGAATAACTTGACTAGGAAAAGTATTCCTTACTAACGTGAATACGTATTTGCAAGCATACACATGGAAAGGCTCCAGAATTGCATTTGGCAATTGAAAGTGATAAGTAGGGATTTATTGGCCACTCATATGACAGTAACAAACAAATGAAAGGAAAAAGTGATCATTAATCCCATTAATGCCACTTATGAAGGGTTATGTTATATGCTGCCACCATTCACTGTTAGTGCTTGCTGGCCACTCCCTCCACCTACAGGTGGAGTGGAGGTGGCAATTACAAGGCAACAAAACAATATTTTTATCCCGTTATTTATATACTCGGGTATTGCATAAATTCGTGGTATAATAAATATGACTTTTTAAATATACCATAATTCATAGAAAATTATTTCGAATAAAACCTACTATATTATAATATTAAATTTTAACATAACTAAATTTACTATCTCCGTTAAAATATTACAATGTATAAAAACTTTATAAAATAAATACATATACAATTATATCGTAACAAAATATTTTTCATAAACCTTTAAAATATTTTGAAAAGGCAATAATAATATAATTTTTACCAAATTCAACCTTTAAATAAAATATTTTCAAATATACGCGCGACGCTAATAAAATTCTTAAGCCTAGGCTCGTAATTCACCAACGCACGATTTTGATACTCAAGAATTCTCTCGGGATCCTCCCTTATGTTTTATCACTGTTTCGGAACTGAAATGGCGTTTTAAAACGTGAAGTTGAGGCTTAAATCGAGTTTAACCCGACCCGGTTCGCGACCCGGTTCGTAACCCATTTTCTGCCAGACAGTCCGCGGTAAAACAGTCATAACTTTTTACTCCGAGATCAGTTGGATGTGAGGTTTTGTGCGTAGGAAACTAGACTCGTAGACCTTCGATTTGGTATTTCGGGGGACTTCTAACTCTTTATATATTGAGAGAAAAGCTCCGAGACACTTTACCCAAAGTTCAGGATATTTATTAAAGAACTTACGATAACTTTTGTCGATTTGCTTGACTTCAAAACTTATAATGCGACCAAACAAATTTGCCCGACATCGAAATACCGGTCCTGACGAGCCTTAAGTGGCTTGGGTCCGCTACAACAAGCTCTAACGGTTCAAGGAAAATGTGTATGTGGAAATGACCGGAAGGGTCATTACACAACTGCAGACAAGACTTGATTCTCTCTTCACATGCTTCATTGTTCAAAACAAAATTGGGTCTAGCACGCACCTTCTAAATACCTGCCAAGTGCATTTTCTTATTAAAACTGAGTTGTCCACATGTCAAATTGACATGTTGAGTTTTTACCTTGTTAAATTGACATATTTCTTAAAATTAGGTTATCATCCTGTTCAAAATAACATGTTTTTTATATTGGGTCATCATCCCATTCGAAGTGACATTTTTTGTTTAATTTGAATCATCGTCACATTCAATGTGACGTATTAAACCAGATTTGTTTAGCTTATTTTTGCATTTATATTGCATTTGCTACTAATAGTTTATTCTAGATTATGTGATAAACAACTCTTTGGCATTAAGGTGACTCCACTTATCCAGATCGACATCAAAGTGACACCACGTATTCATATTGGCATCAAGGTGATAACCAAATTCAAGTTGCGCCATTTTCCTTTCAATGAGATAAATTGAAAAGACATCGCTTTCAAAGTGGCATATTACATTCAAATTGGTTCGTCCACCTTTCAATAAGACAAGATTGGATCATCCTCCTTTCAATGAGACAAGATTGAGTCATCTGCCTTTCGACGAGATAAGATTGGATTGTCTGCCTTTTAACATGATAAGATTGGGTCATTTGTCTTTCAAAGAGATAAAATTGGGTCATCCACCTTTTAAAGATTTAAGATTGGGTCGTCTGTCTTTCAATGAGATAAGATTGGATCGACCGTATTTCAATAAGACAAGATTGGGTTGTTCGCCTTTCAAAGAGACAAGATTGGGTCATCCTCCTTTCAATAAGACAAGATTGGGTCATCTCCCTTTCAACAAGATAAGATTAGGTTATACGCCTTTCAACGAGACAAGATTGAATCGTCAACCTTTCAAAGAGACAAGATTGGGTTGTCCATCTTTCAAAGAGATAAGATTAGATCATCTGCCTTTCAATGAGACAAGACTGGATCATTCGCCTTTCAATGAGACAAGATTCGATTGTCTGCTTTTCAATGATATAAGATTAGGTCGCCTTTCAATGAGATAAAATTAGATCGCCTGCCTTTAAATGAGACAAGATTGGGTAGTCCACCTTTGTAACAACCATTCACATCATTATGGTTGAGCTAGTCGTATGAGAATCGAGTTAGAAAATTTTCTAGAATTGGAAATTAGAAATTTCAGGCTAGGATAGTCTTGGATGAAATTTGAGTAGGGTGAGGTCTAGGGCAATCCGGAGAGGGATTAGGATAAATTGATAAATCTTAGCTTGATTTTATTTTAGCTAAGGCGATAAGGAGTCTGTAGGATTTTTTAAAAGTGAATTCAGGTGAGTAGAACTCCTAATTCAATTTCTCATCTTCAAACTGTCTAGCCTTGATCTGATCCAATAAGAGAGATTGTGCCTCAATACGAGCAAGAACTCTACCAGGCTCTGAAATATCAAGTCTCACAAAGCTATTATCTAAGGACTACACATCCATGGCTAAAGGACGCTCCTCCACTCACAACATAGCCAAGCTGCCCATACTAACTGACTTCCGACTCAAAGCATCTGCTACCACATTCGCCTTTCCCGGGTGATATAAAATAGTGATGTCATAATCCTTAAGCAGCTCCAACCATCTTCTCTACCTTAAATTTAGATCCCTCTGGCTGAAGATATACTGAAGACTGTGATGATCCATGAATACCTTATAACGCACCCCATATAAGTAATGCCTCCAAATCTTCAAAGCAAAAACTATTGTTGCTAACTCATAAGTCATGAGTAGGGTAGTTTCGCTCATGAACCTTCAACTGCCTCGAAGCATATGCTATTACCTTACCTTTCTGCATCAAAACACACCCAAGACCAACCCGTGAAGCATCGCAATACTGTGTGAAGCCTTCACCTTCCACTGGCAAGGTCAAGATTGCGGTTAAAGTCAACAATGTCTTGAGCTTTTGAAAGCTCGCCTCACACTCCTCAGACCACTAAAAATTCACACTCTTCTGAGTTAGTTTTGTCAATGGAGATGCAATAGAAGAGAAACACTACACAAAACCATCTATAGTAACCATCCAAGCCCATAAAACTCTGAATCTCGGTAGGTGAAGTAGGTCTAGCCCAATCTCTAACCGCCTCAATCTTCTTTGGATCAAACATAATACCATCCTTGGTAACTACGTGCCCCAAAAATGTCACAGAATTGAGCCAGAACTCACTCTTGGAAAATTTTGCATAAAGTCTCTCTTTCTTCAAAGTCTGAAGCACAATCCTTATATGCTGCTCATGCTCCTCTTTACTACGAGAGTAGATCAAAATTTCATCAATGAAAACTATAACGAAGGAATTTAAATAGGGTCTGAACACCTCATTCATCAACTCCATGAATGTTGTTGGGGCGTTGGTCAGCCCAAAAGACATAACCAGGAACTCATAATGGCCATAACGGGTCCTGAAGGCTGTCTTTGGGATATCATCTGCCCTAATCTTCAACTGATGGTAACAAGACCTCAAATCAATCTTAGAAAATACTGAGACTCCCTGAAGTTGATCAAACAAGTTATCAATACATGGAATAGGATACTTGTTTTTAACCATTACCTTGTTCAGTTGTCTGTAGTCAATACACATCCTCATAGTGTCATCCTTCTTCTTAACAAATAAGATAGGAGAACCCCAAGGAGAAAAACAAGGCCTAATAAATCCCTTACTCAACAAATCATGCAATTGCTCCTTCAATTCCTTCAATTCTACTGGAGCCATCCGATATGGAGATATAGAAATGGACTGAGTGCCCAACTCCAAGTTAATACCAAAATCAATATCACGATCAGGTGGCATACCCGGAAGATCACTTGGGAACACCTCTGGAAATTCTCTCACCACTGAAACTGACTCCAATGGAGGAGTATCAACACAAGTATCACGAACATAAGCATAATAAGTGAGACATCCCTTCTCAGCCATGCACTGAGCCTTCAGAAATGGCTTTACCTTCCTCAGATAAGGATTGAGAGTGCCCTGCCACTTTAATTTAGGAATACCTGGCATAACTAAAGTCACAGTCTTGGCATAACAATCTGGAACTACATGATAGGGAGAAAGCCAATCTATACCGAGTATAATGTCAAAATCTACCATATCCAATATAATTAAGTCTACCTACGTGTCATATCCCTCTAACATCACAATACAGGATCGGTACACCTGATCCACCACTAAGGAATCACCCACTGGTGTAGAAATACGAGTAGGCATAAAAAGAGAATCACATGGCCTACCTAGGCCCAAAGCAAAATATGCAGACACGTAGGAGAAAGTAAAACCAGGGTCAAACAAAATTGTAGCATGTCGATGACATACTGAAATAGTACATGTGATAACTGCATCACATATCTCCACCTCTGGACGATACCACCATCAACCTGAGCACCCCCTCGACTACCACATCGGCCTGCCTGAGGACCACCTCGGCCAGCTTGAGAACCACCTCGACCCCTACATATATGTACTGCTGCTCTAGGGGGACCCTGTGAACCCTGTTGTTGTGCTCTCTGTCTGAGTCGAGGGCAATTTCTCTTAATATGACCAGGCTCAACACACTCATAACAAGTCCTGGGTGCAATCATCTGTTGTGTAGAACAAGGATGATCTGAATACCTTGCATGACTAGAAGATCCCTGAGAATACCCTTGGGAACCCTGTCCCGAGCAATAGGAACCCTATTCGAAATGATCTCCCTCGGACGCCTGAAGGGCTGCCTGAACTGGTCTACCATGTTGAGAATGAAAATCTCTCCAGAAAGATCCCTTACCTCCAGATGAGGTACCACTGAACTAACCAAAAGTGCGAGACCTCGCATTTGCAAAGCTGTATAGTCAACACCATGAGACTGCACTAATCCCACACTCTGGAGCCTCTCATGACAACTTACCAAGAACTCATACGCATCTTCAGTCTGGGCACCCTAGAATTGAGGTAGGTTCATCTTCTTAAACCTTTCAAACCTCATCTGCTCCTCATTCGACATAACTAACATAGCCACTCCTGCACCCGGCAAAGGCATACTACCGAACCCAGCTGTTGTAGCCACTGACTTACCCGCTCACCCATGAAAAACTAGAATAGGCTGCTGATCTGGGGTCTGAGCCCCAACTCTAGTCTATGAACCCTCTAGAGTAGTAGTCACACTGCCACTCTAAGCCATCCCCTCTAACAATCCCAACATACGAAGCAAAGTATCATGAAGTACCGGTGTAGCAACAAACCCAGGTGGCACTTGATCCGGGACCACCTCATCATCATAAACATGATCATTCTCTAAAATATTAGCATCCTCCTCATGAGACTCTACCCTAACAGGTACCTGAGCAGTTGTCAATGCTCTAGCCCTGACTGGTGCAGCAGCTCGTGCCCTACCTCTACCTCGCCCCCTGCCTCGCCGACATGTCACAGCCTGAGCAGTAGGTACAAGTGCAGACGCAGGTACAGGTGTCTAGCCATTAGCACTCGTAGACTGTGTTCTCACTATCTATGATAGAATGAAATAAAAACACTTAGTATTCAACAAGATCAACTATGCACAATAAAGAAAGAAAGAATAGGAGTTTCCTAAAGTCCTATAGCCTTTCGAAGATAAGTACAGAAGTCTCCGCCCGATCTGCAAGACTCTACTAGACTCTGCTCTTATACTTAGTGGGACCTACGAACCATGTTCTGATATCATGTTGTCACGATCCAAAATTTTATTAAGCCGTGAGGGCGCCCACCATCCCCGTAAATGAAACACCTTTCCATTACTAACCATTTAACAATATAAATAATCGCAGAAGTAATGTAAAAGTACAACCAACTCTTATAAATGCGAAAATAACAAGTTCAAATCCAAACTACCCAAGGACTTGGTGACACCAGTACAAGAGCATCTACGAATACAAAATAAGTCTGTGAAAACTAAAATAACTGTCTAGAAGAAAGTAAGACAGAAAACATAAAGAATCTCTAGAATCCAATATTGCCGAAGAGAAAGTAGCTCATTCTGAATCCTAACCACAGCCGCCTCAAACACATACAACAAGTCAAGTATTCCTAGTATCTAGCTCAGTTCCTGCACGCAAAAAGGTGCAGCAAGCATAGAGCGAGTACGGGAAACACGTGTACGTAGCAAGCTTTGATTACTAACTCCTTCTAGAAGCGATAACGAGATGTATCTTAAAATTTCACTTTGTCACAAGTATAAAAAAAATTGCCACAATATAAGTCACCACAACATAATAAATAAGGCATGTATCTAGAACAATTCAATATGGGGTGCAATACAGATGAAATATAATGCAATGCAATGCACTGGCCAAAAATAAATCGGTATATACCCGTCAAAACCATTTCCCATCGGCACAATAAAATTCACCGAAACCATTTTCCATTGGCATAATAAAACCCGCTGGAACCATTTTCCATCGGCATAATAAGAACCTGAATTTCATAGATAATTACAGTATCACTCACCGGAACCATTTCCCATCGGCTTTGCATGATGTTACTTGCCGAAAACATTTCCCATCGGCTTAATAAGAACCTGAATTTCATAAATAATCATGGTACCACTCATCAGAACCATTTCTCATCGGCTTTGCATGATGTTACTTGTCGGAACCATTTCCCATCGGCTTAATAAGAATATGAATTTTACAAACAGCTCAATGGGCAATATCAACCAATACTTATCATGCAACAATAAGAGTGGTATGAATGAATATATATGATCAAGTATATAAAATGAGTTTATCAATCACAATCAGGTCCACATAATTCACGAGTCTCAACAGTTCTATTATATAATAACTTATGAGATTCTATCAACCGATAATAATTTTGTAATAATTCCCCATAGCATGGCACTGGTGCCCGCATAAATGTTTGTTATCTTATTTATACGGGACTACCTTATTACCCGTTACCCTTAGGTTCATTCAATACAATAAAACTAACACTTCAAAAGAAATTAAAAATCTCTACTTGCCTCAAAACAAAGCCCAAGTGTCAAGTAACGAACTTGCCTTTACGTAACGCTTCCGAACGGTCACAATCTGTCCAAGTATGAAATTCATATAAAAATACAAATTCAAAGACACCCATTCTATATTTAGTGTTCAATCATTATCTCATTATTAAGCTATAATTTTTGACGATAATTCAACTACTCTAATGGCACCAGAATCCAGCGTCGTACCTACGATTTTGCAGGGGTCAAATATCATCTTCAAATGTCATTCTTAACCAATCAATTCCCAGATAATTCTCATTAGCACAAGGAAAATAAAAACACCTGTGATAAGTATTTAGGTGCAACAAGCATAGAGTGAGTACGGGAAACACGTGTACTCAGCAAGCTTTGATTACTAACTCCTTCTAGAAGCGATAACGAGATGTATCTTAAAAATTCTCTTTGTCACAAATATAAATTTTTTGCCACAATATAAGTCACCACAACACAATAAATAAGGCATGTATCTAGAACAATTCAATATGGGGTGCAATGGAGATGAAATATAATGCAATGCAATGCACTGGCCAAAAATAAATCAGTATATACCTGCCGGAACCATTTCTCATCGGCACAATAAAACTCGCCGGAACCATTTCTCATCGGCACAATAAAACTCGCCGGAACCATTTCTCATCGGCACAATAAAACTCGCCAGAACCATTTCCCATCGGCATAATAAAACCCAACAGAACTATTTCCCAACGGCATAATAAGAACCTGAATTTCATAAATAATCACAGTACCACTCGCCGGAACCATTTATGTCACGACCCAATTTCTCAAGTCATGATGGCACCTACAATTCCCCAGTAGGCGAACCAATTCCCGTAGCCCAGAACGGTTAGTAATGGGCTACTACCTAACCAAGACGCACCAGCAAGCAGAAATAAGCGAAAGCAAAACACGAATATAAATACATAAAGGAAACTACACCAACCCCAAGACTTGGTATCAATAGTACAGAAGCTTCTAATAGGATACAAGTGCTAGTAGTAACAAAATACAACATGAATTGCCTCCGAAAGTACAAGGAGCAACAGTATAACAGATGAGATGTAGACAAGCCCCGACCGTCAGGCGCTCACCCTAGTCTCAAAGATCCAAAAGTTGAACGAATCTTCAACGTGATCAACGGCGAAAGCTCAGCTAATATCTGCACAAAAAAGTGCAGAAGTGTAGTATGAGCACAAAAACCACGGGTACTCAGTAGGTATCATAGGCCGACTGAGCGCATATAAGATATAAAAGCAGTAAGTAACAGATAGCAAGAAAGCAGTCACTGAGCAATAAGCAAGGCACAAGGAGCTAGCACAGATCATCCATAACCAAGAGCTTCAAGTAACACATGCTAGCACAGAGATACAATCACACAGAATCACTGGTGAAGGAAAGAAGAACGCACCTGGAGTCCTTGTACAACGATATAAGTAAGTAGAGAGAGAGTTGAGAAAATGGCGGTATATCGGTAACCTCAAGTAAAAGGAAAAGACAGAGAGCAGTCTAACATACTCAAAATGGAATCAACAAGTATAAGGAAATCATAACACCGATCCAATCACATGATAGCATAACCAGGGAATCACCTCACAAGTACCACCCTAGGATGAAATAACTAAACCACAATAACCGAGAGATACCACTCAGCTTCCCACAAGAATAGAACCAGAGTCTCACACTCTGCTCAGAAGGCCACACAAAAGTGCCTCAATAAGATAGGACTCCCTAGCCCTCACAATAATCAGATATCCCACAACTGAACATCATTAATCCTTCACTAACCGAGTGCCAAGACAAGCTTTAAATAAAGACAGGAGTAAATATAGTCTACCTACAGTCCCAACGGCCGCCCATACAACCGAGGAACATAATCAAGTGAAAGCAAACCCTCCGGCATCCCATACTACCGGAGCGTACACTGAACACACAGCAAACAAGGGTGGAATCCAATGCATGATATGATATGATATGAAATAGAACCTCTGTATGTACCTCCTCCGGTGCCAATCGGGCCCAGCAGGCAGGTTCCATGGAAGGACTCAGCCTGTATACCTCTACTCCACCGTATACCCTTCCCTCCGGCGCACGCAGCCCGAAGCCCCAGACCCAGAGCGGCAAGGTCCATGGAGGTCCCCGACCCCATACTAAAACTCAGTATCAAGATATGTCATCCGGAAGCAAGTCCGAGATCAAGATAGAGACCCAGTCTCAAGTATGCATGCCCAGACCCTGTCCAGGACTAAAGTAGTAGAAAATGCCTCAAAAATCACTCCAAGGGTTCCCGGGCGTAACCGGGTCTAAAACTGTAGTAAATCAAGTCTAGTGCTCCACCCCGCAGAGACTAGTATCAGTAATAAAATCAAGTCTGGTGCTCCGCCCCGCAGAGACCAGTATCAGTAATAAAATCAAGTCTGGTGCTCTGCCCCGCAGAGACTAGTACCAGTAATAAAAGCAGTGCGAAAACATCCAAAAATCCCTTTTTCTATCAACAACAGTACCAAAAATGGGTCCTCAGGGCCATGCAAATTTAGGAAAACTATCAGTAGTGGCTCACAGCCAAAACTGTAGTAAAACATGCAGGGGAAAACCTTTTTCATGGATGATATTCTCGCACACAAATATAAAAGTAGCCCAACGGCTCACAACAATTCCTATCAGCCCTGCACAGGCCCAATAGCTACTCAGCAGACATAACCAGCCTAAAAGGATAATCTCTATGTCCGGGACACGCGGACATTCCCAAATAGCCCACCATCTATGTTCCAGAGTCAATACAAGACCACACAGGACCACAAAGGTAATATACATTACTACGCGAATACTACAAACAACGTATAAAATAGACGGACGAAAGGCAGACAAGGTCTGGGGTACCAACCTATAACAACCCATCCAAGGATGCTAATTAATGCAGTTATAGCCTATATACGCAGAGTCTATATAGGGGAAAACCATAACCTACCTGTCATCCGATGACTAGCTGCGGAAACGGCATCGTCCAGACTTGAACAGCTCCAGGAAGCTCTGAATCACACAAAACAAATACTTTCAACTGAAGCCCCAAAGGCGTCTCTAAGAAGCCTGACCAACCAAGGTAATGGAACAATTGCTAGAATCGACAAGGCTGCAAGAATGAGCCATAGCCAATTGATAAGGTGTTAATGTCACACTCGCGACCAGCCAACTCCAAAGCATAAAAATGAGGCCAATAAAAATAACAGATGGCAGCTAAATCCAACAACAATACGTTAACCACATCTCCAAGGAGCGACGAGCTCCCGAGGCACTATTTCAAGGCATACTTCACGTTTGTCCAATCCAATCACTATCGTATGTGATCCCAAAATGAATCGCACAATTTACCGATCCCTCTAGCACCTTACCATAACCATAACACCACAACAATAACCATAACAAGATAAAGGGGCTATCCAAAGCCACAAATCCAAAATACCACTTCGGGGCTCAGAAATCCATAAAATAATACTAGAACATATAATAACGAAGGAGGGTCGTAGGGGAGAGATTTCCTTGACAAAAATATTCAATATCCCAAGATTAACAACCTGCCTCCTTGCAGGAACAACAAACATATCCAAATCCAACAAGAAACTACTACAAGTTATCAAAAAATACAACTTTTCGTGACTAGAAGCTTAGAATCTTGATTCAACAAATAGATAAGTGTACGGGATCCATACCTCACCAAAATAACTCCATAGATACTGCCAAATACTTAGAAAACACCTGCTAGCTCGCTGCATCAACACCCACGAAGATACGCCATGAAATCGACGGGACAAACTACACCAAAATGACGAGCTCGCGACGTAGAGCAACTTCCGTTAAACTTCCAAATTGAAAGCATCAAAGTCCATGGAGTATCTAGGGGATTTACCTCTGATTTTTTGAAGTTTTTGGTGAAAATAATGAGTTAAAACGAAGGATAAATTAACTTTTATAAGCTGAACCGACTTCGCATGTGGACCCCATTTTGACGTGTCTGCTTGTGCAGTCTTACGAAAATGTAAATATCTCTCCATTCTAAAGTCGTATGGACAAACGGTTTAGTGCGTTGGAAACTAGACTCGTAGACCTTCGATTTGGTATATTGGGACCCACTAACTCTTTATATATATGGAGAAACACCCCAAGATATTTAACCCAAATTTGAAGAGAATTCCTTAAGGAATTTACAATAACTTTTTCCGACTTTTGTTTCGCGACTTGCTTGACTTCAAAACTTATCATACGACCATTTTGCAATTATAATACCTCATAACACATTCTTCTTAGTATATTAGACACTATTAGTCTTACCCCAAAGGCACGGGTTACTTTAAACCTTCCAAACGGGCGAGGTGTTACACGAGGCATTTCTTTAACTCGAACTTTCGAGTAAGGAATTCCTTTGACCTAGAACCTTGGTTTAATTCTTTGATATTACCAAGAATATTGACGGAAGTCAACGATTTCCAAAGTTGAAGCTCTAAAACGAGGAACGGCCATAAATACCAAACAAACGGCCCGGGCACCGAACTACCGGTCCCGACAAGCCATAAATGACTTGGGCCGCTACAAGTAAGCTCTAATAGTACAAGAAAGGCGAAAACGTGTAAATGACCGGAAGGGTCATTACAATTTTCCATCGGCTTTGCATGATGTTACTTGCCGGAATCATTTCTCATCGGCTTAATAAGAACCTGAATTTCATAAATAATCACAGTACCACTCGCCGAAACTATTTCCCACTGGCTATGCATGATGTTACTTGCCGGTACAATTTCCCATCGGCGTAATAAGAATATGAATTTTACAAGCAACTCAATGGGCAATATCAACCAATATTTATCATGCAACAATAAGAGTGGTATGAATGAATATGTATGATCAAGTATATAAAATGAGTTTGTCAATCACAATCAGGTCCACATAATTCACGAGTCTCAACAGTTTTATTATATCACAACTTATGAGATTCTATCAACCGATAATAATTTTGTAAGAATTTCCCATAGCATGGCACCGGTGCCCGCATAAATGCTCGTTATCTCATTTATACAGGACTCCCTTATTATCCATTACCCTTAGGTTCATTCAATACAATAAAACTAATTCCCAGGTAATTCTCATTAGCACAAGAAGAATAAAAACACCTGTGATAAGTATTTCTTGCCTAACGTTTTCTCACCCTCACCTCACTGCCCAATCATTAGCCAATTATTACTCCCTCAGTGTCTATCCAGTGATTGCTAATCATTAGCCACACATACAAAGTTCACAAACAATACTCTCAACAACATCAACTCACGCCTGGACGCCTGGCCATTCTTTTTTTTTCTTTTTAATATCAACCAGCCCCTCGTGCCATCATTACACAATGATTTAAAAATCTATCATTACCCCCTAAGAGAAATCACAATTCTTTGTCCCCTACGTCTATACGAACAAGATACCCACAACCCTATAACAATTGATCGGTAGATATATATATATATATATCCTAAAACTATATAATTAACAGAACGTTGGGGTTATCACATGTAATACTCCGTCGTAGTTGACACTGCAACAACTCAAAAACCTCCTCCAAATTCTATTTTATTTCCTGTATCGTGGGCTTAACCCTTAATCTCCTTTCTTTTATTCTTGGCATATGGGCAAGTAATATTAAGAAATAAATAAATTAATAATATTAAATAAATTATGGGCCTCACTCATTAGTCACCAATTAAATTAGTTATTTAAAGTAACCAAAACTTCACATAGAACCTTGAAATTTATTTGGAACCCCATGAATACAAACCAAATATGTAAATTGGCTAAAAAGCACGTTTCAGACCTATTGGGAAAACCAAAGCACCAATTTGAGGGCGTCTTGACCGAAGGTTGACCGTGATTAAACTTAATTTCTTAAAACTCAAGAACTCAGCCAATGACTTAAGTCGCTCCCTAACACCTTGAGGTCCATACTATCTATTTCCAAAAGTTATAAATCACATATAAAGACTACAAGGAGGGTTAAAGCGGGAAAAATAAGTAAAATTTCACAAAATGACTTGGAGGATCATTACACAAGATTGGGTTGTCTGCCTTTCAACGAGATAAGACTAGGTCGTCCGCCTCTCAACTAGACAAGATTGAGTTGTCTACCTTTCACGAGATAAGTTGGGTATACACCTCATTCAAAGTAGTACATCACATTCAAAGTTGGGTTGTCCGTCTTTCAATGAGACATGTTGGATTATCACCTCGTCCAAAGTGACATATCAAATGCAAGTTAGGTCGTTCGCCTTTCAAAAAGATAAGTTGGCAACACTACTAAAAAACCTGCGAATACCGACCTCAAAATTACCGATCTCCTATGGAAGTCGGTAATTTCCGACCTCCGGAAGTCGGTATTGTTAAAAAAAAAAATTATTTTATTTTCTTAAGAAAACCGACTTCAAGATGTCGGTTTATTTGGAAAAAAAATGCGAGAAAACCAAATACCGACCTCCGATGGTCGGAAACTTTCCCAGAAAAAAATAAAATAAAGAAAAACCGACCTCTTGTAGTCGGTATCGAATTAGTAAATAAAAAATAAAATTTAAATTTATCTCAATTAAATATAAAAAAATGAAAAAAAGAAATATTTTTAATAACTTTTAAATAAACCGACCTCCGGATGTCGGTTTTTTGAAACATAAAAAATAAAAAAACAAATTAATACCGACTTCCTGATGTCGGTAATATTAAATCTACATAATTAATTTTATTTACCTTAAATTATTCTCATAGTGACTTCCCGAAGTCGGTATTTATTTTTTATTTATATTATAAAATAAAAATAATATTAATACCGACATTCCGAGGTCGGTATTGTTTATTTAACATAATTAATTTTATTTTCATTAAAATTAAAGGTAATACCGACCTCCGGAGGTCGGTATTTTACTATTATTTTCATTAAATTTAAAGGTAATACCAACCTCCGGAGGTCGGTATTTTACTTTTATTTAATTATTTTGAATAAAATCGACCTCCGGAGTTAATATGAGTTAATATACGATCATTGAATATAATTAACCAAGTTATTCTATGTACTATAATGATCCGTCGTCTTGAATATATGTTTTTTTGTTGCGATATTGTACGTTATATATATAGTACGTATTCAAAAGCTAATTAACTAATCGATAATCCATCCAAGTAATGGAATACCATTGTATTACGTACACACGAGGTAATATACGATTGTTGAGTAATGTAAATAAGCAAGTCCTATATATATAGTAATGATCTGTCGTCTTGAATATATGTTTTTTTGTGGCGATATTGTACGCATATATATAGTACGTATTAAAAAGCTAATTAACCAATCGATAATCCATCCAAGTAGTATGGAATACATTGTATTTTCATTAAAATTAAAGGCAATACCGACCTCCGGAGGTCGGTATTTTACTTTTATTTTCGTTAAAATTAAAGGTAATACCGACCTCCGGAGGTCGGTATTTTACTTTTATTTTCATTAAAATTAAAGGTAATACCGACCTCCGGAGGTCGGTATTTTACTTTTATTTTCATTAAAATTAAAGGTAATACCGACTTCCGGAGGTCGGTATTTTACTGTTATTTTCATTAAATTTAAAGGTAATACCGACCTCCGGATGTCGGTATTACCTTTAAAATATTTGTAATAATCACTATTTTTCTATTGTGTTAATATACGATCATTGAATATAATTAACCAAGTTATTCTATGTACTATAATGATCCGTCGTCTTGAATATATGTTTTTTTGTTGCGATATTGTACGTATATATTTAGTACGTATTCAAAAGCTAATTAACTAATCGATAATCCATCCAAGCAATGGAATACCATTGTATTACGTACACACGAGGTAATATACGATTGTTGAGTAATGTAAATAAGCAAGTCCTATATATATAGTAATGATCTGTCGTCTTGAATATATGTTTTTTTGTGGCGATATTGTACGCATATATATAGTACGTATAAAAAAGCTAATTAACCAATCGATAATCCATCCAAGTAGTATGGAATACATTGTATTTTCATTAAAATTAAAGGCAATACCGACCTCCGGAGGTCGGTATTTTACTTTTATTTTCATTAAAATTAAAGGTAATACCGACCTCCGGAGGTCGGTATTTTACTTTTATTTTCATTAAAATTAAAGGTAATACCGACCTCCGGAGGTCGGTATTTTACTTTTATTTTCATTAAAATTAAAGGAAATACCGACTTCCGGAGGTCGGTATTTTACTGTTATTTTCATTAAATTTAAAGGTAATACCAACCTCCCGAGGTCGGTATTTTACTTTTATTTAATTATTTTGAATAAAATCGACCTCCGAAGTTAATATGAGTTAATATACGATCATTGAATATAATTAACCAAGTTATTCTATGTACTATAATGATCCGTCGTCTTGAATATATGTTTTTTTGTTGCGATATTGTACGTATATATATAGTACGTATTCAAAAGCTAATTAACTAATCGATAATCCATCCAAGCAATGGAATACCATTGTATTACGTACACACGAGGTAATATACGATTGTTGAGTAATGTAAATAAGCAAGTCCTATATATATAGTAATGATCTGTCGTCTTGAATATATGTTTTTTTGTGGTGATATTGTACGCATATATATAGTACGTATTAAAAAGCTAATTAACCAATCGATAATCCATCCAAGTAGTATGGAATACATTGTATTTTCATTAAAATTAAAGGCAATACCGACCTCCGGAGGTCGGTATTTTACTTTTATTTTCATTAAAATTAAAGGTAATACCGACCTCCGGAGGTCGGTATTTTACTTTTATTTTCATTAAAATTAAAGGTAATACCGACCTCCGGAGGTCGGTATTTTACTTTTATTTAATTTAAAATTAAAGGTAATATCGACCTCCGGAGGTCGGTATTTTACTTTTATTTAATTATTTTGAATAAAATCGACCTCCGGATGTCGGTATTACCTTTAAAATATTTGTAATAATCACTATTTTTCTATTGTGTATAACACTAAGGGGTCGTATGGTAGCTAGTTAAAGTTATATAGGTATTAGTAATGTAGATATTAGTTATGAGGTAATCTATATATTATTTATACATGTATTAGTTATGTAGAGATTAGTTATTCATGTATTAATTATACAAGTATTACTTATTCCACCTTCTATATCCTGTATAATATAATACATAGATTCCCTCATAACTTATACATCGTCTTTAATATACATATGTCTCGTCTAGTGATGTATATACGTATATATATATATATATATATAGTACGTATTCAAAAGCTAATTAACCGATCGATAATACATATCCAAATACGTAGTATGGATACGTCGTATATTACGTACATATGAGTTAATATACGATCATTGAGAAATGTAATTAACCAAGTCCTATATATTATATATAATAATGATCCATCGTCTTGACTATATGTCTCGTCTAGTGATGTACGTATCTACATAGTACGTATTCAAAAGCTAATTAACCAATCGATATATAATCCATAACCAAGTAGTATGGAATATGTTGTATATTACGTACATATGAGTTAATATACGATCATTGAATATAATTAACCAAGTTATTCTATGTACTATAATGATCCGTCGTCTTGAATATATGTTTTTTTGTTGCGATATTGTACGTATATACATAGTACGTATTCAAAAGCTAATTAACTAATCGATAATCCATCCAAGCAATGGAATACCATTGTATTACGTACACACGAGGTAATATACGATTGTTGAGTAATGTAAATAAGCAAGTCCTATATATATAGTAATGATCTGTCGTCTTCAAATATATGTTTTTTTGTGGCGATATTGTACGCATATATATAGTACGTATTAAAAAGCTAATTAACCAATCGATAATCCATCCAAGTAGTATGAAATACATTGTATTACGTACATATATGAGGTAATATACGATCATAGAGTAATATAATTAATCAAGTCCTGTATATTAAATGGTCCATCATCTTGAATATATATGTCTCGTCTTTAGTGATGCATGTTTATATATATAGTACATATTCAAAAACTAATTAACTAATCGACAATTCATCCAAGTAGCTAGTGGAATACATTGTATTACGTACATATGAGGTACTATACGATGACGATCGTTGAGTAATATAATTAACCAAGTCCTATATATTACTGGTCTGTCGTCTTAAATATATGTCTCGTCTAGTAATGATGTACATATATAGTACGTATTCAAAAGCTAATTAATTAATCGATTGATAATCCATTCAAGTAGTATGAAATACATTGTATAGTAGCATAATCGTTGAGTAATGTAACGAATTAATAATGTATCCGAGTTTATGAAATATGTTGATGATTAAATAATTTTTATTAATTACTTTTAGTTTTTTTAAAAAAATTGACCTCAAGTGGTCGGTTTTATCAAAAAATACTTTATTTTTTAAAAATACCGACCTCAAGTGGTCGGTTTTATCAAAAAATACTTTATTTTTTTAAAATACCGACCTCAAGTGGTCGGTTTTTTTTTTTTTTTAATTTTGTTACCTAAAAACCCTAACACCCTAACACTAACACTCACACTCACACTCACACCACCCTCACCACCGGCCGCTGCTGCTGCTGACGCTGCCCCTGCTGCTGCTGACGCTGTCGCTGCTGCTGCTGACGCTGCCGCTGCTGCCGCTGCCGCTGCTGACGCTGCCGCTGCTGACGCTGCCGCCGCTGCTGCTGCTGCTGACGCTGTTGGTGCCTTGCACCGCTGCCGCTGTTGCTGCACATTGCTGCCGCTGCTGCTGCTGAGGTTGCTGCTGCTGCTGCTGAAGTTTGTTATCGCCTGCCGCTGCCGCCTATCGCCGTCTCTGTTGCTGCTCCGGTGGGGGTCCATCAAGGTAAGTAATTTTAATTTTCTTGTTAATTAATTATAGTTATTAAATTAGGGTTTATCTTTGTTAATTTTAGTTACTAAATTAGGATTTATCATTTAACTAGGGCATGTCATTGTTAATGTATTTGTTTAACATAAGTGTCAACACTAGTTGATCCTATTGATGACAAAATTGATTTTCTTGGAAGATCAATTTATGTCCACCTAGTGTTGACACTTAGTCTTTAATTTAGTTATAATGTATTTGTTTAGCATAAGGGTCAACACTAGTTGATCCTATTGAT
>QJPP01002214.1:0-35445 GCA_003996215.1 Jaltomata sinuosa | reverse complement strand
TCGTCCTCAAATGATGAATAAGCAAGGAAACTGCCCAACAAACCAATCAAAACATGAAAACTGAAGAACAAGTATGGAAATTGACTTCACAACTTAAAACATAACTGAACTAACTTCGGGAAACATAAATGCATGCTAGGATCATGAGGAAACTGATGGAGTAGGTTCGGAGGGGCATACTAAGGAGGAAACTATTACCTCAATCTGAGACTATATCAAAAGGAAAGAGATGGGAATAGTTGGCCTTCATGGCCTCTTCTGCTTCCCAAGTAGCTCCCTCAACAAGCTGGTTCCTCCAAAGAAATTTCACCGAGGTGACTTCCTTGTTCCTCAACCTCCGGATCTGACAGTAGAGAATCTCCATGGGAACCTCCTCATAAGTGAGGCTGTCCTTCACTCCCGCATCTTCCAAAGGAATGATCAACACTGGATATCTGACACACTTCATTAACAATGAGATATGGAACACTGGATGGACTACCTCAAAATCTAATGGCAACTCCAACTCATAAGAAACTCTACCAACTCTCCTCAGAATCTGATAAGGACCTACAAAATGAGGACTATTTCCTTTCTTCTCAAACCTCATCACTCCCTTCATGGGTGATACCTTAAGAAACACTCAATTATCAACCTCAAACTCTAACTCTCTCCTCCTCCCATCTGCATACGACTTTTTTCTACTCTGAGCAGTCTTCAACCTCTCCCTAATCATCTGGACTTTCTCTATGGTCTGATGCACCGAATCTTTACCAATCACAGCTGCCTCACCAACCTCGAACCAACTAATAGGAGATCTACACCTCCGACCATAAAGTGCCTCATTAGGAGCCATCTGGATGCTAGAATGAATGTTGTTGTTGTAGGAAAACTCGATAAGAGGTAAATGATCGTCCCAACTACCTTTGAAATCAATAACACAAGTTCTCAACATATCCTCTAGAGTTTGAATAGTATGTTCTTCCTGGCCATCCGTCTGTGGGTGAGAAGTTGTGCTAAGCTTCACTTGAGTACCAAGACCTCTCTGAAATGATCTCTAAAACTGGGATGTAAACTGAGTACCCCTATCTGAAATGATAGACAATGGAACACCATGCAATCTGACTATCTCCGAAATGTAGAGTCTGGCATTATCTTCAGCTGAATCTGTAGTCTTGACAGCCAATAAGTGGGCTGATTTGGTCATCCTATTGACAATCACCCTAATAGAATCATGTTGCCTTTGAGTACGAGGCAAACCAGTAATAAAGTCCATATTGATCGCTTCCCACTTCCAAGTAGGAAAGTCAATATCCTGAGTCATACCACCCGGTCGCTGATGCTCTATCTTCACTTGCTGACAGTTAGGACACTTAGCCACAAAATTGTCTATGTCCCTCTTCATACCATTCCACCAATAGACTTATCGTAGATCACGGTACATCTTGGTGGCACTAGGGTGAATAGAATATCTGGAACTATGAGCCTCAGTCAAGATTTGCTGTCTCAACCCATCTACATCTGGCACACACAATCAACCCTGAAAATGAAGCACACCATCTCCCCCTTGGGAGAAAACCTCAATCCTTTGCTTATGGACTACACCCTTTAGCTGAAGTAAAATAGGATCACTGTCTTGCTTTACCTTCACTTTAGCTACCAAAGATAACTCGGAACCATTCTGAACAATAACCCCACATTTTATCGAGTCCATAAGGCGAACTCCCAAATAAGCAAGTCGAGGAACATCCTTGGCTAATTCCTTCTTTTCGTCCTCAACCAAAGACACACTACCCATGGACAACCTACTAAGTGCATCCGCTATAACATTTGCCTTACCCGGATGGCAAAGCACACTCATATCATAATCCTTAAGGAGCTCAAGCCATCTACTTTGACAAAGATTCAATTCCTTTTGAGTGAACACGTACTGAAGACTCTTATGATCGGTGCATACATCAACGTGAACACCATACAAGTAGTGTCTCCAAATCTTCAAAGCAAAAACCACGGCCGCTAACTCAAGATCATGAGTATGGTAATTCTTCTCATGAATCTTAAGTTGTCTTGAAGCATAAGCAATCACTTTACCACGCTGCATCAACACACAACCCAAACCAATCCTAGAATCATCACAATACACAACAAAGTCATCTAGGCCCTTGGGTAGAGCTAGCACTAGAGCTGTGGTCAACCTAGTCTTCAATTCCTGAAAGTTCTTCTCACATAGATCAGACCACTGAAATTTTACCTTCTTCTAAGTCAATCGAGTCAATAGGGCTACAATGGAAGAAAACCCTTCCATAAATCTCCTATAGTAACCAACCAAACCCAAAAATCTTCTAATATCAGATGGGGAAGTGGGTCTAAGCCAGCTCTTTACTGCCTCAATGTTTTGAGAATCAACCTAAATATCATCTCTAGTCACAATATGACCCGAAAAAGCAATAGACTGCATCCAAAACTCACACTTGCTAAACTTAGCAAATAACTGCCGATCCTTGAGAGTTTGCAACACAACTCTCAAATGGTCCGCATGCTCCTGTTTACTCCGAGAATAAATAAGGATATTATCAATGAACACAATCACAAACATATCCAACTACTGATTTAACACACGGTTCATCAAATTTATAAAAGCTGTGGGAGCATTCGTTAGACCAAAAGACATCACAACAAATTCATAATGACCATACCGAGTTATGAAGGCTGTCTTTGGAATATCACACTCTCTAATCCAAAGCTGATAATAACCAAATTTAAGGTCGATCTTTGAGAAGAAACTAGCACCCTGAAGCTGATCAAACAAGTCATCAATCCTAGGAATGGGATACTTATTCTTGATTGTGACCTTGTTCAACTGACGTTAGTCAATACACATTCTTAGGGAACCATCTTTCTTTCGCACGAATAATACTGGAGCACTCCATGGAGAGATGCTGGGTCGAATAAAACCCTTATCAAGAAGGTCTTTCAACTGATCTTTCAATTCCTTAAGCTCTGCATGAGCCATTCTATAGGGAGGGATAGAGACAGGATTCATATCTAGAAGCAGATCTATCCCAAAGTTGATCTCCCACTCGGGAGGGACTCTCAGCAAATATTTAGGAAACACTTCTAGAAACTCATTCACAATAGGAACAGACCGTAGAGATGAGGTTTCAGACTCTGTGTCCATAACCCAAAATATATGATAGAAATAACCTTTAGAAATCATCTTCCTAGCCTTAAGATAAGATATGAAATGAACCTTAGAGGATGGAGGACTACCTTGACACTCTAAGACAGGTTCATTTGGAAACTTAAAACTGACAACTCGAGTACGACAATCAACCGAGGTATAAAATTCATACAACCAATCCATACCAAGATTAACATCAAAATCGATCATCTCTAACTCTACTAGATACACTTAAGTGACCCTATTAAGGACTGAGATAGGGCAATTTTGGTATGTTCATTTGGCTAGGACTGACTCACCAACATGAGTAGAAACACAAAAGGGTTCTAAGAGCTTTTCAGGGCAAGTTTTGAACTTACAAGCAACATAAGAGGTCACAAAGGATAAAGAGGCACCGTGATCTAATAAAGCATACACATTGAGAGAGAAGACTTTCAACATACCAGTAAAAATGTCCGATGAACTCTCCTGGTCCTAGGGTGAGGACATGGCATAAAGAAAGTTCTGGCACTGACCACCAGAACTAGAAGCTGCGCCCTGCTGGGCCAGTCGATCTACTGATGTTGCAGGGGCAGACTGAGTCCTACTACCTCTCTATCCCTTCTTAGCTGAAGGGCAATCCTTAATCTTGTGTCCAAGTTGACCACAACCGAAGCAACCACCTAAACCATCTAAACACTCACCAAGATGACTCTTTCCATACTTGTTGCAAGAAGGGTAAGGAGTCCCCTTTGTAATGGTCCCCTGCGAAGAGGAAACTGAAGCTGTTCCAGACTTATCATGATAGGGCCTGGGGGCCTGAGTAGGAGTACTAGCTGAAGAATGCATGGTGCCTGATGACCTCTTCTGAAATGAAGAGCGGTGTCCGCCCCCGGACCTCTGATGACTGAACCCTGAACTCTCAGGCCTGACTCTCTCGTTCTCCCTAGCCATCTCTATCAACTTACCTCCCTCGATCTGATGGACATGGGTTATGATTGGAAATATTCATATCACTCAACAGCATAGTAGACCTACACTCTTTCTTTACCAAATTTGACACTCCGTAGATATACTTACTTATTTGATCTAGTGGGTCTGCTACTATAGATGGATCATACCTGGACAACTGCGTGAACCTCAAACTGTACTCCTGGACTGACATCGACCCCTGCCTTAAGTTCACAAATTCCTCAGCCTTAGCTTGCCTCAAATCTGAGGGAAAGAACCGGTCGAGGAAAGCTCTCTCAAGACACTCCCAAGACATAGGGATAACATCCCTAGCTCTAGCCTCCTTCCACTGAGTGAACAAGATATGAGCTATGTGCTTCAGCTGGTAGAAAGCTAGCTTAACACTCTTAACTATGCCAACCTACATCACCTCAAAGATCTTCTTCACCTCATCCATAAACCTAAGCGGGTCCTCACTAACTTTTGAACCCCAGAATTTCGGTGGGTTCATATAGATAAAATCTCAAACTCGGGCCGCTACTCCACCTTGAGGGTGAATGGGGATAGGATCCTACTGATTGGCTTGGGCAGCCATCGTCTGGGCCAACAAGTGAATAGCATTCTGAAACTCCACATTCATGACCTCGGGGTCGGGAATCTAAGGGTTAACATTTCGAGCATCTTGGGGAGGCATAAAACATCGAGGAGGCATAATCTGAAATGTAACACGAATGGATTAGAGGAGTAACAGAGTTAGCTCTATCCAATGATATTGATCATGAAAGAAGTGAACTTTTTCCTAAGACATCTCATAGCTTCGCTCTCATAAATGTGGCGCGCTTCACACACATGATAGAGATTCTAGTCGATGCGGCTTCAGACACCCTAGGACTCTTAAACCTGAGGCTCTGATACCAAGTTTGTCACACCCCGAGGCTATCCCCTAGATGTAACATGGTACCTGGGACCACAAGTATCCCAAGATAACCCTTGGTCATAGTATTCTCAAATATATTCAAGGAAAATAAATGGAAGCATACATAATGACATCAGTAATCCATAAACTGAAATAAGATAAAGTCTATGAAATACCTATCATGAATACAAACTAGCTATGTCTGAAGCCTCTAAATCCAAAATAAGTGTTGATGGGAAAATACCCCAACTAACTCGAAAATCCTACAACGGGAGACACAAAAACACTACTCACAACTCCAGTCCTCGAAGGCTGAGGACTCACCAGCAAGATGGTCCAAAAAGCTGGCACTGACTAGCCACGCGCCTGAGGAATAGAGCCTGAATCTGTATCATAATAGGATGCAGCGCAAAGTATGCGTCAGTACAATAGGATGTACTAAATATGTGAAAGATGCATGAATGTTATAAAACATACTTAAAAACATAATGAAAACTGATCTTGTACATAAGAGAGACATCGTAAGCAAATCTCATAATTCAAGGCTTAAAACATGAAATAGAAGAGTATAAGTCTTAAAACTTTCACACGGGAGTTTCTCTTAACTGACTTAAACCATGATGAGCTACATGGAGTCCAGTGTCATACACCCACACCAAAAAAGGTTGTTCTAATCGGCAAATGTTAGAACCTTATCATATCAGGATCTTGTCATAAGCCATAGAGGGCACCTATGGTGGCACGTAGTTCTGGGACTAAGGGCAATCTCACCCTATCCAACTCGGTGCTAAATACTACTCCCAAAACATATACATATAGCTCACATATACTTGTGACATATCTAATGCCAATTCTGTTTGAAAAGCATAAGGGTATATCTAATACCATGCAATTCACATAGCTTAGGTAGACATATCTAGATGTCAAACCTTTCATAAATCATAAGGACATATCTAATGTCATGCAATTCATGCTTTAAATCCTTAAAACTTAGCATAACCTTGATTCAAAAGATACTTTTCTTTCTAAATTCATAACATGAATGATTAACACATGCAATTTCATAATACATAAGTTCATGTTATCTAAACATGCCAATTTTTACTTGAAAACATGCAATTCAATGGTATCATGCTGTGAATCATCTTTAATGCATGGTCTTTTGAAATCAATTAAGGCACCTCAAATAAATCATAGATAAGTAATGAGAAACCATGAATTGAAGCATTAAAATTGAACCCTTAAGTTTTCCCCGAATTGGGTAAGAACCCTAATTTCAAAAATTCATAAATCAAAGTAAAAATCATGAGTTTTGGGCATAAGGGTGAAAGGAATCCCTTATTGAATAACCACATACTTTAATTAAAGCTAGCCCAACTGAATTTGAAAAGAATGAAGGCCTAATCTTGGAGCTTGAAGGAGAAATTCTTTCCTCTTTTGGGGTGATGTATGAGGAATAAGGAAGGACTTAAGGTAATTAAGGGTGAAACCATATTAAAAGTGGTCAAAACAATCTCACTTAATAGTTTAAGAATAAGGGAAAAGACTAAATTACCCCTGACTTAAGAATAAAAATTTGCAGAAAAAGTCATCCCACGGGCTGCTCGATGGGCGTCGTGCACATGATGGCATGTCGACCAAGACATCGGGTAGGGTACTAGGGTCTGGGTCTCGTTGGACCATTTCAATAATGGTCTCCCACAGCTTGTCGCGTTTGCGATACCCATGGGGTTGCCTGTCGTTGAAGGTTTAATAGGGGAAAGGATCTCTGGTTCATTCTGATGGCTTTCTCCATGGGTCATCATACCCACGATACCCATGTACTAGCCTGTCAGGGAAGATAAGGTGCTGAGGGGCTTGCTAGGAGATCCCAACGATGGATTCCCACGTGCCATCGCATCTGCGATGCCCGTCGTGATCGCCCGTCGGGCTGAGAAAGACTGGAATAGCATCATTGTTTGGTTCCCACAGGGCACCCCATGGGCTGTATGACCTACGATGCCCGTGGCGTTACCCGTGGTTATATTGAAAAAAAGCAGAAATTTCACTGAATTCAGAGTTTGATAGCTGGTTTGGATTATGGGGTGTTACATTGTAGGTGCCATCATGACTGATAAATCGGGTTGTGATATGGTAGACCATTAGATGTAGGTAGGGATGTCATTAACCAGCTTGCTCAAATGATTGTTGTTCTTGCGTGTCATCTAGGAAAGATTTTGGAGGCCACTACTCGAAGGAGGCTGTGAAGTGGAAGGGGTCCTAGGAGTCATCACTCAGATGGAGCATTTCCCAACACCACGGGAGTGGGAACATCAGATACTAACAGTGTGGTAGAAGCATCAAGAGTATCAACGGCAACACCCAAAGCCTCTAAACCAGCAATAGTACCCTATGAAGTGTCCAAACCAAAGTAAATCAACACTGTCACAAAATGACCATCGTGTTCACGTCAGACCCTCTATGATCGCAATAAAGGGTCCGTTGATGCCCGATCTAGATCCTTCTTTGCATTCGCAAAGGGTATGGTCCAACTGGGTGTGATCCTGTAATCATGATATGGTTTCCGTGATTGTGATGAAGGACCCATGGCAATACATATACTCCATCCTTCATTTTTCAGATTATTTTATTCATGAAAATTGATCCTTTGAGACTTGGAGCTTGTCTCTTAGAGAATTTTCACCTACATTCATTCTGGGTAAATTCCTAATACGTTCCTAGGGTATTCCTATTCTTTTTATGCATTTATCCATCTTTAATTCTTATAATGCCCAAATCCACTCTTCAATTAAGAATGAATGTATGTGGTCATTGGCAATATAATTTACCCAACTATGAGTCGGTGTCGATATTGAACCAAAATTTTTATCTCAATTCACTATCAGCTTGCACATTGTGAAAAAATAACAATATGTGAAAATTGGGGGGTTTTTTGTAACAACTTTTTAGGAATTAAGGGTAACAATTAGCAAAGTTAACCTAAATGTATCAATCAAGGACTTGAGGTCTAGGGATGTGCTTTCAATGAGGTAGTAACCACAATTGGGATTTATAATTGCCTTCAAATTGATTACGATATGGGTAGCTTTTGTTTAGGTTATGCTCAAAGTCATTCAACCCAAGAGCATGTATACTTTGGGTTCTCCCAAATCCCAAAGTCCAAGCAATATTAACCAACCAAAATTAGCTTGAGTTGACTAAACTATATATAGCTTTAGCCCTTAGATGGAAAGATTCTAAAATCCTCACTAATGAGAACTTACCCAATTCCCATCTCCTTTCTCAAAAAAAGTAGAATCAGAGAGCTCAATCAATGTTTGCAACCAATAATTTTATAATTATAAGTTGAAGAAATCATTAAACCCATACATAATAATCAATTCTAATAGCAATTAATTAAAATCCAATCATATTATACACCTATCATTGCACACACCCCTAGTTATAGATTTAGCTACTCTTGAAAATAGAAAGAGAAATTACACCAAGAGATTATTCCTCAATATAAACCATTAATAAAAATAAATCCAAATCCAAACTTTAAATTATCAACAATGGTGTTCTCTACTTGAAGATAATGAAGTCACTAGTCCTTTTTGATTAGCTTGTACAATACTCAAAGAGGCAACTTCAAAATTGGAATAGAAAGTTCTGATCCTTAAAATTTTTCTTTGAAAACCCCAATCTCGGCTAAAAAGATACGAACAAAATGATCCCCCGTCACATCTTGCGGCTTACTTGCAGATCACTTGGGGGCACAAGTCTCCTGATTTGTTTCCACTGCACGACTAAGTTCTACACTTTTTTTATGGGCCCCAAGTGGAGACTTGCACCCGTAACTACCAAGGGTAATTCTTCTTTCGTTGTTGGGACTTTATTCCTCACTTGTGGCTCACTTGCTCCCACAAGTGGCCTTCTACGCTTACAAGACATCGTCTTTTGACATGGTTTCCTATCCTTAGCTTATTTCTTGGGTTTTTGCCTTCCTTTCTTGCCTTTTTAGGTCTAAATCCTTGTTCTTCATCAAATATTAGGAGTGTTTGCACATAAGAAGTAAAAAGCATAACATCCATCTAATAAGCACAATATTGAGGCAATAATTCATGCTTAAGAGGTAAATAAGTTGGTAGATTACCAACTTATCAAACCCCCAAATGTAAACTATGGCTTATCCTCAAACAAATCAAGACACTCACTAAAGCTAAGGATTGACTCAATCATCAAAGAAAAATGATCACACTAAGACTCATACGACTCAAACAAAATAAGTCAAACAAAAAGACAAAAAATAAAAAGACACAAACAAAAATACTAATCTCGATCGGTACCACCATGATGATAAGAAAATAAAAATCATCTCAAAATGATCTTCAAGAGACTTCACTTTTTAATTCAAAACTAGCGAATATTTTCTCTTAAAACAAAATCAATTAGCATCTCAAGTCATTAACACTAAACTTTCAAGACTTGCCTCAATTTCAGCTCACAATTTGTCGCATTCATTCCTCCTAATTGAGATCAAGCTTTACTACTATCCCCAAGGTTGTAATGCCACTCACAAAAAGAGAGATTCCCACTCCCAATTATGCACTTCACATCTATAGGGATTATCTGATAGAATAAATGACTCTCTCTCCCTCAAAGAAGTTCAAGTGCACACACATAGTATCATAGGCTTGACGTTCATGTATATCGACACTAGTGTAGATTTGCAATTCTCGAAATAACAAAAGACTTACGGGTATTAATAAATGTTAGGGTAAAGGAAAGATAATGATTTAGGATAAGAGACTAAAACCTCCCTAATTCTAACATCTTAAATTCAAGAACACCACTCACATCATTGATTTGACTTTACCTTCTTTTCCCCTCTCACATCCCAAATCTTCCCCTAGCTATTCATCCCAACACCTTTGGTTTTCTCTTTTAGCATCCAAGAGGAAGGGTAGCACCATTTCAATTTTTAGTTTTTCTCTCCCTAACCTTTTGGTCATTTAAAACAATTCACATGATTTTCACTAGGTGCTTCCCCAAAACATAAACTTAATTACTTATTTTAGACTTCATTACATACACCCCAAACTTAGGATTTTGCCTACATGAATCACCCATAAAATTTCATTCATTTCCCACCCCCTCAAACTTAGGCGTTTACCCTACATCATTCCTTGCTAATCAATGAGGGAGATTGGGCGCCAAATATAGAGGATTCCCAGAAGGGAAAGATATGTAACATGGTTACCAAAGAAGAGGTCAAAGGCTCAAAAGGAGTTGACTATGATTAGTTTAAGGGAAGGAATTTTTGGTAGAGTGATGATTTAAAGGGAGCCTAAGGTATTCTTCCAAACTAAGCAACATCTAGGATTTTTTCTTGAATCACAATCCGGGCTAGTTCAAGACTACATGCATACACAAGAAGACACAAAGACTTTACCACACAAGGCATCATAAACACTCGGGGTAATAAGCTATTCTCAAATCCAATTAAAATGAATAACTCTTTTCAAGTTATTATGAATTTCAAGCAATTCATATGTGAATCAAAGAGACAAAAAATGAATTTAAAGATTATGACAAGGAGAATGCTTGAATTTCTTCTCCCATTTATTCTCTAATTCAAATCATTTGCTAAGAAATTTTTTTGGTGGTCCCTCTCAATACAACTGTAACATAGACTCGGCAAACTACACTAAGACTGGAATTTTCCCTTAAGAAAGTTGCCACCTAATCAATCATAGGGAATTGCCATCTGGTTAAATAACACAAAAAAAAAGAAAAACAAAGAAAATGATCCCAGGGATAGAACCGTGGTATAATAAAAAACCCTAGAAGTTTATTGCATCTATAATTAACAAAGGCTAGTTTGAAACTACATGCTCATGATTTATTTTAAAAATGGATCGGCGAGGGCACTAAGAGAAAATTTGCAAGTTGTGCAGGTAGTAGGACAATTAACGTATGAAATCGACCCAACAATGGCATACACTCACATACAAGCATAACAAAAATCAATCCCGGCGAGGGAACAATAATATATCATAAAGAAAATAAGCTCGACAAGGGCAAAACAAAGATCATCCACAAATTACAATCCAATCCTGACAAAGGCAATCAAAATGTATCAAAATAATAAAACAAGACCAAGAAGGGCATCAAATATATCAACCTATTAAAATATACAACCACCCCTAACTAAAGACATGGATTGTGCCCAATTTGCAATTGTAAAAACGAGTAAGTAATAGGTTCAAAGACTCCTTGATAAGAACTAGGCATCAGAATTCCTATTGTGTGAAGACCGGAAAGTAGTGGTAGCATGACTGGTGCAAGCCTTATCAGATTGAGCTCCCACACTTCAATACAAGGAAGGGTCAAGAATCATGGCATCTCTAGGCAACTGAAGAGGTTTATACTATGATGTGAATTCCCATCTATCATGATAGGTACTCTGAGGCACCTAGGAACTTGAACTAGCTCCAGATCTGTGTGCATTCTCAACCTCCCTAGAAAACCACAAGTCCTACTATATCTGCTGGGTTTTAGTGATGTTTTGGTTTTTCCTTCAAATTGGTTACGATATGGGTAGCTTTTTTTGGTTTATGCTCAAAGTCTTTCAACCCAAGAGCATGTCTAATTTGGGTTCTCTCAAACCCCAAAGTCCAAGCAATATTAACCAACCAAAATTAGCTTGAGTTGATAAAACTATCTATAGCTTTAGCCCTTAGATGGAAAAATTCTCAAATCCTCACTAATGAGATCTTACCCCATTCCCATCTCCTTTCTCAAGAAAGATTAGAATCAGAGAGCTCAATCTATGTTTGCAACTAATAATTTTATAATTATAACTTGAAGAAATCATTAGACCCATACATAATAATCAATTCTAATAGTAATCAATTAATATCCAATCATAGTTATGCACCTATCATTACACACACCTCTAGTTGTGGATTTAGCTACTCATGAAAATAGAAAAAGAAATTACACCAAGAGATTATCCCTCAATATCAACCCTTAATAGAAATAAATCCAAATCAAAACTTTAAATTATCAACAATGGTGTTCTCTACTTGAAGAAGATGAAGTCACTAGTACTTTTGTCATTAGCTAGTACAATACTCAAAGAGGCAACTTCAAAATTGAAATAGAATGTTCAGATCCTCAAAAAATTTCCTTGAAAACCCCAATCTCGGCTAAAATGATAAAAACAAAAATAGCCCCATGTCACATCTTGTGGCTTACTTGTAGACCACTTGGGGGCACAAGTGTCCTGAGTTGTTGCCACTAAACTACTTAGTCCTAAACTTTATTTGTGGGCTGCAAGTTAAGACTTGCACCTGCAACTACCAAGGGTAGTTCTTCTTTCATTCTTAGGACTTTATTCCTCACTTGTGGCTCACTTGCGCCCGTAAGTGGCCTTTTGCGGTTACCAAGCGCCGTCTTTTGACTTGATTTCCAATCCTTAGCTCATCTCTTGGGTTTTTGCCTTACTTTCTTGCCTTTTTGGGTCTTAATACTTGTTCTTCATCAAATATTAGGAATTTCTGCACATAAGAAGTAAAAATAATAAAATCCATCTAATAAGTACAATATTGAGGCAATAATTCATGCTTAAGAGGTAAATAAGTTGGTAGATTACCAACTTATCAAACCCCCAAAGGTAAATTGTGGCTTGTCCTCAAACAACTCAAGACATTCACTAAAGCTAAGGATTGACTCAATCATCAAAGACAAAGAATCACACAAAGACTCATACGACGCAAACAAAATAAGTCAAACAAGAAGTCTGAAAATAAAAAGACTCAAACAAAAACACTAATCTCAATCGGTACCACTATGATGATTAGACAATAAAATCATATCAAAATGATCTTCAAGAGACATCACATTTTTATTCAAAACTGGCGAATATTTTCTCTTAAAACAAAATCAATTAGCATCTCAAGGCATTAACACTAAACTTTCAAGACTTTCCTCAATTTCACTTTACAATTTGTCGCATTCATTCCTCCTATTTGAGATCAAGCTTTACTACTATCCCTAAGGTTGTAATGCCACTCACAAAAAGAGAGAATCCCACTCCCTATCATGCATTTCGCAACTATAAGGATTATATGATAGAATAAGTGACTCTCACTCTCTCAAGGAAGTTCAAGTGCACACACATAGAATCATAGGCTTGTCGTTCATATATCTCGCCACTAGTGTAGATTTGCAATTCTCAAAATAATAAAGGACTTGCGGGTATATATAAATGTTAGGGTAAAGAAAAGATAATTATTTAGGATAAGCGACTAAAACCTCCCTAATTCTAACATTTTAAATTCAAGCACACCATTCACATCATTGATTTGACTTCACCTTATTTTTCCCTCTCACATCCCAAATCTTCCCCAAGCCATTCATCTCAAAACCTTTGTTTTTCTCTTTTAGCTATCAAGAGGAAGGGTAGCACTATTTCAATTTTTATTTTTTCTCTCTTTAACCTTTTGGTCATTTCAAGCAATTCACATGAATTTCACTAGGTGCTACCCCAAAACTTAAACTGAATTCCTCCTTTTAGACTTCACTGTATACACCCCAAACTAAGGCTATTGCCTACATTAATCACCCATAAATTTTCATTCAACCCCCCTCCCCCTCCCAAACTTAGGAATTTACCCTACATCATTCTTTGCTAAGCAATGAGGGAGGTTGGGCGCCAAATATAGAGAATTCAAAGAAGGAAAACGTGTGTAACATGGTTGCCAAAGAAGAGGTCAAATGCTCAAAAGGAGTTGACTAGGATCAATATAAGGGAAGGAATTTTTGGTAAAGTGACGATTTAAAGGGAGCCTAAGGTTATCATCCAAACTAAGCAACATCTAGGATTTTGCCTTGAATCATTATCTGGGCAAATTCAAGACTACATGCATACACAAGTAGACACGAAGACCTTACCACACAAGGCATAATAAACACTCGGGGTTATAAGCTATTCTAAAATCCAATTAAAATGAATATATCTTTAAAAGCTATTCTGAATTTCAAGAAATTCATATGTGAATCAAAGTGTCTAAAAATGAATTTAAAGATCATGATAAGGAGAATGCTTGAACTCTTCTCCCCTTTATTCTCTAATTAAAATCATTTGCACAGGTAGTAGAATAATTAACGTGTGAAATCGACCCAACAATGGCATACACTCACATGAAAGCATATCAAAAATCAAGCTCGACGAGGGCACAAAACATATCATAAAGAAAACAAGTCCGACAAGGGCAAAAAAAAGATAAGCCCTAAAATAAAACACAAGCCTGATAAAGGCAATAAAAATGTATCAAAATAATAAAACAAGCCCAAGAAGGGCATCAAATATATCAACTTATTAAAACATACAGCCACCCGTAACTCAAAACATGCATTCTCCCAATTTGCAATAGTAAAAAAGAGTATGTAATAGGTGCAATGACTCCTTCATAAGCACTGTGCATCAGAATTCCTATCATGTGAAGACTGGAAAGTAGTGGTAGCATGACAGGTGCAAGCCTAATCATACTAGGCTCCCACACTGCAAAACTTGTAAGGGTTAAGAATCATGGAATCTCTAGGCACTTGGAGAGGTTCATATTATGATGCGACTTCCCATCTATCTTGATAGGTACTCTGAGGCACCTGGGATCTTAAACTAGCTCTGGCTTTGTGCGAATTCTCAACCTCCCTAGACAACCACAAGGCCTACTATATCTGCTGGGTATAAGTGAGGTTTTGGATCACCTTAGCATTCTCAACCTCCCTAGACAACCACAAGGCCTACTGTATCTTCTGGGTATAAGTGAGGTTTTGGATCATATTAAAACAAGCCTGACCCTCCACTAGTATCACCTTTGTCTTTGAACTCCCTACAACCCTAACTTTTCCTAACAAGCCCTCTATGAGATCCACCACCCATCATAAGGTGTCTCTAAAGCAATATCTAAGAAAATGAGGTCGGGCATAACATAGGTGGCATCCACTTTAACTTTATCCACGTCATTCTTTAGTAAATCCACTAACCCTTCAAGAGTATAAACCCGGGTATACAAGTTACTTATACAACCAAGAACAGGTGTTAGAGTCGCTTTGATAGACCTTTGGATGTAGGTAGGGATGTCTTTATCCATCCTTCTCAACTGAATATTGTTCTTGTATGTCATCTCGGTAAGATTTTGGAGGCCACTACTCGAAGGAGGCTATCAAGTGGAAGGGGTCCTAGGAGTTATCACTCAGATGAAGCATTTCCTAACACCACAAAAGTGGGAACATTAGATCCTTACTGTGTGTTAGAAACATCAAGAGTATCAGAAACCACACCCAAAGCCTCTAAACTCACAATTGTACCCTACAAAGTGCCCAAACCAAAGTAAATCAACATTATCTCAACCTAAACCCATTGTGAGTAGCACCCACACTAAATCGCCCGGTAGGAGAACCAACCAACCAGATAAACCATCCAACACTTAACCAAAAATAGGTAGCTAAATAAATCTCATTAATACATCCAATAATAAATATCTTAAATGAAGAGTGAGAATAAGTTTGCAGAAATAAACCATTTGTAGAGCCTAAAAGTCATCGTACCAATACTTTAATAATTGTCAAAGAAGGGGATACAACCCCAAAAACAAAAGTAATATGTATATCCAAAATAATGGACTAGGAAATAAGTGAAGAACTCATGGTATCCTGGAAGATGAAGCTCACCCCTGAGTTCAAATATAGTTTGATAGTATGTTTTCTCTCTAGCCATACCATAGCAAGGTGGCTAATGTATGCTCCTACTAATAAATAGCTCCATAATGGATTTTGACCACTCCACCCTTGGAAATTGTCACACCGGTGAGTGGTATTCAACAATCACTATGTCCTTTAACTTTTGGCAGCTTCCTTCCCCAGGCTTTCCAACCTATTGATGAGGAGTTCTAATTGGAAGAAGATATGGTAGTGTGACCTGACCCAGCTGGGAAGAGGATCTCTAGACGTACTGAGGATTCAAAATTTCCTTGAAGACTTCAATTTTCAGAAGCTGGACCTTCATCCCAAGCTTCCCCCGCTAATCTTAGGTCGCTTAAGGTTGAAGATCAGGTGAAAGAAAAGCGTCGTATGAGAAATCACAACTCACAGATAGGGAAGTCTCTTATGTGTATCCCTCCATCCCTTAATAGGGATAAGTTTGTAGTTCAAATTGAGGAGAAAGAGACCCAGGAGCAGGTGAATTATTGGAGTACGACTTTGATTGGGCATGTACTAGGAGATGTCCCATACCTCAAAACTATGGAGAATTATGTCATACATGTATGTAATTTTGTTTCAATGCTCCAGGTACTGTATCATGATAATGGATATTATATATTCAAAATTTTAACTCTATCAGATAGGGATCTAGTAATATAGTCGGGGCCTTATACATATCGAAATAAACCATTCATTTTGAAAAATTGGACTCTAGACTTTGAACTTAACCCTGTTTGTCTTAACATAATTCCTCTGTGAGTTACATTTCCTAGTCTTCCTTTTGGGTTCTAGTCAGTCGAGTCCTTGAGTAAACTGGCTAGTGTAGTAGGGAAGCCACTTTACACTAATAAATTTACAACAGATGTAGAGCGTATCTCCTTTGCTAGAGTACTGGTTGAAACAGATATTAGTCATCCACTTCCTCACAATGTGTAGTTACACACACCTATAGGGGTCCTACAAAAGCAAATAAAATATGATTGGATTCTAAAATACTATGGAGATTGCAATATTTTTGGACACAATTGTGATGAATGTTGGAAGAAGAAGAATACTGAGGAGCCTACTGAGACTATTCAACACCCCACACGAAGAAGGAGTAATCGCAAACGTAAGAGAATAGTCCAAAATGAGGGGTTAAGGACCAGAAAGATGATGCAGCTGACAAACTTGAAGAGATTAATGTAGTCCCTCCAATGAAAGTTGTGTCTAGTGATGCTTTGATAGACTAGACAAAAGATAATCCCAGGGTTCTGGACTAGGCTAAGACTCTGCTTAGTACTATTCCTACCATTGGGATGAATGCTGTAACTGTTGGAACATATGCTCAGGCTAGAAGTGAGGGTATTGCTAGTGATCAGACTGTGACTAGTGCTGGTGGTGGGACTCACTTCCATCCCCCATGATTATTTGCACATGGAATTTTAGAGGGCTTAACAAGACCTTTAAACAGAAGGAGATTGCTCTCTTTCTAAAGAAGAATAAAGTGGAGTTAGTGGGTCTCATTGAAACTAGAGTAAAGGTTCAAATTCTAGTAAAATAAGAACTAAGGTTGCTAAAGATTGGAATGCACATTTAAATTATAGTCATGCTCATAATGGTAGGATTTGGCTTTTATAAAGGAATCATATTCAAGTGCAAGTCCTAGATGTGGGGGCTCAATTCATGCATTGTAGAGTACTTAATTCTAATACTCAATTTACTTTTATGCTGACAATCATTTATGCTAGTAATGATCTGGGTGAGAGGCAAGATTTATGGAACAAATTCACTACACTAGGTACTCAAATCCAAGTGGAGTGGCTAATCAGTGGGGATTTCAACAATGTTTTAAACTCTGATGACAGAATAGGTTCTCTAGTTACTCAATATGAGATACAGGGCTTTAAAGATATGGTTGATACTACTCAGCTGACCCCTTTGAAGAGCACATGTTGTTACTTTACCTGGTGTAATAATCATCAGGAGAAGACTAGAGTATGTAGCAATATTGATTGGGCTATTGGCAATTATTGGTGGTTATTGAATCATGGTCATATAGAGGATGAGTATATGGTCCCAGGGGTGTCATATCACTCACTTATTATAATTAATTGTCAATCACAAGGCCCCAAAAATTTGCATCCTAAACGTTTTAAACTATATACTACAGTAATGCATCATCCAGATTTCAGAAAGAAAGTGGTAGAGGCTTGGGCGAATGAGGTGTCAGGACATCCTATGCAGGTTATTTAGGGTAAGTTGAAGGCTATCAAGGTAGCTGTTAAAGATCTAAATTCCTATTTAGCCTCTTATCAACAAAAGCTAGAATATGCAAGGTAGCACATGGAGATTATTCAGGCAGGTATCTTAGTGGATACTTGTAAATCTCTGCTTTTTGACTACGAAAAGGATGCATTGGCAGAGGTAGTGAAATGGATCAATGTAGAAGAGGATATAATGAGACAAAAAGCCAGAGCATTATGGATAAAAAGAGGGGATTCAAATACTAGATATTTCCATGCTCAATGGAAGATCAGGTCGAGTATAAATGCTATCACTTCTATACATAATGAGGCTGGAGTTAATATTTGTGACCCTATTCAAATAGAAGTTGAGTTCATATATTTTTTCAATAAGCTTATGGGACAAGAGGGAGGTGTATACTATTTCCCTGATGCTGAGATTGTCAAAGAAGGTTATTGCTTATCCAAGGATCAATAGATGAACCTTATACAACAGGTTACACTTGAAGAAGTTTTGGTAGCTATAAAGGATATACCAAAAGAGAAGGCTCCTGGAGTCGATGGGTTCCCAGTTGACTTCTGTACTACATGCTCGGAAGAGGTAAATACTGATCTTATGAATGTTATGTTCTATTTTTTCAATACTAGTGTGATGGATAAGCCATAAATTGTACTATTGTGACATTAGTTCCTAAAGTACCTGCCCCTACATATGTTAAAGATTACAGGCCTATAGCCTATTGTACTACAGTGTACAAAATCATCACTAAGGTGTTGACTGGTAGGCTCAAAGATGTTATGGGTTATTTGATTGGAGACTCACAGTCTGCTTTCATTGAAGGTAGATGTATTATTAATAATATCGTGTTTGCGCATGAGTTGTTTAAAGGCTATAATAAGAAAAGAATATCACCAAGATATGTCCTTAAGGTGGATATTAGGAAAGCTTATGACTCACTAGATTGGTATTTCTTGAACAGATTACTAGGTGAGATAGGATTTCCAAACAAGTTTATATAGTGGGTCATGGCATGCATAACTATTGTCTCTTATTCCTTGACTATGAATGGTGGATTGACAAAACCTTTCCTTGGCAAAAGAGGCATCAGACAAGGGTACCTAATGTCCCTATATTTGTTTGTTATAGTTATGGAGTAGCTGCATAGAGTGCTAAATCAGTTGGCTAGGCACAAGGTGTTCAAATTCCATCCAAGATTTTAGAAAGTGGGGGCTATACATGTCTGTTTTGCTGATGATCTTCTAATGTTCTGCACGGCAGATTTAGTTTCCATTAGACTCTTTAACCAAGCTTTCATGAAGTTTTCTCAAGCTTCTGGTTTGCAGGTGAATGTTGACAAAAGCTCTTTGTACTTAGCTGGTATCTCTGATCACTTAAAGCAAGATATAATGGAGAAAATAGGCTATAGTGCTGGTTCTTTTCCCTTTAAGTATCTAGGGGTTCCTATTGCTGCTAGGAAGCTGTCTATATCATTATGCTGGCCTTTAGTTGTAAGGATTGCTACCAAGATAAATTGCTGGTCCTCTAGACTTTTTTCATATGGATTGATCAAGTCAGTAATCTTTGGCATGCAGTAATACTGGGCTCAGATCTTCTTGATCCCCAAGAAGGTGCTAAAATGTATTGAGGCTATCTGCAGGTTCTTCTTATGGACTGGCCATGCTGAATTTTCAAAGAAGGCTCTTGTCTCTTGGGATAAGGTTTGTTTCCCTCAGTCTGTAAGTGGCTGGAATGTCCTGAATCTTTTCTTATGGAACAAGGGTGCTATTACAAAACATCTTTGGGCTATTGCAATGAAGAAGGATTGCTTGTGGATTAGATGGTTACACAGTTTTTGCTTAAAGCAACAGCCTCTTGAATTCATTCCTATACACAAGACTGCATCTTGGGTGGTAAGGAAAATATTGAATACTAGGAATCTGGTTATGAATTTGCAGCAGTTACAAGGTGACTTGATCAATAGAATTGTGCAGCTACAGCAAAGAGGTAAATTTAGCACCAAAAAGCTCTACTTAATGCAACTCCCTCAACTCTCTGAATCATCTTGGAAGCAGCTGATTATGCAAGCTCATATCCAGCCTAGACAACTTGTGGTTAGTATTGTAGAAAAGACTAGCAACAGTGGACAGGCTGATGAATTTTGGTGTACAAGTCCCAAAATCTTGTGTGTTTTGTGGTTTAGATGATGAACTATTTGACCATCAATTTTTTGCCTGCAATATTACTAATGGTTTTAGGGTGAGATTACTGAGATGGCTTGGCCAATCCAGACATGTTGGCAGTTGGCAAGCAGAGATTGATTGGTTACTGACAGGTATGAAGAAGAAGTTTAGTTACTGGGAAATTGTTGGAGATGTGTTTAGCATGATTATTTACTCAATTTGGAGGGCTAGGAACAAGCTCAGATCCCAGAGAGGCATCTACTCATGTGATAGATTATGCAGGGATATTGCAATCAGTATCCACACAAAATGAGGCCCTATTGCTAATTGGCAGAAGCATTTGATAACTCTAAATTATTATCCTTGAGTTGTATAGTTTGTAGCTGATAGTTTGCTTTTGAGTCCTAAATAGAGTTGTATGTTTATGGTGTTAGTTTTTCTTAGTTGTGAGAGGTGATTGGTCAGAAACCACCAAGTTTTTTAATGACTATATTTTTGGTGAAATGGAATTACATGTTGCCCAAAAAAATGTGTAGTATCAGTATAAAAAAATAACGGTATACTGGTAGGGTCATCGTTCAACCTAAAATGAGAAATTTGAACACATAAGCATGACATAGTACAACAAAACAACCATGAACCCTATCATGCAACTCTACTCCAAATTTATAATGCTTGAAGTTCAGCCAATATGAGTCAATGAGAATAACAAGTCAAGTCAAACTATGACTACCAACAAGACTCCAAGTAAACAACCATGACTAAACAATCATATAAATCATGTCCCAACTACACTAATAATAGACAACACAAACTTATGTCACATATTGGAATTAACCTGGACCACTTAAGGATTTATAAGAAAACAACTATGGAAATTAACATGCATCTCGGTTTACATAAAAAAATCACCTTTAACAATGAAGCACACAAACCCAGTTCACTCAAAGAACCAATATAATAATGAAAACACTTAATCCCAATTCACTCAAGGAACCAATATAATCAATACAATACATAATCCCCGGTTCGCTCAAGGAATCGTCATACTCACCAATTACCTGTACATATATGCTAAGGGTCTTATGATTGTCCACTAGCCATGACTTGCAGGGGATGAGCTCTTGTCGATGTACCAAATCCTAAAAATCAAGTGTCCACCAACCTTATATCAACCAATCCAGTGGAAATGTCCAAATATCGGTATATTCCACAATAATGACATATATTATTACAATCACAACCACAATGATAAAACACACAACACTCGTAAAAACAAACAAGCTTTCATTTAAACTCATTGCATGTGATTAACATTTAGGATATCAAATAGTCATTCACTTTTCCTTGGACATGCATTGTACAAGCAATACTAAGAAATAGTTATCATGCATACATAACACAAATTAGATTTCAACTACATTTAAACCATTAGCTACCACAATCCAAGCCTGAAATGCTCTATTGAACCTGAGCCTTCCCTTTTCTTGCAACCTTGGTTTGATTGTGGTCTAAAAACAGGAATATAAACACATAATTAATCAAATGACCTATAATACCGAGGATTACAGATTAATCCCGAACCCTAAGGCCAATTTCATGATCATCCCACTGATTTTAGGGCTTTCCCACAATAAATTTACCTTAAAACTACCAATTTTATGGTTACTAATGAATTATAATCATGCTAGTGTAAATAATACAACCTTTAACTACTCAAAGATTTTACATCAAATTTACCCCGCTTTCACTAGAAATTATAACTATGTCAAGTTAAACCCTCCCAAAGACCCATAAACTAGTGATTTTAAGGTCAAGGAATAAAAAAAACTAATTAATGGGGATAAATAACTTACTTTACAAGGAATTCTGGTGGAAAATAGGTGAAAATTGTCTAAGCCCTCACCAAAATATGTTTAAAAA
This sequence comes from Jaltomata sinuosa, assembly GCA_003996215.1. Classification (NCBI taxonomy): domain Eukaryota; kingdom Viridiplantae; phylum Streptophyta; class Magnoliopsida; order Solanales; family Solanaceae; genus Jaltomata; species Jaltomata sinuosa. The sequence goes on along the minus strand of QJPP01002214.1, from coordinate 13,358 downwards.
TAATAAGCCATTTTTGGGGAAATTTCTGCAAAAACAACAATTTACCCTGCTATAGCAGCCTGATCTCGCTATAGGGGCATTGCTATAGCAGAATTCACTCGGGATTGACTGCCTTTGGACTTCTGCTATAGTGGAAATTTCTCTGCTATAACGGTAGCCCCTTAACATCCTGCCACCTACTATAGCAGGTGTGGAGAAGCAGAAACTAGGGATTGATTCCAGGTTTTCCTTTATCACAATGCACCCTCAAACCATGACATTTCAGACTAACCCTTTATGTCAAGTTTGATATGAGAAGTCCTACTTACCCGAATTCACTTTTGAAAAGTCCTGCGGATTCAATATCAACTTAGCTAACACAAGGTTAGGATAAACTTTATTACATTTAACCAATCCATTCATGTATTCCCTTAAACCATACCTCATTCGGATTTTCCCCAAGACTAGCCTAGCCTGAAATTTTTAACTGCCAATTTCAGGGAAAACCTAACCCAAATTTTTGAGCAATTGGATCACCAATAATGATGGAAAGGGTCATTAAAATAGATACCTATTTACCTATCTTTTGTCCCCGAACAAACAAAAAAGAAAAATGAGTGAAATCATGAAAATGAAAGAGTACATGAATCCTCTAACAAGTGAGGCTACTTGTCCCACATGTCCTTCTCGGTTTCTCAAGCGGCTTCTTCAATTGGATGATGCTTCCACTGGCTGTTTATTGATGAAATCCCTTTTGTCCTCAAGACTTCCCAATCAAGAATGGCAACTGACTCCTCTTCATAAGATCCTTATCTAAAAAAATTGAATACCACTTGATAATGTAATCCCCATCCCCATGGTATCTCTTAAGCATGGATACATGGAATATCGGATGGACCCGTGACAAGCTTGGCGGCAATGAAAACTTGTACGCTATTGGCCCCACATCACTAATAACCTCAAATGGATTGATATATCGAGGGGATAATCTTGTCCTTTTTGCCAACCCTCATGACTCCTTTCATAGGTAACACTTTCGACAAAACTTGTTCACAAACCTTGAATCTCTCACCTTATGCTCTGCATACTCCTTTTCATACTCTCGGCTGCCAAAAACTTGGTTTGGCTAAATCTCACCTATTCCTAAGCTTCCTTTACAAAATCAGTGCCCAAAGATTTCACATCACCAACCTCAAACCATCCTATGGGCGATCTATACCCTTTCCCATTGAGTACCTAAAATGGAGCCATATTAATGCTAGAGTGATAACTATTGTTGTATGTGAACTCACACAACGGCAATAACTGGTCCTAATAACAACCGAAGTCGATTACACATGCCCTTAACATATCCTCAAGAACCTGAATCGTCCTCTATGATTGTCCATCAGTCTGAGTTTGACCTTGATTTCATCAAGGAATGTTGACTTCACCTCAATACTAGCAACCACTCTACCCCTTTTTGAAACACCAAACTGCATGAACATGGATGCTAGAGTTTGAAACTTTTTTAGCCAAGGGTCACCTTGACACCCTCAAATAGGCCAAACTGCCCAGACTTAGTCCTTTCCAGCTCAGTGCATCTGCCACCATATTAGCTTACCCGGATGATACTAGATGGTCACATCATAGTCTTTCAACAACTCTATCCATCTTCTCTGTCTCAAGTTTAAATCTCATTGTGTGAATACATGTTGCAGCCTATGATGGTCTATGAATACCTCACACTTGACACTACAAAGATAGTGTCTCCAAATTTTAACTGCAAACACCACCGTTGCTAACTATAAATCATGAGTTGGGTAATTTCCTCGAAGCATAAGCAATGACATTTTTGTTCTGCATCTACACAACACCCAAACCAAAATGCAAAGCATCACAAAATACAACAAAATCCTTAACTTCAACTAGTAATGAAAGAATATGAGTTGTAGTCAAAAGTATCTTGAGCTTTTGGAAGCTATCCTCACACTTATCCGACCAAACAAATGACACATCCTTCTGAGTCAAACTTGCCAAGTAGGTAGCAATAAATGCAAAATTCTTAACAAACCTGTGATAGTAACAAGCAAGACCCGTAAAGATCCTAACCTCCATCACAGAGGTTGGCCAAACCCAACTCTTAACCACCTCAATCTTTTGGGGATGTACCATCACCCCCTTTTCCGAGACTACATGCTTTAACAAGGCATCCAAAGCCAACCATAACTCGCATTTTGAGAAATTTGAATAAAATTGTTTCTTCTTTAAAATTCCTAAGAAAATGCGAAGATGAACTTCATATTCCTCCTTGCTCATGGAGTAAACCAAAATGTCATCAATAAAAACTATCACAAACTAATCCAAGAAAGACTTGAAAATATCATTCATCAAGCTCATGAAGATTGTTGACGCATTGGTCAACCTAAAAGACATCAGTAAGAACTCGTAATGCCCATACCGAGTCCTAAAAGTTGTCTTAGGTATATCTTCAGGCTAAATTTTTAGTTGATGGTAACCAAAACTCAATTCAATTTTGGAGAATATTGAAATACCCTACAACTGGTAAAAGAGATCATCTACATAAGGCAAAGGATACTTATTCCTGATGGTAACATTGTTCAAAATTTTGTAATCAATGCACATCCTCATGTTACCATATTTCATTTTAACGAACAAAATTGGAGCACCCCAAGGTGAAGCACTGAGACAAAGAAAATCCTTACTAAGCAGTTCATGTAACTGGGTTTTGAGTTCCTTTAACTCTGCCAGAGCCATTTGATAAGGAGGAATAGAAATTGGGTGAGTGCCATGCTCTAAATCAATACAAAAATCAATATCCTTGTTTGGAGGCATACCATGCAAATTCATAGGAAATACCTCTTGAAACTCGGAAACCACATGAACTGACTCAATAGAAGGGGACTCTGCACTAATATCCCAAAGATGATCCAGCAAGGCTGAACAACCCCTCCCCACTAGCTTTCTAACCTGAATAAAAGATATGATTTTCACTGGCATAGACTTATAAACACCCTCCCACTCTATTTTACCCATACTCAACATTTATAGAGTCCCTATCTTAATATTACAGTTCAAAACAATATGATATAGAGACAACCAAGTCATTCCCAAAATAATGTCAAAATCAAGCATGTCCAAAATGATCAAGTCTACCCAAGTCTAAAGACCCATTAACAAAAAATAACATGCACGATATACATAGGTCACTACCACAGAATCTCCAACTAGAGTAGAATCATATATAGGAGAATTGAGTACATCACAGACCAAGTCAAGACCCAAAGCAAATCTAACAAAAACATAAGAGTAAGTCAAACCCGAATCAAACATAACAATAGCCATCCGTTCATAGACGAGGATAGTACCTGTAATAATAGCATCAGAATCCTTGGCCTCATTCTTTCTAGGGAAGGCATTACAGAGAGCTCTATCATCAAGCTGGGTGACCTACCTAGAAGGCTGCAATCCACCCTTCTCTCTATTACTATTACCTTTGTTTCCCCTACGACTTCCTTGATTATTACCCCATCCACCTTGTAGACGGCCCCTACCATTAAAACCTCTACCTCTACCTGATTGAACCACAGCCTTGGTCTACTACTGTAGCTGATTACCTATTTGCCTTAGAGGACACACTATCTTGAAGTACCCTACAACACCAAAAGTATAACAACCTCGCTCAAGAGAAGGCATGTCAGTTGAAGAATAAGAAGCCCATTGGCCTCTAAAAACTGGAGACTGCTGAATATCCCCTAAATGACTACATGTAGAGGTTAGCAAAGCTAACTGAATGGGGCGAGCTGAGTGAACCTGTTTGCACTGACCCCTGGAATAAGATCCACTGTAGTTACCCTTATTCTGGGACTTCTTGGCTAATACCTTAGCCTGACAAACTTGCTTAACTCCCTCAAGATTTTTCACATAATAAGCTACGCCATTGAAGCTCTTACCTGTAGAAGTCATGTGAACAGACAAAACCTAAACATTAGTGTTCAAACCTTTAAAATATAAGTGGATCCTCTCTTCCTCAGTGCCCAATAAATAGGTAGCATATCAAGACAGATCATGGAACTTAGCCTCATAGGCCACACCTAACATACTTCCCTATTCAAGGGCTAAAAAATAGTCCTTCTTGTTGTCATGAAAAGTACGGGGAACATACTTCTCCAAAAATAGGGCATGAAATTGAGCCCAAGTCAATAGAGGTAAAGCTGGTGACCAAAACTCCATATGGGCTCTCTACCACTGCTTTGCATCCCATTGCAGTTGGAAAGTCACAAACTCAACACCATGTTACTGCACAATCCCAATTTGTATAGCCTCTTATGGAAATCAAGGATGAACACAAATGCATCCTCAGCCTCAGTACTATGAAATGAAGGAGGTTTCATTTTCAAGAACTTGGTAAGCAACTCATGTTCAGTCTCAGTGATGACAGGGACTAACACAGATTGGGGAAATGCATTAGTAACTAAAGCCTCATCCATCTTGGGAGCTAAAGTGGCAATGGGATAAGTACCCAGAATATTGAAAGTCGGCATAGTAGGGGTGGCTACAGTACCAACCAACCCACTCAGAAAAGATAGAACCTGCTGAGTAACCTCAAAAGACACCAGAGGAAGGATTGCACCTCCAGCCAGTTTCACCATTGAAAAGGGTCAGGTACTAATTTGGATTGCCAGATACCAATTGGAATCAAGTTATGGCATAAAGGAAGAAAGAAAGGATAGTTTCCTAAGGTCCTATAGCCTATCGAAGAAAAGTACAAATGTCTCTGTATTGTTCTTCAAGACTCTACTGGACCCATTTTTGTACAATGAATCAACGAACCTAGGGCTCTAATACCAAATTAATCACGACCTAAACCTACTATGAGTGGCACCCATACTAAACCCCCCGGTGGGAAAACCAACTAACCGGATAAACCATCCAATACTTAGCCAAAAATAGGCAACAAAATCAATCTAATTAATAAAGCCAATAATTAATATCTTAAATCAAGAGTAAGAATAAGTTTGCAGAAATAAACCATCCCTACAACCTTAAAGTCATTGGACCAAAACTCTAATTCTTGTCAAAGAAGGGGATGCAACACCTAAAACTAAATTAATATCTAAGTCTGAAACAATCAACTAGAAAATAAGTGAAGAACTCATGGTATCTCGATGATGCAGCTCACCCCTAATTTTAAATATTGATTGAATAACATCTAAGGTATTGAAATAGTCACCGGAATATGCCCTGTACTTAAAAAAAGAAGAGCACGTGTATTATTGGTACACAAGAAACAACGATGTATTAGTAGGGTCAACGGCCAACCAAAAATGAGAAATATGAACACTGTCACGACCCAACCCATCGTGAGTGGAACCCACCCAACCCCCGGATGAGCGAACCAATAGAGTTCCACCCTTGCCTAGACTAACATCCTAAAACCAGCAAGCATCAAAGTAAACTAGCAATGAAAATAAGATCAACTACTCAAAAACTTATCATAATTAATAAACTGCGGAAAACCCCACCTAGGAACTGAAAGTCATCGCACCAAACATCAATACCAAATCTAGAGTACGGGGATGCAACCCCAAACAAATAAGAAATAGTTTTTAAGTCTAAAAAAATGGACTAAAACTCTAATGATAATCCCAAGGTAGCTCGAATCGACAGCTCACCCTTGAAGATAGGAAATGTCGGTGCTAAATCTGAGGTCTCGTCTCAGCCGCTGAAAGATTTTTTGTACTCACCAAATGAAAGACAAGTGCAATATCAGTAAATCACCACTGTGTACTGGTAGGATCATCAACCAGTATTCAAGAAAATAGTATATAAATAGTACGCAAAATCCAGTAACAAGTATGGCAAACATGCAACAAATATCACAGACATCTCTAGACTACAGGTCTCTACCTAGCTTGTTACCGCATGAATCCATCTCTTACATTTCTATTACACCAACAAGAAAATCCATAACCACACCTTACCTTCTAGCCTAGACCCACACTGGGATCCCCTCTAGACAATACCACAAGTAGTGGTTTACCCAGCCTAAACCAAGACCAACTCAACATTCATACAACAGTTCCCGGCCACTCAAGAACCACCAATCAATATCACTTTTCAATAACATCCCGGTCCACTCACGGAACCAATATCAAGCATCACATTCAGTAAAACAACCCGGTCCTCTCATGGAACCAATATCCACCAATGCAATAAAATAGTCAATGAATGATGCAGGATGCAATAGAGTAAACCCGTACCAGGCGTGGTGCCCGTGCCAACCGAATGTTATACCCGTACCAGGCGTGGTACCCGTGCCAACCATGTGCTATACCCGTACCAGGCGTGATACCCGAGCCAACCGAGTGTCAACATCAACAACCAATAGAATGAATGCATACCTCTTGTAAAGCAAAAATTAAAACACATTCAAACATAGATTGTAAACCACTTAGACATTCCACACAATTCCCCTAAGCAATGTAATGCAAACAATTACTTAGACAAAGAGTACAATGAATATACATATTCACAGAAATACGAAATCCATCACCTACCTCGAATGTTCCAAGCTCTATTCAACCCGAGCTTTCCCGTGTTTTGAATTCCTCTCGCGTTCTTGGTCTAAAAATATCACATAAGACATACAATCAAAATACAGGCTTGTACATTACCCGGATTATGCCAAATCCCCAAACCCTAGGCCACCCATGATCATTCCACCCTTTTCCCCAGGCTTTCCACCGTTAATTCTCCTAGTCTTATCATTTTTTATGAACAAAAAAGGAAAATACACAGCCTATGAACATTTTAACGTACTTAAATCAACACCCAAGAACATACATGTTTGGAAGCCCCTTCTTCCCTGAATTTCATCATCCCTAGGTCATTCCAACCTTCCCCAATTTCCCTCCTAGCAATTCTACCGCATAGGAAATGGATTACAAAGTGTGGGGAATGAAAACCTGACCTTAAGAACGATTTTTGGCGGAGGAATGAAGAAAATCCCCTAAATTTGCCCAGCCCTTCTCCCAAAACAAACTTGTGAAATTCTGATTTTTTGAGAGTTGTTTCTTCATTAAAAACCCATCGGCCCGTTATAGCGGTCCCCTCTCCACTATAGCGGTCATCTGCCGCTATAGCGGTCTTAAGTGAGTTGACCGCCCCTTGACCGCCGCTATAGCAGTAATTTCTACCGCTATCGCACGTGACAACGCTTGTCATGGGCAGAAAGTCCATAAATCTACCAGTTTTGGCCATTTCACAACACACTTGATTCCCCCAATGTCCCGAGACAACCCTTTCACGTCAAATGCAATTTCGGGAGTTCTACCTACCCAAAAGCGATTCTAAAAAGTCCCCCGGACTCCTTTATGACTTGGCTACATGGAAAACTAGCTCAATCCAAGACAACTAAAACTATTTTTACCCAGATTTCCCTAAAATTTACCTCACTCCAAAACCGACCAAGGCTAGCCTAGCCCAAAATTTCAAACTCTCAAACCCGGAGTTTTCTAACTCTAAAACTTGGCATGATTGGTCTACCCATAACGACGGATCAGGTCATTACAACAGATACCAATTTACCCATTGTTCATCCCCGAATGATCAAACCCAAAATTAAAGAAATAAAAGAAAGGAAGTGTAGTACCTGAATCCTCAAACAATTGAGGGTACTTGTCCCGCATGTCCTTCTCAGTTTCCCAAGTGGCTTCCTCAACCGGACGATGCTTCTACTGAACCTTTACCATATCAATCATCTTTGTCCTCCACCTCCGGACATCCCGAGCAAGAATCAACATCGGTTCCTCCTCATAACGAAATCCTTATCAAAAAATGCCTCTTCCCACTTGATGATGTAATCCCCATCCCCATGTTATCGCTTGAGCATGGATACATGGAATACAGGATGGACGCCCAACAAACTAGGTGGCAATGCTAACTTGTAAGCCACTGGCCCTACAATCTCGAGGACCTCAAATAGACTGATAAACCGAGGGCTAAGCTTGCCCTTCTTACCAAACTGCATAACCCCTTTCATTGGTGACACCTTTAGCAATACTTGTTCACCAACCTGAAAGTCCATGTCTCGGACTTTACGATCTGCATACTACTTATGCCTGCTTTGAGCATCCAACTACTTGGTCTATATGCTCCTTACTTTTTCCTGTGCTTCCTTCACTAAGTCTATGCCCAGAGGCTTCACATCACCTTCCTCAAACCACCCAATCGGTGATCTGCAGTTTCTCCCATACAAGGCCTCGAACGGTGCCATATCGATACTGGAGTGATAGCTATTTGTAATGACCCTTCCGGTCATTCCCACGTTTAAGTTTGAAGTCAAGCAAATCGACAAAAGATATCGTAAGACCTTTAGCAAATTTCCTGAACTTTGGGTCAAATGTGTCAGGGCTTTTATCCCAATATATAAAGATTTAGAAGTCCCCCGAAATACCAAATCGAAGGTCTACGAGTCTAGTTTCCAACGCACAAAACCTCACGTCCAACTGATCTCGGAGCAAGGAGTTATGACTGTTTTACCGCAGACTGTCTGGCAGAAAACGGGTTGTGAACCGGGTCGCGAATCGGGTCGGGTTTAACCCGATTTAAGCTTCAATTTCACGTTTTAAAATGCCATTTCAGTTCCGAAATAGTGATAAAATATAAGGGAGGATCCCGAGAGAATTCTTGAGTATCGAAATCGTGCGTAGGCGAATTACGAGCCTAAACTTAAGAACCGTATTAGCATCGTGCGTGTATTTGAAATAGTTATTTAAAAGTTGTATTTTGGTAAAAATTATATTATTATTGCCTTTTCAAAATATTTAAAAGGTTTATGAAAAATATATTTGATACAATATAAGTGTAGACGTATTTATTTTATAAGGTTTTTATACTCCGTAATATTTTAACGGAGATAGTAAATTTAATTATGTTGAAAATTATTATTATAATATAGTAGGTTTTATTGAAAATGATTTTCTAATAATTATGGTATATTTAAAATACTATATTTATTTTATCACGAATTTATGCAATACCCAAATGTATACCTAACGGAGGGAATTTGGTTGCCACCTCCACCCCCACGTGTAAGTGGAAGGTGAAGGCAGCAATAGCATAGTGGAAAGGTTGATATATCCATTTGAGAAAGTGGGTTCTGCCTAACTTTCACATACTTTTTCATTATATAATTAAGTACTGAACTTGGGAAATGGAGGATGAGCTCAATTCTCTCAACAAACACTTCAATTCCATAGCTTTCCATATACGTTCATACGCATACAGAGAGGGAAATTGGTGGAACCAATTTAGTGTTGCGGTTATATTAAATTTGTTGTAGAAAATCAATTATCTACGTCAAGTTGTTCCGTCCCAAATCCGAATCCGAATCCGATTTAGTTTTGGATTTTCTCGGAGTAGTTCGAGCTTGGACATCGTTGTTCCAGCAGCTTGTCGTCGGACGACAGGTAGGTTACGGTTTATTTTCCCTAGACTCCGCATATATAAAATAAAATTGTATTAATGGGCATCCTTGGGTTGGTTTATTAGGTTGGTACCACAGACCTCGACCGCTTTATTCATGTCCGCCTACTTTTGTTCCTCCGTTGCTTGTAGTACTTGCCGATATATTTTATTTACCCTTGTGGTCCTGTGAGGCCTTGTTGACTCTGGAACATAGAAGGTGGATTTTGGGAATGTCCGCGAGTCCCGGGCATAGAATTATCCTTCTAGGCTGGTTATGCTTGCTGAGTAGCTGTGGGCCTGTGCAGGGTCGATAGGTTGATTGTGAGCTGCGGGGCAGCTATTGTGTGTGATCATACCATTTCCATGCATATAAAGAGGTTTTATCCATGTTTTACTGTGGTTTTTGCTTCGGGCCTACTGGAACTATTTTCTAAACCTTGCATGGCCCGGGGGGCCCGTTTTGATGGAAATGATTTGGAAATGGTTTGATTTAACTTCGTGGTTTAAAATCCCTCAGTTTTACGATTATCACTAGACTCAGGCAGGGCCGGAGTGCTATTGAGTTTCTTACTACTTGAGAATTGATTTTTAGCCTGCGGTTGGACCGAAGCACCTGAGATGACTTTTCTTACTGTTTCCGACCGGCGGACGCCGGCACCTTTGAGGGTTTTTGGAGATATTTCCTACCTATTTTTAGTCCTGGACAGGGTCTGGGCATGCTACTTCGAGACTGGGCTCTCTATCTGATATCGACGACTAGGTCTCTATCCTTGATAACATGTTCTGAAACTGAGTTTTGTAATGGGGTCGGGGGACCCTCATGGACCTTGCTATCCGGGCCGGGGCTACCGGGCTTGGTGTGCCGGTAAAGAGGGGTAATACGGGGGAGTAGAGGTATACGGGCAGAGTCCTTCCATGGAACCTACCTGCTTGGCCGGATCGGCGCCGGAGGAGGTACATACAGAGATACCATGGCACTTGAGATCTTCATGCATCATATCATTCATGGTTTGAGGTTCCACCCTTGTTTGTTGTTTGCTGATTGTACGCTCCGGTAGTATGGGATGCGGAGGGTTTGTTTTCACTTGTTTGTGTTCCTCGGTTGTATGGGCGGCCGAGGGACTGTAGGTAGACTCTTTCTATTTTACGGTGTACAGAGTTGTTCTCTATAAGGGATGAGTAATGAGAATTGGTTACTGCTAGCTGGTTAGTTTCTGGATTTGAAGATTGTGTGTTTATGATTAAGTTGGGCTTGTATTCATGTCTTGAGCATGCCCTATTATTACTCTTTCTCTCTTCTTCTTACACTTGAGGTTACCGGTATACCGTCCATTCCGTAAACTTATTTTGTATACACTGTTGTTGCAAGGATTCCAGGTGCGTTGTTTCTTACTTTCACCTGTGCCTTTGGTGTGTATATTCTGCTTACTAGCCTCATCTGTGGTTCTATTGATTTCCCTCTGGGCTAGTTCCTGTGTACCTTTCGTTGATTTCTGTGACTACTTGCTTCTATTCTGTCTATCACTGCGTTTTATCTTATATGTGCCCAGTCGGCCTATGATACCTACTGGGTACCTTATTCTTCGCATTTGGTGCTCACCCCTACCCCTGCATCTTTGGGTGCAGATCCTAGCGCAGGCCATCGCCGCTAGACCGTTGTGATTCGTGCTTGGAGATCTGTTGGAGATTACTTCAGGCTGAGGGTGAGCTCTTGGCAATCGGAGCTTAGCTTTAGTTTATCTTTTGCTTCATGTACTCTATTTCCATTCAGAGACATCTGTATATATAGTTTTGGTTTACTTGTACTCCATGTATGTAGTATGGCTCTGTACTATGATACCAGGTCTTGGGGTTTGGTTTAGTTTCCGCATATGTATATATTTATATATATGTTATCTATTTTATTTGTCCTGTTCGCTTATCTGTTAGATAGTAGCCCATTACTAACTGTTCTGGGCTACAGGGATTGGTTCACCTACCGGGGGGTGTAGGTGCCATCATGACCGAGAAATCGGGTCGTGACAACTTGGTATCAGAGCTTTAGGTTCACCGGGGTCATCAGTATAGGAGCCAATGTCTAGTAGAGTCCTGCGGATTGGGGCGGAGACGTCCGTACTCAATCTTTGGGAGGCTACAGTGGCATTTTAGGAAATTCGACTCTTTCATTACTTCTGTGTCGTGCGTTGTACCCTTGAAGTTTCTAGAGATCTCATTTGTTCTACTTCATTCTTCCGCAGATGGTTCGTACGAGATCATCGGCAGCACGCGAGGATGAGCCTCTCACTCCAGCTAGGGGTCGAGGACGCCCTCGAACAGTGGCACCGTCTAGAGCTGCTAGCGTGGAGATAGAGCCCGAGCAGCATGTGGTTCAGGGGGCAGCCCAGGCACCGCCAGCTCCAGTACCAGCTCCAGTGCCCACTTCTGTGCCAGCTCCACCCACAGCTCCGTCTCCAGATATTCAGGGATTACTATTGCAGCTTTTGGGTGTGATTGGAGAGCGGCCTTCTGAGGTATCGCAGACATCCGCTCAGGGGGCAGCCCTGGGTGCACAGAGCTCAGGAGCGCAGCCTGCTACTATGGCTCCGTGCGGAGGTTCATTTCCGGTTCCATCTGTTGCACAAGCCTCTTTGCTCTCGCCTCAGTTATGACAGAGACAGACAGAAGCGTTGGGCAGTTTTTGAGGTTAGCACCCCGAAGATTTGCGGGTATTCCTGGACAGAATCCACATATTTTATTTACCACCTGTGAGGAGATATTGCATCATCTGGGTTTGTTGGAGGCTCACGGGGTTGGTTATACTACCTACCAGTTGGAGGGCCCAGCAAAGTTATGGTGGAGGGCTCAGGTTGCTTGTAGACCACCGTCGTCACCTCCTTTGACCTGGTCTGAGTTTTATGAGGCCTTTATGGCCAAGTTTCTACCCCAGAGTGATCGGGAGCATCGCAGGGAGCAGTTTACTCACCTTGTGCAGGGATCTACGACTATCTCAGAGTATGAGACCCGTTTTCATCAGCTAGCACCGTTCGGAGCTATGATCATTCCTACTGAGGCTGATAGGATTCGCAGATTTGTATGGGGTTTGAGGCCAGAGATCAGACAGCCAGCAGAGATATTGATTGCCAGTGGTCGGTCATTGCAGGCCATTGTAGACTATGCTCGCACTGTGGAGGACTTACAGCGACATGATCAGGGGTCCAGAGATAAGAGGCCTCGACATCAGGGTGTCTATAGTGGTTCCAGATATGGCGGTAGAGGTCCTGGCCAGTGGAGCCGGGGTTATCAGCCACAGCAGTACCAGGGTCAGTCCCGCCGACCGGTTCAGTCTTCCCTTCAGACTTTTGGTAGTACCCAGTTCGAGCAGGGTCAGGGCAGCCATCAGGGCTATAGCGGCCAGTCTTCGAGGGGTACAGTTTCTGGGGCATCAGGTCGTGGTGGTCATTCGGGATTTGCGGGTTCATCTCGACTGAGTAGGCCGTCAGGGGCTTGTTTTACTTGTGGGGCGATGGGTCATTTTGCTAAAGATTGCCCTCAGCAGGGTACAGTTCAGTTAGCTGAGCCTTTACGGGCAGTTCAGCCCCCGGCTAGAGGGGGTGGTCGTCATATTAGAGGTGGTGCGCCACGCGGTAGAGCAGGTGGTAGGGATGGCGGTCGAGCAGGTGGAGGTCGTCGTTAGTTTTACGCGGTCCCTAGGAGACCAGAGGCAGAGGCCTCAGATGATGTGATTACAGGTACGATTTCTGTGTGCCATCAGTCTGCTATGGCTTTATTTGATCCTGGATCCACTTGTTCATATGTATCTGCCTACTTTGTGCCTTGTTTGGGGTTGGCTAGTGAGCCATTATCTGTTCCTGTTTCTGTTTCGACCCAGTAGGAGATTCTTTAGTAGTGGATCGGATTGTGAGATCCTG
>QJPP01002213.1:0-33547 GCA_003996215.1 Jaltomata sinuosa | reverse complement strand
GCTTTCTGAAGAACCAAAATAGAATAGTAAGGCAAGCCTATGGTATCGCATATGCATTGTTTGAAATCATTTGTGAGTGTGAGCGCTTACCTAGTCCCAAATCTTGTGTGTGGGATTTCTTTGTGGTGAGGGCACCAAGATGTCTGTATTGTCTATTGATTGTTAGGATAGCTGCGCGTGTGTATGTAGAATGTTCTATCATATCGGAATGACATGTTTGGATCCTTGCACGTTAGTGTTTCATACATTGTGTGCTACAAGGGAGCTTGATTTAATGAACTAATGAATGACCATGAGTTGCTAAAGACACGAGTTTGTTTGCTTAGTTGAGTCGTCGTATTATTGTTTTGTGTCATGTTGCTTGAGGACAAGCGAACGTCTTAAGTTGAGGGTGTTGATGTGCCGCTATTTTACGGCACTTTCGACTCCTTTAAGCTAAGAACAATTGTACGTTTTCAAGCAACCATTGTCGTTTTTGATGTTTTTATGTTGTATTCTCAGGAAATGGAGACAATCATGGAAACGGAAGGAAATACGCGAAAAACGACATTCTGCCTAAGAGTGACGGCCTGAGTGATGGCCCATCACACATGTGATGGTCCGTCACAGTGACCATCACACCAAGGCAGCACCACTGCCTAGTGGTGACGGCCCAGGCGACGGTCCGTCAAGCCAGTGACGGTCCGTCAGCCTGGCCGTCACACCTGGGCAGTCCGCTACGCGGAATCTGGACGATTTTGGGATTTATTTTCTAGACTCCTATAAATACCCTATGTTAGGTTTATTTTCATCATGCAATTAATAAAGCTTTTTACAATAGTTTAGGAGAGATTTTAGTCAACTTGAAGATCAAGAAACACGTTTTTCTACTTCTTGAATTCGTGATCTTGAATCGTTCTTGGGATCTTGTTATTCTTGTTCTTGGATTATTGAGGATTGTTTTCAATACATTGTAAGGATTTCTTTTCTTTATTATGAACATGACTTTCTTCTATTCTTCTATAAGCATGATTAACTAAAACTCTCACAACTAGGGTTGTGGGAGCCATGGAAAACGTAGCAAGATAGATTCCGGGTAGCGACGCGTTCAAAATACATGTTGTCACGTTGTTAATCATCCGTTGTGTAACGTTTTCTAGTGGTTGCAAACATTAGAACATGCCTAGGTTTAATTTGCTTGAGTAAAGAGATTAAAACCAAGAAACTTGATTAACGACGAGGATTCGAGACTACCAACTCTCGTCTTATGATTAATGTTGTAACTAGATTAATCTACTTGATGTTTAGGATTGAAATCTAAAAGCACACCTTTTCAAGTTCGAGAGAATTGAAAAGTAAATTTGTCTATTTGGTTGAGAAACATTTAGACGATACCATTAATTCAATCGCATCGTGACACGCATATAGAAAGAACCCCATTAAGCCTAGAATCGACTTTGTTACTAACGCCATGGTAAACACTTCCCTAGTTCTCTCTCTCCTATTGATTATAATTCATACGTTAAGTGTTCGTTTTGTTTACAATATTGATCACAAACCCCCCCCTATTTACCGGAAACTATTGACGACTAGTCACATACTTCACTAAAGGCTTAATCTTCACCATATTCTCTGTGGGATTCGACCCCAACCTTTGTTGGGTTCTATATTTGACTACGACCGCTTACGCTTCGTTAATTTGAGGTGTAGTTTAGGCGTTATCACCCATCATAGGAGCGAGAAGGAGAATACCTTTCTCTCCTAGGTCTAATTCTACACCTTCATCCAAGGTGGGGTCCTCCACAATAAACACAATAATCGGGGATATAAACTGGGATGCAACTGTCAACATATCTAGTATTTAAATATGCCATGATTCCATCAACAAAATAAAACTAAACAAAAGAAAAACAACTATTCACAAAATTGAACTAGAGTAAGTAAAATAAAATTCTAAACTAACTCAATACGCCAAATTGTTCCCCGGCAACGGTGCCATTTTTTATAAACTCTCAAATCGTGCACCCCAAGTTAGAGGTTATGGTGAGCAAAACACATTTATATTCCCAACGGATGTCGGGTTCGTACCCACAGAGAACAATTAGTCGTGATCGAGCTAATAAATAATACAAGCAACTTATTGAAGTTCAATTAACAAAAATGGGAAAATATATCTATAAGGAGGGTTTTAGACTAAAACTAAAGATAAAAGAAAATCAAATAAAATATAGGTCGATCAATGGATTTCTCCTTGCTTTCGTCAAGCAAGGACAACAAGGGAGACTTGGGAATGAGAATTTAATTTACAAGACTTGCACCCTATTAACACGTGAGTAGTCTTGGCTAAAGGGAACTTAATCATCTTTCGACGAATTAAGAAACAATCCTCATGGGTTCTCTCAAACCACCATGAGTAAGCAATAACCAATAATTTTACTTGGGTGAGTTGGGTTATCTCTAACCCCAACTCTTAGATGGGAGTTTACGGCAACCAAACAATCTCTAGCCTTGATCTAGAGTGGAAACCCCAAATCTCCACTATTGAATCTTCCCGAATTTAGAGAAATTCTCTATCAAGAAACAACCCAAAATTAGAAAGCTAAGTCAATGTTTGAAACCAATGACTATAAATTCAAGCATGGAGGATTTAATAGACCCAAATAATCAAACAAGAGAAAAATCTATATATGAATTCAATACCTTAACAAATATTATCTCTAATACAAACCCAAATCTCAATTCAACAATTACACTAATAAAATAGCAACTAAGAGCAAGAGTTGAAGAATGGAAACTAAAGATTTTACAATAAAGAGCATCCAAATCTTCACTCCTATGGTGTTGGTTGATAAATTTAATCTCCAAGCTTGCCAAAACTTGTGAGAATATCCAAATATGTGTTCATAATCGGCTGGGAAGAGTTTTATGTGGATTGGGATTTCTAAAAAAGGGAATTTCCAAATCTATCTTGCAGCTGATGATTTCTTCATCGCGGTCACTTGACCAATTCTCGCGGCCATGAGGCTTTATCTTTTCATTCCACGCGGTCCCGTGTAGCCACTCTCGTGGTCATGTGGCTTTAATTCCTTTAGCATCACAATCATGTGCCTTGTAGCTCGCGGTTGTGATAGCTTGCTTGATTCTTTGTGCATCATTGTCGTATACCTTGTGGCTCACGGTTGCGATGACCAACTTAATGCAAGTGATCAACAAGTCCTTTTTGCTCTATTTGACTAGTTTTCACTCGAATCTTTCCCGAACACTTCTAAAACATAAAAACCTGTAAAATAGAAGTAATTCATGTCAATTGCACTATTTATCCACTTTATACTAGAAAAAGCATAATATTAAAAGCTAAATAAGTAGGTAGAATACCAACTTATCAGCCTACAGGCGCCGGAGGAGGTGCATACGATAATACTGGAATTGCATATCATATCATACATTGTTTTCATAGTTCCACCCTTGTTTTCTGTTTGTTGAGTGTACGCTCTGGTAATATGGGATGCCAGAGGGTTTGTTTTCACTTGTATGTGTTCCTCGGGTGTATAGGTGCCCATTAGAACTGTAGGTAGATTAGTCCACTAGCTTCTATTGTAGTAGTTGTTAGTTTACCTTTCCAATCATCCTTACCTTGCGTGTTGTATTGCTAACATGATTATACTCAGTTTCCTTTCTTTCCCTTTATTTGAGATTACCGGTATACTGCCATGTTCTTTAAACATGTTTTTTATATTGTTGTTGCAAGGATCTAGGTGTTCTCTACTCTTTCACTTGTGTTTTGTGATATATCTTCTGTGGCAAGCATAACTTACTTGTATTCTTTTATGTCTTCTTTTTGTTGCTAGCTTTTGTGTGTTTTCCTCTATTTTTTTCTATGACTACTTCTTTCTTATCTACTATCTACTGCTCTTATAATTTATATATGCCCAGTCGCCCTATGATGCCTATTAGGTACCCATTGCTTTGCAATTGGTGATCATACTACACTTATGTATCTTCTGGTGCAGATCCGAGTGTGAGTTATCATCATTGATGCATGAAGACTCATGCAGTGCTTTTGGACATCCGAGACTTAAGTTGAGCTTGTGACGACCGGGGCTTGGCTTTTATCTCCTCTTTAGCTCTATGTACTCTTTTTGCTATTCAAAGACAATTATATATTCTTCTTTGTACTCTCTTGTACTTCGTACCTTTTTAGTAGTGGCTTTTATACTATGATAACAGGTCGTGGGATGGTTTAGCTTCTATATATATATTAGGTTGTCTCCTCTTTTTATGTCTTCTTTACATTCTTTCGCTAATTGTTCTGCTTGTACATTCTTCACTTTGATAGTATCCCATTACTAACTATTATGGGATACAGAGATTGGTACGCCTACATGAGGGATTGAAGGTGCCATCATGACCTGAGAAACCGGGTCATGACATTTACGAGGGGAGGTCAACTTTTATGGCCATATATCAAAGATACGGACCATAGAAGTTGTCTTCCTTACAATATTAACAGTGACTTTTTATGAAAACACCTACACTATTGAATTTTCATGTTTTTATCAACCACCCATAACCCAACAACAATTCAAAACCCTCATATCAACACCTTCCTATTGAAGAATAAGGGTTCTTACACTTGTTTATGGAAGGGCTTTCTGAGTTTAAAACCCCTTGAAAGGACACCCTGCTTCTTATTATCCTTAACTGTACAAATCATCTTGAAAGTGATCAACACCCAAAGATCACACTAACAAGTATAGATTTAGCAATTATTTTACTTAGTATGAAGACTTGGAGCAAAAACTTGAGGTGGTCTAGTTGTGGGTGTTTGCATTTAGTAGAGAAAGACAATCAGGAGTGTGGAAGATGATGACAAACTATTTGTATGGGAGTAGTTGTTAAGGAAGATGAAGAGTTAGCTCAGTTATGGCCAAGGAGAGAGAAAATAGAACACAATTTTGTCTTTAAATGTGAGAGTGTAGGTTCAGGTCTAAGGTTTTAGTTGGATCTACGATCGTACATTTGGTCGAGTCTATTTGCGGTGCATGGATCAATTACCTTGACCATATATTACTTTTCTTACATGCAGTCATACATTGGATCATAAACCCAAGTACATATTGTACACATCCTCGTAGAAATTTTCAAGACTTATTTCTCCATGAATTTTCCAATTCTCCAGCATTTATCATCATCATGTTCCTCTAATTTTTGGAACTGCACCACAACACACGTCAAGAACAAATATTCTATCCTATAGAGTATAAAATATATAAAAATAAGGATAAAGGAAAGAAAGAGGAAAAAGTGCTATAGTTACCTCCCAACTAGCCCTTGATTTAATATCACAACACAACTAATTTCACGTTATCAACATGTCTTGTCAAGGAAGTCCAACTCATTGGGCTTTTCATTGCAACTGCATTCGTTCAATATATACTTTCACCTTTGGAGTCATTCTATTAGAGTTCTAAATTTGGAATGTTATTCTTGACCATGCCTAGACACTTTTCTTAGCAACTCAGTGTTCATGGTGAATATGTTGTCCATGAAACACCCTCCCGCGACAATGTTGACTATGTCTTGGTTTATTGGATCTAGGCCAAGGTAGAATATTTTGAGCAATATTGTATTATGCATCCCGTGCTTTGAATGTGTCATGATTCAACTTACTGTGAGTCAGACCCGCACTTACCCTCCGATGTGAGAACCATCTAAGCCAAATGTTAACCCAGTAAGTAAATCATTTTTAGATAAAGTAGCAATAAAATCAACTCTATTAACTTAATTAATCGAATGATCTAAATGTAGAAGAAATCACTATCTATTATATTTCCTAAAACCCGAAAGTCATTCTACAAGAACTCTAAACACAACCAAACATGTCTAAGATGTACAAAACTAATCAAAGATAAAAGAGTTTCATCGTCTAAAAGAAGGAAAATGATCCAAGTAAAGATCAATGGCAACATGAAGATGTAGTGCTCACCCTAGGATTAGAATTAGCTGTCCTGGATAGAGATGAGGTCATGTCTGTATCTTTGTATTATTGTCTGCACTCAATAAAAGAAGAGTACAGGGTAGTATCAGAATAAACCATTATGTACTGGTAGATATCATAGGTCGACTCAATTTAGAACAAGTATACATCTAAATCAAATAACAAGTAAAATGGGCTTCAATTCTTAGCAAGTAGTTCAATCAACAAATAATCACCTCGAGTCAAACTAAAAAAGATCTACAACAAATCATATAAGTCACCAAATGTTATCATAACAATTCAAGTACTGACGCTCTCAACAGTTATATCTCACGGGGATCTATGTCCACCTTACATTGGCAATGTAACTCAATACCCGTAGTTTCATCTCAATATACCTTTTTAAACTCTTCACATCAAAAAACAATGTAAATATAATTATAAATGTGTACACATATGCTAAAGGGATTTATTTCTGCCCAACTAGCCATGATCTGCATAGGATGCACTAGGGTCCATTGTAATAACCTGTTTCATGGTGACTAAAAATATCTATGTTAAAGGCTTAATACCTTGACTTCTATAGGTGTTTGGATCAGTTCCTTAGTATGGGAGTGCATTAGACATGAACTAAAGTCTTACAAAACCCCTCGCAAAAAGTTAAGTTGAAAACATTCTTAACGATTGAGTTTTGATATATGTTTTCACTAGGGTCAACTTCAAATGATCACCTCTCCTATAATATGAAGAGTTATATGTCATAGTACCTACCAAATTAAAGGTCATAGAGTCTTCTTTCCAACTTCACTGACTTCTCATTATTTGGAGTCGCGAGTAGAATGTCATGACCATTTTACTGAAGGGTGTCTGAGCTGGAAATGGGTCTCATCACGACAAAGACATGGCTTATTGCGATGGATCATCTCTATAAAAGGGCATTCATAGCAACAAAAGAGTGGGGAAGAACACCAATTTTATGCATTTTTTAGTATTTTATGTCCCATAACTCCAAAACTTCATTCTAAAACCTTATGAAGGCGATTTTCCATGGGCTAGGGTGAAAATTCTCCATTGAGGTAAGTTCCTCTATCAAATTATTCTCCTATTAATTCTTTAACATCTTAGAATTATTGAAATTATCTTTAATGATAAAATTATGGGTTAGAACCCTAGCTTCATGAAATTATAGGAAAAACCTATGGGTATATGTATTATCACCTAGAATTATTTCTAGATTATAAATTAACCTTTCCTATATTAAATTCGTTATTCTAAAAGATGGATTTTGGTGGTTGGAAACCTTGAGTTCTATAAAAATGTAGTCTTTACCATTAAAACTCCATTAATGAAGAAAGGGTGAGTTTGATAGAACTAATTAATACGTAATTGACCCTTGGTTAATGATATAGACAATGAATAGGGGTAGGACTAGTGGGTTTGAATTTGTAAAGTATTTCTTTGAACAATAAATATTTAATTACTCTTCTAATTTCTTGTTTATTAGACGATTGTATATTTTGAGGCATGAATGAAGAGAAGGAGCATCCATGGTATAGCTTACTTGTCCCAAGATCTTCTGTGGAGGTAGGTTATGGTTTATGAGTAGTAGACTCGGATTAGCTAAATGTATACACTATGTAAAATTGATGAGAGAATACATGATTAGGCGTTCGGGCACAGAGTCTAGATGGAATTTAGTTAGAACAAATTGATAAGATTGTGATCTTTACATTTAGACATATTTATGTCATGTGTAACTTGATGTGAACATGAATTGGGATTAATCCATGTGATTTATGAGACATAGATAACCTATTCAATGTGGTAGTAGAAACCGGAGTTTAATATGAGAGATGGAATAAAATTACAATGTAATCAAGACTTTAAACACGTATTCTTGATTATTGTGTTACTACTTAGTAACTTTTGAGAAATTGTGTAGACTTTATATGATTTTCTAAGGTTCTTGATTTAATAAACTAATTATTGTGAATCCTTGAGTGCGGAGTAGAATAGCGTATTAAATAAGAATCATCTTAAAAAGAGAAGTGATGTTCTATCATAAAGGTTAGAGAATTACTTGGCTAGATTCTAAAGTATATCCATTGTAAAATTAATAAACTAAGGTTACTATGTTACGTGGAATATTGGTAAGCAGTCTAATCGCAATAGAGGATTAGATGTGAATTATTAGAGGAGTTAATGGTTCTATAGCTAGGGATGATTGATAGACATGTGAAAGTATGCACATTTGTGTATAATTATATAAATTAGAGTATAGACTCGATTTTGGTGAAATGTGCACTCCTGAAATAGATGATTAATTATGTGGTCCTCGAACATACTTGGATTCGATTAATATGGTTTGATAAGGTCTTGTATGCATAATATGTTAATTGCAATTGAGACTTGGTTAGTACTTGTATGAAGTTGAACTCTTGACTTGCTATTGATCTTCAGACATGTTTGAATGATGATTGTTTCATGTTGTGCTTGAATGAATAAGTTGTGTATACATGAACTAAATAAAGGAATTGGAATAACAAAGTGTGCATGAAACTAGTGCACTCTGAAGTATCTTAACAGATAAACTTGGAACCATAGATTGGACTTTATTATTACGAAGAGGGTACCACGAGCCAGTACATAGGTTATATTATTTTACCTATTATATAGTAGATATCATGCTAGTATGTAGGGGTGGCAATTGGGAGGGTTGGGTCAAAACGGGTTGGATCAAAACAAGTCAAGGCAACAAACGGGTCAAGATCCAATCCGACCCAAATTTACTTGGGTCAAAACGGGTCAAGTAACAGGTCAAGTAACTTAAACCGCCCAACATGACCCAACTTTCTCTAATTTTTCAATAAATTCACTGAAGTTTACTAACATTAATTTAGAATAGAGGCACTGTTTAAACATTCTGAAACTTCACAAAATAACATTTAATCAAGTTCCTTCCCGGCACAAAATTAAAATCCTCTAATATATCATTATATAACTAGTAGCTTATGCTAATAAGAAATATAACCAAAAATAAAAAACTTTCCCCAGCACAACCAAACAAATAGCCCAAATATTGCTGTCGTATCTTCAATTTTCAGCTACTATCTATGCTTCTACAAGTTCTTGACATCATCATGTTCCTTCTACAAAGCTTGATAACGGCTACAAAGATTGTCCCAAGAAAAAATATCATTATTAGAACAAGATAAATGAAAGAGGAATGACTATAACGAGATTGATTTATACAAATAGAAACAAATATTATTAGAAAGAATGGAAAAAACAGAACATGATAATTCAAGTCATTTAAGATCTTTAAAAATCACACTTAACCAATCCAAAAAAATCAACTAGGATCTACCACAAATGAACCAAAAGTACTTAGTTAGTTGGTTTCATGTACCTGTAACAGTGACCAAAAGTACTTGGTTTCACATGTTTCTGCACATGCCAACCATCATCCTTACCAATAGTACAATTGCAACAAGCTACATTCTTGGCTTTATCATTGAGTATACTTAAAAAATATTTTTAATCAAAACTATTATCCAGCTCAACTACCTTATTTCTCATGTATCGGGAATCATACGTTTTGATTATGAATGAGACAACACCAACTTCTTTCTATCCTCCCTTTACAGAAAAGAAAAAATAAAAACAAACAAGAAAAACTACCTCAAATTCATAGAAAGTAGTTATTTTGTTAGAGGCAGCATAGAATTTCAAGGAGATCATGTGCATACCAAGCTACAGAAAATCTATAATTCTCAAATTATATCTTGACACTACAGATATAAAAAAGAAACACATTAAATCAATTTTCTGTTTTACAAGAACATTAAAAGGGTTACCTTAAAATGAGGGCAATCAGAGATAGGAAAGGAACAAGTATAATTCACGAGAAAAAAATAGCACTAGGCTTGAGGTCCCTCAAAGACACATAAATTAGCTGAAGAATCTGCCAGTGACAAAAATAACAGGAAGAACCAGTGCCTGGAAGGCTTATCACAAGTGAAGCTCTCATTGCAACATAAAAAAATTACTATGAATGAATATTCATGCAGAAAAAGAGTTCATTGAGCATACAATAACATGAAGAACCAGTGTCGTACATTCCTTAATTGAATAAGATCAGTTTTAACAAACACAAAACTCAAGCAAATGAATAAAAATCACATTTTTCTGCAGTTCAAAATTCTATTGTGTCCCAGACCAGTAATGGTCATAAGGATTCAACACCTATTAGAAAGCTCTCCACATCAATTGCAATATCATCTTCATCAGAATCATCTGCCACTAAAATAGACAAAACAGAACTAATAATGAGAGAGAGAGAGAGAGAAAGAGAGTAAGGCAAAAAATTGACATAATACATAATACTATGATTATATCATACCTCCATGTCCATAGATCCAATCTTGAGCACACAACTTGGCTTCTGCATTTTCTGGTAAGATTGAACTTTGATATCTCCCAATTACTTGTCCTCCAATGTTGAACGTTGATTCAGATGCAACAATACTAATAGGTATACATAAAACATCTCTTGCCATCAGTGATAGCTCAGGGTATTTATTCATGTTATCTTTCCAAAATCTGAGGACATCCAGATTCGCATTTACCTTTTGGTCAAGTACAGGCTCTTTCAAATATAAATCTAATTGTGATTTTTCTGAACTAGATTCTGGCTGACTCTCAAACAAACCAAATTCATCCATTTCATCTCTCATCTCAGTATCACGTTCATCAATAGTACTTTGCACTATCACACTATTAGATTCTGGAGATTTCATGTATTCCTCAAATAATCTATGCAAGTTATTTTCAACAACCTCCACCTTTTCATTAAAAGTCAAAGAATCAAATTTTGAAAAATAAAATTTTACGAACTTTAACTTGTATCGAGGATCAAGAATAACTGCCAAAGACAAAATTGGAGTGTACTCTTCCCAATACTTCAAAATTTTTATTTCCATTTCCTCTGCCATTTTCTTAATATCAGAATGCTGACTTTTTTTCTCTTCCACTATCAACAAATGAATTTTCCACACTTTACGAAAAAACAAGTTAGTCGTTAGATATTGGCTTCCCAAAAATAAAGTAGTGATTTCATCAAAAGGCTTTAAAAATTTGACAATTGTTTCTGCTTTAATCCAATCCATTTCTGAAAGACAACATTTAAAATCTGCATCAAGTAATTTGAGGTCAAAAAAATCCCGACGATAAGGAATAGCACTCTCAAGCATAAAAAAAGTATAGTTCCATCTCGTAGGCACATCTTGACGCACTTTTCCAAACAACTTCAATCCAAGATTCTTGATACAATTTATAAATTTTATAATCGTGGACTCAGAACCTTTCACATATTTAATTCTCTCTCTTATGTTAGTGAATGAAGCCTCTATTGACTTTAGACCAGCTTTCACAATCAGATTTAAAATATGATTTGCACAACGAATATGGACAAAGTCCCCATTACATACCAATGAATCCATCAAGTTCAAATGTTCTTTCAAATTATCCACAATTTTTTCATTTAACTTGCATTATCTAAGGTTACCAAAAATACATTCTTCTCGATTCCCCATTCCTTCAAAATGTTAATCAATGTCGGCCCCAAAACTTGACCAGTATGCAGAGGAGACACATGGTAGAATATCATAACCCTATTTCGTAGAACCCAATTCAAGTCAACAAAATGAGCTGTCAGACAAAAATAACCATTTAAGGTAATTGATGTCCACATATCAGTAGTAAAACATACTCTAGTAGGAATTTTTGCAAGTTCTTTATGAACTACTTTTTTTTTTTGCTTTTGTTATAATTTTAAAACATCAACCTTGAAGTATTTCTTGAAATAGTTTTGACGGTAGGATACAAGGAACTATGTATCTCTCTTACCCCTTCATATTCCACAAATGCAAAAGGTAATTTATGCCTTACTATAGCTTTGGCCATTAATTCATGAAATATTTCATTGTTCACAATTGGATGGAGACCTGATTTGGACACATCGCTATGAAGCTTAGCTCGATGACACTTTATATTTGAAGTTCCAGCTATGGAAACATCCAAATATACCTGATGACATTCTTTGCACTCTGCCCTCAACCTACTATCTGGATTAAGATTAAGCGGTAACTTCTAAAAATGATCCCATACCTTAAAGCCCTTCCTGATACTTGTAGAGGTGGCTTCAGTTGACTCATCGACTTCATCAATAATTTCCATCAATTTCTAAAAAAAGTAAACAAAATAAAATTGATAATCTTAGAAAACAAAGTATACAACAAGTGTAACATCAGCAGAATCTCCTAATTTTCAAGTTATATATGCCAAGATTATTTTGGTGACCTCAAGAAAAAGAAGATGATTATCAGTTAAAACAAGTATTTTTGAAGATTATTAATTTGATTTTTTTGAAGTGTAACATCAACAGACCCATAAAAAAATTCTTCAAAACCCTATAACCTAATATCAAATAGACCAAGTATTTTTCAGAATACTTTGAGGAAAAACCATAGATGATAGAAGAGACCATGAAAGATGGAAGAAGAAAGAGGAAGATAAAACTTACCTTAAGAAATAAAGCTGCAATTTTTGAGGATTGAAAGAGACAGGGAGCTGAGAGCTGTGATTTTTGAGCATCGACTATTTAAAGAGCGTGATTTTTAGGGTTTTAACCAGTTGGGTTGGGTTGGGTTTTAACCCGTTGGGTTATATTAACTTAACCCATTTTTAACCTGATACCTAACGGGTTCATTTGGGTTCAACCCAATATGAACCATATTTATTTTATGTATAACCCAATTAATTAAATACCTAGTTGGGTTAGGCTGGGTTCGGCGGGTTGGGCATGTATTTGTCACCCCTACTGGTATGGTACATGGATACCTAGGTTTTAATACTGGTCATGGCTAGTTGGTAGAAATAAGACCCTTAGCATGTGTACACTCTTGCATCTATCATTGAATTATTCATTGTCAGTCATAGTGAGATGGTATTGTGGAGTAAGATGAGACTACAGGTACTAGTTGCATTTATGAGATGTAGATGGACATAGATTCCATGTGATATCACTATTGCAAGTGTTTACTCTTACATTGATGTGATGTTAATCGGTGACTTCTGTGAATTTCTATTGATATTGATGATAGGTGAGTTGATGGTTCCTTGTGTGGACTAATCCTTCTTAGGATGAAGTAATAGGGAAATTATTGATGCCCTAAATGGTAAAGCTAAAATGGGTGAAATTTATCCTTGTCTGAGATTTTTAATATGAATCTTTTTAATGCTTATTTAAGGGATTGAAAGTCTAATTAATAACTTATATGCCTATTAGATGAATTGAATACCTACTTAATGATGGTTGGTGAGAGCTAGATTTTTGGTTGTTATATGTGATGTATGTTAGTAACTATTATGCCCTTGTTTATTCATATTATCAAGTCCTTAAATGAAAGTTATTATTATGTGCAATATGGAATAATTATGACTATGATAATAGGGTTACAGATAACTGCTAAGGTCAATCAGAACTTAGAAAGTTAATACAATTGTTGTGGATTGAAATAGAGTAATGAATGAAGTAGGAACTTAGCGGATAAAGGATGAACTTGGTGTGAATGTAGTTATTAGCTATCATGTTTATTTTGTTGATTTTATATGGTGTTGCATGATGTAATCCTGGTCGGCCGATGATATTTACCTTTATATTTGTTTATACTGATTCTACTTTTGCTACATCCTTTGAGGTATAGACATGTTGCAGGACCAATTAAAGTTCTTATGAGAAGAGGTGAGTATTCATCAACAACTTTTTCTCATCCTATTCCTATGGTGGGAGTTGTGTCTCTTATTTTATCATTCATTGTATTAGAAGCTCTTGTACATGTCTAGACTAGGTGCTTGGAAGGATGTTGTACTTTTATTTTATCCAAAAAAAATATTGTAAGATTTCATTGGTATTTCCATGGTTTATGAATTTGTTTTGATAAGACTTTCATATATTTATGGTTGGTTGGTTCAGGGTTCTCCTATCTAGATAGATTAGAGTAGGTGCCCAAACAATCCCTATATTTTGGATCATGACAGTTGGTATAAGAGCCTAGGTTACCCATGTCACAAGTGTAAGAGCAATGTCAACTAGAGTCATGTGGATTAGTCTATTGACATCCACATCAAATCCTCAAGAACCTATGAGGCATTTATGAGTCGTTTCCCTTTCTTCCTTTCTATCATGTTGTCCCAGTCTATTGTCTCCCTGAGTTGAGTTCAATTGATATCTTGACATAGATAGTCAATATTTAGATGGATTCAATTAGTATCTAGTCAATTCCAATAGGTATTTAGATGAACCCAATTGGTATCTTGATGATTCCAATTGGTATCTGACTATGAGAGTTACGATAAAGTGTGAGTATTGATTTTTGTGAAGTGACCTTAGTAAGTGCTGCTTGAATTGTCTATTGAAAATTCCTTATGTGTTAAGATCATGAGATTAATAAGTTTCACTAATGTTTTGACTATTATTTTGTGGTTGTTTGTAAGGTGGTTTATACTATTGTTGCTTATATGGTTATCGATAGCATTATTGGTTGTGGTTCCTTCACTTGTTAACCTTATTTAATTACTAGTCATTGTGATATTATGGTTGTGGTTTCAGAGTGGAGGCTACAGTGATACCGGGTATAATCTATGTACTCTCATTGTAAACTCTATATGGTTGACTAAACTATTGAATTGATTGAACAGTTGTCTTGTTGTACGTGTTGATGTCTGTGATAATAATTGTTTCTGACTGAGATTGTTGTTATGGTTGGATAATACCTGAGTTAGCATGAGATTTCTGTCTATAGATTCGAGTGAACATGCTTGGTAAATTTTTATGCTTCCTTTATATGAAAAAGGCCTAGAATTGAATTATGTTAGATAGTCACTATGATGTAACTACAACCTAGCATAATAACATGATTGGTTAAAAGATTCATGACTATAATTAACCAATTTCTGTGTGTTCTTGAAAAGTGTGTTACTTCTGTGGAAAATTATTTCTTTTGGTCTGAATGAATGAGTAAAAGTGTTGCAGCTACTAATTGGTTATTGACTAGGCCTGGTTGTTGTGGACCGAATAGATATATATATATACTGGGCATAGTTGGAGTAAGGGAAGGTTAGCGAGTGGCTATTGTGATTTCATGTGTTGGTAGATATTGGTTGTTTACATGTGTTATAACTATGAAAATTGGCTGAGTGCCTATATAAAGTGGGTAACAATAGATGAATTGTGTGATGCTCATAATCTATGAAACTCGTCTTTAATGCCTTAAAAGGGGTGAATTGCTATTGTGCATATTTTGAATGTGGGATATTCTTGCTGAAGGATAGTTAGGAGAATAGATCATGATAAAAAGATGCAGTGTTATAATTTAAGGACCTAAATACAGGTTTGGCTAGGTGTTAAGAAGTAGGATATGTTAAGGTGCATGACCACACTAGAATTGTAAGTTGAATAGAGCTGAACGATTGAATGATCAGCTAATGAAATAGTGCCTTGAACTTAGTGATGGCTTGTAGGTTGTGTGAGTGCTTATAGTAGCATGGTTCTGTGATGACTTGATATGTCTATTAGTGACTTACATATACTTAAGATTATGTGTTGATTGGTGTTAGCATAATAAATGAGGTATGTGTTCAGTGAGTATATGTAGCTAAGTTGATGTGATCTCAACCCAAATAGACTAATGTGAGTTTTGGTGGAGAAATTATGTGTTAATGAAACCCATAGCTGTGTGATTGTTGGTGTATGTGCTTTACATGATTTATCATAGAACACTGACCTTTAAGGTGTGGAAAAGGGTCATAACATAGATATTCCGAAGGGAAAACATGTAGTAGTATTTCGAGGTACTATCAGCTATAAATTTTTTAAAGTGTAAGGACCCTACTAGATGTTTTCCTAGTATAAGAGTGGTAGACCTCGAGATAGTATGGTTTTGGTTTAAAATATGGTGTTGTGATATTTAGGGTTGAATTGTGGATCATGGTGTAGTGTTTGGTTGTGTTGTATTCATTTAGTAAAGTTAGGGTGTAAGTACCCGGCTAGAAAAGTCCCTAAGATGAAAGTTGATTAAGTCTCAGGCTAGGGTCAGCTTCAGCAAAAACTGAGTGTGTTGTGCCTTAGAGATGGTTAGGGTTTCATGGTTCATTGTATGATAGTATGGAATCCATTTATGAATAATTTAACCGTATAGGGTCCCGTAGAATATTTTAGAATTGTGATCGAGTTCATGGAACTCTGATTATGGTGATTATCGTGTTGGGTTTGACCCTTGATGTTTAGAAATCAAAGTGTGTTGTACAAAGAGGGGTAGGGGATGAGTTTTTTACATTCTAGAATTCGTGCTTCATCGCGACGAAGGGGTCACTCATCTTTATGACATGTCGCAGCTCATCACGATGAGAGATGTGGCAGCTTCCCTAGCCGTAAGTCAAGTAAGGTTCGATATAAATGGGTAAAACCCCGAAATTCAAATCAGCTTTCAAACATAGAATCTCTGAATTTTTTTGACTTTTCAAGATTTATGAGTCCAAACCACGGGCCTTGGTTTGAACCACTAACCGTGGAATGGAGTCGTGGCTTATGTTCTGCAGGATCAGTCTCTGGTCTGAAGACCACGAGTGTGTTCTACGAGCCATAGTTCACTCTACGGACCATACTATGCACTCATGGAATCCAACCTGAGGACTGACTATTTCCCCAGGAACCACGAGTGGGTTCTACGGACCGTAGTTTGCTTAATGGACCGTAATGTTCACTCGTGGAAGTTGATCTGAGGTTTGCCTATTTTCCCAGGTACTACGAATGGGTCTACGGACCATAGTTTGAACTATGTACCTTCCTGTTGATGCGTAGAATCAAATCTGCAGCTGACCACTTAAGCCAGGAACCACGAGTCATGATTCAGTCTACAGCTCGTGGATTGCACCCGTAATTCCTAAAGCAGAGATTTTTAGCAGCTTTTTCTAAATTAAATCCTTGGGGTATTTTTGTAATTTCTTACTCTTTTAACTCCTATACTAAATCATTCTAAGCATATTAAGAAGGGTTTTTATTCCCACTTGGCCTACGTTCTCTCCTATTTTTTCAATCAAGTTCCAAAAGAAGAAAAGGAGTTCAATCCTCTCAATCTTCAAGTTAGGGTTTCATCTCCAAGTCTCCATTCTCTCATCCTAGATTAAGAAAGCTTCAATTAAGTTATGTGGGTATTCAATAAGGCATTCCTTTCATCCTTATGCCCAAAACTCATGATTTTTACTTTGATTTATGAATTTATAAAACTAGGATTCTTACCCAAATTGGGGAAAAGTTATGAGTTTTGTTTTAAAGTATCAATTCATGATTTCTCATTCAATATCAATTTTTAATAAGATTCCTTGCATGATTTCAAAAGCCCATATGTTGATGATGAATTCTAGCATGATTCTATTGAATTGCATGTTTTTAAGTAAAATTGGCATGTTTAGATAACATGGCGTCTATTATCATGAAATTGCATGCCTAATTCTTCAAGTTATGAATTTAGAAAGAAAAATATATTTTGAATTATAGCTATGCTAAGTTTTAAGGATTTTGAAGTTTGAATTTCATGACATTAGATATGTCCCTATGTTTTATGAAAGGTTTGGCATCTATATATGTCCACCTAAGCTATGTGAATTGCATGGTATTAGATAAGCCCTTATGCTTTTCAAATAGATTTGGCATGAGATATGTCACAAGTATATGTGAGCTATATATATATATATATATGTTTTGGGAGTAGTATTTAGCACCGAGTTGGACAAGGTGAGAGTACCCTTAGTCCTAGAACTACATGCCACCGTAGGTGCCCTCTGTGGCTTATGACAAAATCTTGGTAATTAAGGTTCTAACCTTGGACAGTTAGGACAACCTTTTTCGGTGTGGGTGTATGACAACTCCATGTAGCTCATCAGGGTTTATGTCGCTTAAGAGAAACTCCTGTATGAATGTTTTAAATCTTATGCTCTTCTATTTCTCAGTTTATGTTCAAATTATGATGTTTACTCATAATTTCTCTTATGATGCATGAACTCACTTTCAAATATGTTTCATGTATGTTTTTATCATGTTTTACTATATTTACACATATCTCGCATACTCAGTATATTCCATAGTACTGAACGCATACTTCTTTGTGTTGTATCCTATTATGATGTAGATCCTGTAGCCCGCTCCCCAGTTCGTGGCTAGTAGATAGGCAGCACACCCAGTCAGCTTGGTGAGTCCTCCTCCATTGAGGCCATGGAGTTTAGTTTCATTTCAACATTTAGTTTGTTTATTCAGTATTTCAGTAGTTAGAGTTAGCTGG
The DNA here is from genome assembly GCA_003996215.1 of Jaltomata sinuosa. Classification (NCBI taxonomy): domain Eukaryota; kingdom Viridiplantae; phylum Streptophyta; class Magnoliopsida; order Solanales; family Solanaceae; genus Jaltomata; species Jaltomata sinuosa. Next base: position 15,193 of record QJPP01002213.1, on the reverse strand, counting down.
TGGCCTATCCCAGTAACTCGCTAATAGTAGAGGCTTTCAGACATAGATTCAGATATTCAGCTGTATTCAGATCTTCAATCTTAGACTTTATTTATATAACATATTAAGTTTCTCATTACTTCAGTTAAGCTTTTGTTCTTATGTTTTGTTCAATTTTTAAGTCATGCTAATGCCAGAGGGTTATCTTAAGATCATGTGTGATCTTGGGTCCCGTGTTACATCCAAAAGGTAGGATCGGGGCGTGATAAACCTTGTATCAGAGCATCAGGTTCAAGAGTCTTAGGGTGTCTAAAAGCCATATCAAGTAGAGTCTCGTTCATGGGTGTGAAGCACACCACACCTATGAGGGGGAGACTATGAGATGTTTTAGGAAAAACTTCACTTCTTTCATGTTCACTATCATGCGATAGAGTTTAACTATATTTAACCTTATAATTTGTTCCTAATGCATTTCAGATAATGCCTCTGCGAACAAACCCCAAGAGGAATGTTAATTCTCTTATTCCAGACCACAAGGTTATGAATGTGGAGTTTCATGAAGCCATCTGTATGTTGGCTCAAGCCATGACAACTCAGTTGAATGAGAAAGAGAAACTGAAGAAGAGAAATAGGAAGAACAAGAAAACCAGGTCATAGAACCACGACTCTAGTCAACAGAAAACTGGTAGTAGGAACCAGACATCTTTTTAGCAGAGGTCATCCGAACCAACCCCACCTTCAGTTAGCACACCTGCACTCGATTCTCAGTCTTGTCATAGTAGGGCTCCGAAGACCTTGAGGTACCCTCGTTGTAGTAGTTGTGGTAAGTTTCATCTAGGTGCGTGCCTTACTTGCAAATAAAGGTGTTTTAAGTGTGGTCAGTTAGGCCATAGGATCAGGGATTGCCCCTTAGATAAGCGCAACAACAGTGGTGTTCAGCTCCAAAACCAATTCCTTTCACTGCCTAGCCAGCCGGGTCAGAGTATTCCTCTAGAAGCTGAATCAGGTATGTCACTAGATTTCTTCCTTTATCATTCCATAGTCCCCAGGCCCCTATTCTTGTATGGTTGTGAGTTGTCTTAGCTTAGAACAAGTAGTGATAGTGGAGTATTGCATCACGATGGGTAGTAGAAAGAGAGAGTTGTGGGTTGTTAGAACCATGTAAGCTTGACATGTCATTGCAATGTATAGGTTGTAAGTTAATGAATGTGGTATGTACAACCCCTATATGAGATAGAAAGATTGAGGCTTAGACTTTTGGGTGAGGTAGAGTCTTATCCTATAAAGGGAAATGGATGTACATGCTAGATTCCAGTGTAGTGCCTGTTCTGTTAGGGTAAAGTAATCATAGTTCTGTTTAGACATTAGCGAGAAATTCACAGACTTAGAAAGGTAGCATGAATCTAAGGGGGAGATGGTAGGATGTAGAATAAGTTAGATTTTTAGGATCCGGTAGTGGTGCTAAGGAGTGTTAGAACATAGTTAGGGGGGAGGGGGGAAGGAGAAGCTTATTTCCATCCTAGCATCATCAGTATACCTATGTCATTAGAATACCTTTTGCTTTCCTTATGTGTCAGCGCCATGGTCCTATTTCAAATTTACAAACTCCATTCATATTCTCATTCATATTCAGCTTCTAGAATTACAAGTGATTGCTTTAGACAATGATTCTACTCTTACTCTACGATTCTATAAATCCCAACTTTATGCCTTGAGGTTCATTATCTATGTGAACTCATGTCTCTCAGTATGCTCAGTCCTATTTACTCTGTTCAGTACTCAGACATGCCTTAATGGAAAATCAAATCATGTTACATCATGTATATGCTCATACTTGATTCTTGAAATGGTTCGCTCTTATGATTTCCTTGCTCTAACGCCCTTTGACCTTTGCCTTTGATGACGAGGGGTGGTGATCCCCACTATTCCTGTATTACGTTCCTTGGATGTAAAGTACTTATGCCTATTGCACTCAATTCCCCAAGCCTCACCTCGAGTGGCTTGATCATGCTAAGTGTAAGTCAAGATCAATCTATCATCCTTCATTCGAGACGCTCACGCTCCCACTTATTTCTTTCTGTGAATCTGGTTTATGTTGTTATAGGTGTTAGGGGAGAAGGCCTTGTAGTAGCCTATATGGGAGGTAGCAAATGTTTTTTCCTTGTTGGTGTACTTGTTCCACCTTGGATTCTAGGTGTGGGTGAATTATGAGGTAAGGATTATTCATGCGAAATAGTTAGATGAGGAATTTTAGTATGTCCTTTTGTAGAAGTTCTTGAAGTTGCGTCTCCTAATTATGCTAGGGAATAGGGGAGAAGTCTTGAATAGGGTAAGCTGCGAAACCATAAGGTGACCATAGTTATAAGCTAGAATATAATGATGGAATACATGTGGACCCTTGGTTTGTGCAACTAGTGACCCTTTGACTAGGAGCTCAAGGTTAGTTTGTTGTTGTGATAAGAAGGAATACTATTCTTACTAGGTAACTACAAATGCAAGAGATTTAGTTGAGGTAGGCTTGAACATGGAGAAGCAGGTAGTTAGACTCTGTCTGACCTTATTATCTTTATCTGCGCTGTTGAGATTGCTAGTTGCATATTTTAGGTGTGGTATTTAGAAGAGAATAATTTTCCTGTTTATCTACTTCTCTCAATCTAACATCCTTTTCGATTAACTGAGATTTCTAAAATGTGTTTGTTCTTTATGAGTTCTAGCTAAGTCCCTGCCCTTAAACCAAACTAGGCGTCAGGTTAGATATTTAGTTTCTTGTCCCATCAGTCGTTCACCTACTCTCAGTATGCATACGTGTCTAATGAATCCAACTCAATTTAAATTTTAGTCATAAATCAGTTACCATGATAGTACTTCAGTTTTTAAAAGTCAGTTGAGGGAGCTATTTGTGAAGCAGAAGCAGTCCTAAAAGCCAAGTACTCTCACCTCTTTCTTTTCGATCCAGTTTCATCTTGAGGTAATAGTTTCCTCCTTAGTATGTCCATCCGAATCTATTCCACCAGTTCTTCTCATGATCCTAGCATGCATTCATGTTTTTCAAAGTTAGTTCAATCATGTTTTAAGTTAAAAAGCTAAGTTTTTATCTTTATCCTTGAGTTTTGTGTTTTGTTGTTTGGTTGGAATATTTTCTCTCATGTTTTCCATGCTTAGTTTTCATTCAAGGATGAATGATCCCAAGGGGGAGATATTGTAACACTCTAGAATTCAAATCAACTTTCAAATGTAGAATCTCTGAAAAATTTGTCTTTTCAGGACTTACGGGTCCAAACCACGGTCCGTGGTTTGAACCACACACCGTGGAATAGAGTTGTGGCTTATGTTCTGCAGGATCAGTATCTATTCTTTAGACCATGAGTGTGTTCTATGGATTATAGTTCACTCTATGGACCGTAATGTGCACTCGTGGAATCCAACCTAAGGACTGACTGTTTCCCTAGGAACCAAGAGTGGGTTCTACGGACTGTAATGTTCACTTGTGGAACATGATATGAGGTTTGCCTATTTTCCCAGGAACTATGAATGGGTTTATAGACCATAGTTTAAACTACGGACCATCCTGTTGACTCATAAAATCAAATCTGTAGCTGACCATTCAAGCCAGGAACCACGAGTGGAAACCACGAGTCGTGATTCAGTCTACAACTCGTAGATTGCACCCATAATTCCTGAAGCCAAGATTTTGAGCTGCTTTTTCTAAATTACATCCCGGGGGTATTTTTGTAATTTTCCACTCTTTTAACTCCTATACTAAGTCATTTTAAGCCTATTTAGAAGGGTTTTTATTCCCACTTGGCCTAAGTTCTCTCCCATTCTTTCAATCAAGTTCCAAAAGAAGAATAGGAGTTCCATCCTCTCAAGATTAAAGTTAGGGTTTCATCTCCAAGTCTTCATTCTCTCATTCTAGATTAAGAAAGCTTGAATTCAGCTATGTGGGTATTCAATAAAGGATTTCTTTCACCCTTATGCCCAAAACCCATGATTTTTACTTTGATTTATGAATCTGGGAAACTAGGGTTCTTACCCAAATTGGGGAAAAGTCATGGGTTTTGTTTTAAAGTATCAATTCATGATTTCTCATTCAATACCCATGTTTTAATTAAGATTCCTTGGATGATTTCTAAAGCTCATAAGTTGATGATGAATTCTAGCATGATTCCATTGAATTGCATGTTTTAGCAAAATTGGCATGTTTAGATAACAGGGCCTCTATTATCATGAAATTGCTTGCCTAATTCTTCAAGTTATGTATTTAGAAAGAAAAGTATGTTTTGAATTATGGCTATGCTAAGTTTTAAGGATTTTGAAATATGAATTGCATGGCATTAGATATGTCCCTATATTTTATGAAAGGTTTGGAATCTAGATATGTCCATCTAAGTTATGTGAATTGCATGGTATTAGATATGCCCTTTTTCTTTTCAAATAGATTTGGCATTAGATATGTCACAAGTATATGTGAGCTATATGTATATATTTTGGGAGTAGTATTTAGCACCGAGTTGGACATGGTGAGAGTACCCTTAGTCCCAGAACTACGTGCCACCATAGGTGCCCTCTGTGGCTTATGACAAGTTCCTAGTAGATAAGGTTCTAACCTTGGCCGGTTAGGAAAACCTCTTTCAGTGTGAGTGTGTGACACTGGACTCCATGTAGTTCATCATGGTTTATGTCGGTTAAGAGAAACTCTCGTATGAATGTTTTAAGTCTTATGCTCTTCTATTTCTCAGTTTATATTCAAATTATGACGTTTACTCATAATTTCACTTATGATGCATGAATTCAGTTTCAAATATATTTTATGTATGTTTTTATCATGTTTTACTCTATTTATGCATATCTCGCATACTCAGTACATTCCATAGTACTGACCGCATACTTCTTTGTGCTGCATCTTACTATGATATGGATCTTGTAGATCGCTCCCCAGTCCGTGGCTAGTAGATCAGTAACACACCTATTCAGCTTGGTGAGTCCTTCTCCTTCAAGGACTTGGAGTTTAGTTTTATTTTAGCATTTAGTTTGTTTATTTAGTATTTCAGTATTTAGTGTTAGATGGGGGCCTATCCCAGTAATTCACCGGTAGTAGAGCCTTTCAGACATAAAGTTAGATATTCAGCTATATTCAAATCTTCAATCTCAGACTTTATTTATATAATAGATTAAGTTGAATATTACTTCAGATAAGCTTCCATTCTTATGTTTTGTTTAGTTTTTAAGTCATGCTAATGCCAAGGGGTTATCTTGAGATCACTTGTAATCTTGGGTCCCATGTTACATCCATAGGGTAGACTCAGGGTGTGTCAAAATGACTTTGAGAGGTAATATCATTTTTAATTTCGACCATGTGCCTCGCTTCTTCAACCAATGTTCATTTGGGGATGAATAAATGGTAAATTGGTATCTAATGTAATGACTCATTTCATTGTGCCTAAAAATATATGTGTTAAAGGATTAAGACCTTGACTTCTATAGATGTTTGCATCAATTCCTTAGTGTGGGAGTGCATTAGACATGAACTAAGGTCTTACAAAACCCCTAGCACAAAGTTAAGTTAATAACATTCTTACCGATTGAGTTTGGTATAAGTTTTCACTAGGATCAACTTCAAACAATCACCTCTCCTTGAATATAAAGAGTTACGTGGACTACTACCCACCAAATTAAAGGATTTTGATTTTTTTTTCCAATGCCACCAACCGCTTGTTATTTGTTGTCCTGAATAGAATGTTATGACTGTTTTACTAAAGAGTGTCTGAGTTGGAAATGAGTCTCATCACGACAAAGACATGACTCATTGCGATGGATCATTGTGATGAAAGGGCGTTCATAGCGATTAAAGAGCGGGGAAGAAACCTATTATATGCATCTTTCAATGTTTTATGTCCCATATATTAAAAACTTCATTCTAAAACCTTAGGGAAGCGATTTTCCATGGCCTAGGTTGAAAATTCTTTGTTGAAGTAAGCTCTTCCATCAACTTCTTCTCCTATTAATTCATTAACACCTTAGAATCATTAGAATGATCTTTAATGGTGGAATTCTGGGTTAAAGTCCTAGGTTCATGAAATTATGGGGAAAATCAATGGGTATGTGTATTCTCACCTAGAATTATTTCTAGATAGTAAATTAACCATTTCTAGTATGAATTAGTTATTCTAGAAGATGGATTTTGGTGGTTAGGAACCTTGATTTCTATAAAAATAGAGTCTTTACCATTAAAATTCCACTAATGGAGAAAGGTAGAGTTTGATAGAACTAATTAATAGTTAATTAACCCTTGGTTAATGATATAGACCGTGAATAAAGGAAGAACTAGTGGGTTTGAATTCCGAAAGTATTTCTTTGAAGAGTAAATATTAAATTACTCTTCTAATTACTTGTTTATTAGATGATTGTATATTTTGAGGCATGAAGGAAGAGAAGGAGCATTCGTGGTATAGCTTGTTTTTCCCAAGATCTTTTGTGGAGGTAGTTTATGATCTATAAGTAGTAGACTTGAATTAGCTAAATGTATACACTTAGAATTGATTGAAGAATACATGATTAGGTCTTTGGGCATGGAGTCTGGATGGAATTTAGTTAGAATGAATTGATAAGACTGTGATCCTGTAATGACCCTTCCGGTCATTTCCACGTTTAAGTTTTGAAGTCAAGCAAATCGACAAAAGATATCGTAAGACCTTTAACAAATTTTCTGAACTTTGGGTCAAATGTGTCGGGACTTTTCTCCCAATATATAAAGAGTTAGATGTCCCCCGAAATACCAAATCGAAGGTCTACGAGTCTAGTTTCCAACGCACAAAACCTCACGTCCAATTGATCTCGGAGTAAAGAGTTATGACTGTTTTACCGCGGACTGTCTGGCAGAAAACGGGTTACGAACCGGGTCGCGAACCAGGTCGGGTTAAACTCGATTTAAGCCTCGACTTCACGTTTTAAGACGCCATTTCAGTTCCGAAACAGTTATAAAAAATAAGGGAGGATCCCGAGAGAATTCTTGAGTATCGAAATCGTGCGTAGGCGAATTACGAGCCTAAACTTAAGAACTTTATTAGCATCGTGCGTGTATTTAAAATATTTATTTAAAAGTTGAATTTTGGTAAAAATTATATTATTATTTCCTTTCCAAAATATTTTAAAGGTTTATGAAAAATATATTTGATACGATATAAGGGTATACGTATTTATTTTATAAAGTTTTTATACTCCGTAATATTTTAACGGAGATAGTAAATTTAGTTATGTTGAAAATTATTATTATAATCTAGTAGGTTTTATTGGAAATGATTTTCTATGAATTATGGTATATTTAAAATATTATATTTATTTTACCACGAACTTACGCAATACCCGAGTATATAAATAACGTGATAGAAATATTATTTTGGCACCTTGTGAGTGCCACCTCCACTCCACGTGTAGGTGGAGGGAGTGGCCAGCAATCACCAAGTGGATGTGGCATCATTTGGAAGTTGGCAACATTATTACCAATTGATCCTAATCTTTAAAATTGTCTTTAACTTGGAAAGTAACTTCAGCAAGCATATATTCCTTTTGCTCCATATTTGTACATCATATTTGTTACGTGAGGAGTATTGTGAGAGGGAAACTTTGTGTTATTATTCAATTTCTGAAAAGAAAATCAATTATCTACGTCAAGTTATTCCGTCCCAAATCCGAATCCGTTTCCGATTTAGTTTTGGATTTTCTCGGGTGGTTCGAGCTTGGACATCGTTGTTCCAGCAGCTTGTCGTCGGACGACAGGTAGGTTACGGTTTATTTTCCCTAGACTCCGCATATATAAAATAAAATTGTATTAATGGGCATCCTTGGGTTGGTTTATTAGGTTGGTACCACAGACCTCAACCGCTTTATTCATAACCGCCTACTTTTGTTCCTCCGTTATTTGTAGTATTTGCCGATGTATTTTATTTACCCTTGTGGTCCTGTGAGGCCTTATTGACTCTGGAACATAGAAGGTGGGATTTTGGGAATGTCCGCGAGTCCCGGGCATAGAATTATCCTTCTAGGCTGGTTATGCTTGCTGAGTAGTTGTGGGCCTGTGCAGGGTCGATAGGTTGATTGTGAGCTGCTGGGCAGCCATTGTGTGTGATCATACCATTTCCATGCATATAAAGAGGTTTTATCCACGTTTTACTGTGGTTTTGGCTTCGGGCCTACTGACACTGTTTTCTAAAACTTGCATGGCCCGGGGGGCCCGTTTTTGATGGAAATGATTTGGAAATGGTTGATTTCACTTGTGGAGATTTTTGGGCAAGAAAGTAAAATTATGTTTAAAATCATCAGTTTTATGATTATCGCTAGACTCGGCAGGGCCGGGGTGCTAGTTGAGTTTTCTTGTACTTGAGATAATTTTTAGCCTCGGTCGGACCGAGCACCTGAGATGACTTTTTACTGTTTAGACCCGGCTACGCCCGGGCACCCTTGGAGGGGTTTTTGAGATATTTTCCTACTATTTTTAGTCCTGGACAGGGTCTGGGCATGCATATTCGAGACTGGGTCTCTATCTTGATATCGAGACTGGGTCTCTATCTTGATACATGTTCTGATATTGAGTTTTAGTATGGGGTCTGGGACCTCCATGGACCTTGCCATCCGGGCCAGGGGTTACGGGCTGCGTGTGCCGGTGGAGGGGTATACGGTGGAGTAGAGGTATACGGGCAGAGTCCTTCCATGGAACCTACCTGCTGGGCCGGATCGGCGCCGGAGGAGGTACATACAGAGATACTATGGCACTTGAGATCTTCATGCATCATATCATTCATGGTTCGAGGTTCCACCCTTGTTTGCTGTTTGCTGATTGTACGCTCCGGTAGTATGGAATGCCGGAGGGTTTGTTTTCACTTGTTTGTGTTCCTCGGTTGTATGGGCGGCCGAGGGACTGTAGGTAGACTCTTTCTATTTACTTGTAGAATTATTCCCTATTATGGATAAGTAGGAGATTGGTTACTGCTAGACTGTTAGTTTCTGGATTTAAGATTGGTATGACTAGTTGAGTTTGATTCATGTCTCTGAGCATGCCTATTACTACTCTTTCTCTCTTCTTCTTACACTTGAGGTTACCAGTATACCGTCCATTTCGTAAACTTATTTTGTATACACTGTTGTTGCAAGGACCCAGGTGCGTTGTTTCTTACTTTCACCTGTGCCTATGGTGTGTATATTCTGCTTACTAGCCTCACATGTGGTTCTGTTGATTTCCCTCTGGGCTAGGTCCTGTGTACCTTTCGTTGATTTCTGTGACTGATTGCTTCTATTCTGTCTATTACTGCTCTTTTATCTTATATGTGCCCAGTCGGCCTATGATACCTATTGGGTACCTTATGCTTCGCATTTGGTGCTCACCCCTACCCCCCTGCATCTTTGGGTGCAGAGCCTAGCCGTTAGGCGTATCGCCGTTTAGGACCGCTGTGCATTCGTGCTTGGAGATCTGTTGAAGACTACTTCAGGCTGGAGGGTGAGCCTCTTGGCGATCGGAGCTTAGCTTTAGTTTATCTTTTGCTTCATGTACTCTATTACCATTCAGAGACATCTGTATATATAGTTTTGGTTTATTTGTACTCCGTGTATGTAGTTTGGCTCTGTACTATGATACCAGGTCTTGGGGTTTGGTCTAGTTTCCGCCTATGTATATATTTATATTCATGTTATCTATTTTATTTGTCTTGTTCCCTTATTTGCTAGATAGTAGCCCATTACTAACTGTTCTGGGCTACGGGGATTGGTTCACCTACCGGGGGTTGTAGGTGCCATCATGACCGAGAAATTGGGTCGTGACAAAACATGTGGTCCCTTTTTTTTGTAAAATTAATTATAGTGATATTTATTATATTTATATTGCAGCTGCTCTCCTTTTCATAATTTTTTTAACTTGTCTTTATGAAGGAGTCCCTTACTTTTCCTTTTTAGTATTTGTTTCTCAAGTAAGATTTCAATTTCTATCCATTTGCTTATTGTCATTAGTTTACTTGTGTCACGACCCAGACCGCCGTGAGTGGCACCCACCCAACCTCCAGATGAGCGAACCAATAGAGTCTCACTCTTATCATAGCCTAACATCTTAAAACCAATGTGCAGAAATGTAAGCTATCAATCAATCATGCTAAAATCAACTCTATAGAAATAAATGTAACCTGCGAAAATCCCACCCTAGAATCTGAAAGTCATCGTACCAAACATCTATCACATACTAGAGTACGGGGATGCAACCCCAAAATATAAATAGTCTAAGCCCAAAATAAATGGGCTACAACTCAAATAGATGGAAATCAAGGCATCTTGGTCGAACACCTCACCCTTGATATCTCGAAGTGTCAGGCCTACAAGTGGGGTCGTGCGTCAACCGCCGGAAGATTTTCTGTACTCACAAGAAGACAAGCAGGTGCAGTATTAGTACACAACCACCATGTACTAGTAGGATCTTCAGCCAGTTCCAAATAAAAAGTCTATGAGCAGTACAGAAATCAAGTAAGAGTACAGAAACACATAGGCAAGTCAACAGGTATTTCTAGACTACAAGTCTCTACCTAACTTGTCCCACATGTAAACCACTTCACAGTTATGATCAACAATCCACAACAATAACAATTATGCCTCGTTACATATCTTGTATCCACCCTGGATCTCCTCTAGACAACACTTAAGTGTAGACAAATAATCCGATCTACACCAAGACCAACTCATAAAACACTGTAACAACCCGGCCTCTCAAGGACCAAAATACACAACCACAATTCATAAACACAACCCGGTCCACTCAGAGAACCATTAATAAAGATGCAGAATACAAGAAAGTAAACCCGTACCAGGCGTGGTACTCGAGCCAACCGTTAGTATTATCCCATACCAGGCGTGGTACCTGAGCCAACCGTTAGTATTATCCCATACCAGGCGTGGTATCCTAGCCAACCGTTAGTATATCCCATACCAGGTGTGGTACCCGAGCCAACCGTTAGTATATTTTGTATCAGGTGTGGTACTCGAGCCAACTGAATGTCACACAAATTCACAGTCACAAACAATAAACAATCACACTTGTAAATAAACAAGAAACACACCTAGTTCATTTCACAAGACTGGAAACATGATTTTGGACATTCTTAACCATTTCTTAAGCAATGCATACCACACAATTACTTAGACATGAGTACAGAAACACACAATGCATACAAGAATCAATAACCATCACCTACCTCGAATAAGCAAACTCTACAGTGTCAGAGTTTTTTCCCTTTCAGGATCCCTTGCTTGTTCTTGGTCTAGAAACAATACACAGTAATCAAAAATCAATACTTATGGCCTACAAATTACCCGAATTATGAAAAATCCCAAACCCCAGTCCAACATGATCATTCCCTCCATTCTCGGGCTTACCCACCATTAATTCACCTAAATTCATCATTTCTACGGATTTCCTTCACTACTAAAAAAATAGGGAAAACCGACCTCAAAATACCGACATCCGGAGGTCGGTTTTCCCTGAAATACCGACTCAAAACCGACTCACAAGACCAAGTCGGAAAAGGCTTGGTTGGTTTCGTATACCGACATCCGGATGTCGGTTTTAATTTTAATTCCAAAAATTAAAAAAATTTAATATATATTTTATTTTCTTTTATTTCCGACTTCCTGAAGTCGGTTTCTTTTTAAAAAAATATTATTAAAAATATAATATACTGACCTCCGGAGGTCGGTATTGTTTAATTTCTAATTTATTATCTTTTTGGTGTTCCAACCTCCGGAAGTCGGTATTACTGAATTTTTAATTTATTATTTTTTTGGTTTTCCGACCTCCGAAAGTCGGTATTACTGAATTTTTAATTTATTATTTTTTTGATTTTCCGACCTTCGGAAGTCGGTATTAATGAAATTTTAATTTATTATTTTTCTGATATTCCGACCTCTTGAGGTCGGTATTATTTAAATTTCATTTTCCTATTTCAGTTGATTCCGACTTCCTGATGTCGGTATTTCTGGAAAATTTATTAAAATTACCGACATCCTGATGTCGGTATTTCTGGAAAGTTATTAAAAATACCGACATCCAGATGTCGGTATTTCTGGAAAATTTATTAAAAATACCGACATCCTGATGTCGGTATTTCTGGAAAATTTATTAAAAATACCGACATCCTGATGTCGGTATTTCTGGAAAATTTATTAAAAATACCGACATCCTGATGTCGGTATTTCTGGAAAATTTACCAAAAATACCGACATCCTGATGTCGGTATTTCTGGAAAATTTACCAAAAATACCGACCTCTGGAAGTCGGTTTGTTGTCGATATTTTGCCATAAAATTGACAGTAAATTGCTGCAATTTGAATTGCCCACCTGCATATTTGATAATGCATATATTCAACCAAAACCAGCTCAAATAGCTATCAAGACGATATTTTTCTATATTTACGTTTCACTACTTCAAATTAAACTTAAAATACGATCAAACAATCTAAAAAGTGTACAAACTATATATACTAAGTTCAAAATGTCTAGTAGTTAGGTACAACACAACTACTCATCATTAGCATCATCATCCTCATCCTCTTCACCCTCCTCATCCTCTTCACCCTCTTCACCCTCCTCACCCTCGATATCAGACTCATCCACTAGGCATCGACGTTTATCACTAGCACAATGAGGAATAATCTTTTCCGACTCAAAAAGAGATTTTAACTGGGACTGAAGCTCCGCATACCTCTTGTTCTCTATCTCCTTTGATGCTGCAATCTGTTGAATCTGCTCGTCTCTTTTCTTCTCCCTTTCGTTTGATGCAGCAAGCTCGGCAGTGAGCATAGATATCTTCTCCTTCAATACAGACACAACCGCTTTATCCACATTATCGAAGCCTAAAGATGATGGACAATAAAACCAGGGTTTCTTCTCCGCAAAAGCCTTTTGTGTGTAACCATAGACTGAACCTCTTACTGGTTCACCCGCACTCTCTCGCCAAAATTGTTCTACTTGTTCATCTGTAAGCGGTGTGTCCTGACTTTCAGGAGGTTGAGTACTACGGTACTCCTGAATTCTTTGCACAAACGACTCCTATATTTAAATAAATAACTCTTAGCATATGAATATAATAGATAAAAGAAAAAAAAGAATAAAAAAATAGTTTGAATGCAGTTCTTACATGTGTCTGTTGAGCACGTGTGTCACACCAACTTTCATCTGTGGAATCTTTTGGCGTCTTTGTGTGACAAACTTTGAATAACTCTTCCTGTGTTACAGGCCTACCCAAGTCTTTTTCCTGCAAACAACATGCATATAATGTGATTATTAATCTCCAAAAGCTACTTATCAAAAAGGATAATTTTATTTAACTAAATTAAGAAAATATACCATTCTCTTCTTTCTAGTAAGCTGGCTAATGGCCCCACCAGTGTGCAAAGAGCCGCCCTTATCCGATGCTCGAGCCTTCTTCCCGATCTCCCTTCTCTTAAGAAAGTTTTCATCACTTTTCCAGAAATTCAATAACTTGGCCCACATATCTGGCACCACAAAAGATGGAACTCTATTTTCTGCCCGACAATCAGAAAATAGGCCACTAAGCGCCTTCCCAGCTCTATATTTGAAGTTACTTTGAACTTTATTCTCATGCTCAGGAGCCCATACGTAAGGATACATCCACCTATTTTGAACTGGACCTCCCATTAGGGCTTCGTGGACAAGGTGAATGGGAAGATGTTCCATCACATCGAAGAACCCAGGTGGAAGAATCTTCTCCAACTTATTACTGATAACAACAATATTTTCAGCCATCTTAATCAGATTTTCTACTCTCAATGTGCTGGAACACAAATCTTTGAAAAATAAACTGATCTCTGCCATCGGTTTCCATATATTTTCAGGCAATCCATTAAAAGCAATCGGAAGTAATTGTTCCATGAAAACGTGGCAGTCATGACTTTTCATCCCATGTAAGATTCCATGGTCCATGTCAACCCTCTTCCCCAAATTGGAGGCATATCCATCTGGCATCTTCAAACTCTGCACCCACTCACAAATTTTTCGCTTTTGTTCCATTGTGAATGAATAACTGGCCTTGGACTTAAGCAACTTCTCATTGGCAGACTCTTGTAAATGTAACTCTGGTCGTCTACAGTGTTCCGGTAAGTCAAGTCTAGCCTTAATATTATCCTTTGTCTTGAAGTTAAAAAAGGCTCAAGTGTCTTTGCATGATTTATAAAACGAGTGACACCTTCTGCAAATTCCGGAATCATACCCACTCGACCAGGATTGTTTCTATTATACATCCAACTACGATCAGGTTCCATCTACACAAAGAATAAATCAAACTAGAGCTTAATTAAATCACATTTGAACTAATTCCAATAACTAAATCACACTTCACTATTTTAAGTCACTAGTTCAAAATTCCAACTAACAACTATCTACACTTTACTTATTTTAAGTCACTAATTCAATATTCCAACTAACAACTAACTACACTTTACTTATTTTAAGTCACTAGTTCAAAATTCCAACTTACTACACTTCACTATTTTAAGTCATTACTTCATAATTCCAAAATTTTAACTTACTACACTTTACTTATTTTAAGTCACTAGTTCAAAATTTTAACTTACTACACTTCACTATTTTAAGTCATTAGTTCATTTAAGTCATTAGTTCATAATTCCAAAATTTTAACTTACTACACTTTACTATTTTAAGTCATTAGTTCATAATTCCAAAATTTTAACTTACTACACTTTACTTATTTTAAGTCACTAGTTCAAAATTTTAACTTACTACACTTTACTTATTTTAAGTCACTAATTCAAATTTTAACTTACTACACTTCACTATTTTAAGTCATTAGTTCAAAATTCCAACTAACAACTAACTACACTTTACTTATTTAAAGTCATGTTCACAAAGTTCCAAGCAAGCAAGCTAACTACAGGCTTCTAACTTACTGTTAAGTCATAATGTCAAACTTTTAAACTTACTACACTTAGCCATTTTAAGTCATTAAGTCAAATTCCAAAATTTAACTTACTACACTTCACTATTTTCAGTCACTAGTTCAAAATTTCAACTAACAACTAACTACAATTTACTTATTTTAAGTCACTAGTTCAAAATTTTAACTTACTACACTTCACTATTTTAAGTCACTAGTTCAAAATTCCAACTAACAACTAACTACACTTTAGTTCTTTTAAGTCACTAGTT
>QJPP01002212.1:0-164928 GCA_003996215.1 Jaltomata sinuosa | reverse complement strand
ATCTCATGACTGCTAGAATGAAGATACGATTTTACAGTCCACTTGAACTTATAAAATCTATCTAATGAGGCTAGAATCTCTCCCAAAAAAGTGAGAGTAATTTGAATAATGTGGGTAAAAATGATGGAAAAACTAATATGAGAAAATTTTAAAGATTATGGGTAACGATAATTGTAGTGGAGAAAATTCTACCAACTATAGTGATTTTTTGATGTGAGCCAAAAAAAATTGTTAAAGAAAAGGCCTGAAAGGAAGAAAAAATGGGTTGTAGTTGATCACCATTGCCATAAAGTCAAGCTTAAAAAGTCTCATTATTTGATTTTTTTAAAAACAAAAATCTAAAAAAAATATCAATATGAAGCTCAAAATGCTTGAAATCAGAAGATAATATATTTGATAACAACAAATTGAGAGCTTCGAAATTGGAGGAGAAGATATATCGAATGAAAAGATTTAGAGTTTGAAGAAAAAAGAGTAAAAATAAGGTGGAGAGAGAAGGGACTTGAGTGTATTTTAAAAGATTTAAAATATTATTCAAAACTTTACAAAACTCTAAAAAAGACCCCGACCCCACAAGCTGATCCCACTTTTCTCC
Source organism: Jaltomata sinuosa (assembly GCA_003996215.1). Classification (NCBI taxonomy): domain Eukaryota; kingdom Viridiplantae; phylum Streptophyta; class Magnoliopsida; order Solanales; family Solanaceae; genus Jaltomata; species Jaltomata sinuosa. The sequence continues at coordinate 164,333 of QJPP01002212.1, read as the reverse complement.
ACTTTTTCACTCTTTTCAAACCTAAACCTAAAAAAATAATGGGAAAAGAAAATAAGTGGGTATGCAAGGGATCCAAATCTTCTCGACTGACCTTATAGCTTACGTGTGTTGTATACTAATTCAAGGATATTAAAGTCCATCAATATCATATAATTTCTCATTTAAGTAATTCATTGTAAAATATTTATTGGTCTAAATAAAATTTATTGCAATGTAAATTTATTTTTTGGTACATAAGATATTATAGAAATAGTTTTAGATTGAAGGACAAAATGGTTATCCAATATTTGGTAAACAAATTGGCTTTTAATTTTTAATTTGGGGCTTAATTTTCATTTTTATTAAAATTAATCTCTATGTTCGTGCGATACACAAATATATTTAGTGAGAGAGTAAGGTTGAAGAATGCAAATTTAATTGGACACTTGAATCTTCTTAGTCTAACAGTTATATTATACAAATAATGCAAAAAATAATTTTATCCAATACTAATTATAGTAAGTGAGTATCTATCTATATCTATCTATCTATATTATTATAAAAGCATGAATATAAATGTTGGTTGATAAAAATATTCGTAAAATATTGAACGATTTTTATATTCTTAAATATTTGTATAATTTAAAGATATAATTGTAAATCACCGTTAGAAAGTTCAACCTACATAAACATGAAAACCTTAATTCTACGTGTTATCTTGATATTAGGAATGGTAAGTATTTTCTACATAAACTTTAGTTTCTACCTAAATAAATATGGAATAGTTTTTGTAAGTTTAATTAGGAATGATAAAATTTTAAATTCTAAGAATAGTACGTACTACTTTAATTTATGCCATTTAACATTAATTAAATACCAATTTTTGATATAAGGAGTTTTCATATATATGATCAAATTGCATATAAATATGTTGCTTTCATTGCTTTGATGGTGTAATGACCCTCTATGTTATTTCCTGTTTTTCGTATTTTTTTCGCATTTTGAGCTTTTCCTCAGCGGTTACAGGTCATTTATGACTTGCCGGGACTGACGGTTCGGTGCCCGAGCCATTCGTTAAGTCGTTATGGCCATCTCCCTGTTTTAGAACTTGAACTTAGAAAATCTTTGACTTTGGTCAACTTTCTTGGTAAACGTGCTCAGAATCGAATTTTGAAAATTTTATTGGCTCCGAAACGGGGATTTTGGTCTAGTGGGACCCTTGGTTTGGGTGCTTTTGATTTGATTTTGTTTGGTTTTCTGTATTTTCAAGCTAGTTAGGCTTGTGGGGTTGACTTTAGTCAACATTCGGAGAAGACGGCCTCGGATGAAAATTCTGGCAGCGGTGTTAGCTCCAAAATGTCGACTTTGGGCAAGAGGGAGCTTTAATTCGGGTCCCGAGGCTTCTAGACTTATTTTGGGGTATTGAGTTTCGAGTTAGTTTTTGGGCATGAGGTCCACTGTTTGTTAAAACGATCTCCGTTGGGAGTTTCATCGATTTCGTTGAGTTTGGAATGTTATTTCTGGTAGGGTAGCATAGTTGGTTTGTGTTCACGGGGTCCCGAATAGCCTTGAAAAATTGTTGCTTGCTGTTACGTGTTGCAGATCAATTTGGTCATCGCGATCGCGAGGTGGCCATCGCGTTCGCGATGGTCTAACTTCTTGGCCATCGCGATCACGTGGGTTGCTCCTCGCGACCGCGATTAAGCAGGGTGGGACCCGGTCTAGCTTGTTCTACATGATCGCATGGTTGGACCGTTGCGACCGCAATGGTCTGGCCAGCGCTTCCTCGCGATCGCGTGGGGTCTCTCGCGACCGCGATGAAGGACCCCTGGGAGATATATAAACTGCCAACTTGAATTTCTCCTTTACAATTATGAACTTTCTCCATTGATAAGCTTTTAGGCTGCGATTCGAAAGCTAGTTACTCATTTCTCTTGGTCTGGTAAGTCCCCTCTGATCCCTTTTCTCTTTTACGTTGTATAATTATCTTTAATTCCGTTACTTTCCGTTGGTTTTCCTTTGAAAATTCTCTTGAATTAGTAGGACTTCGGGGCTATTTTTGGCTACGAAATGAGTCCTATTCGCGCTCAACTTTTGAGCATGGATTCCTTGACCCGTTGAGGACGTAATTGTGAATTTTGTTTTCTGTTTCGTTGTGTGGGTCTCGAGGGTCATTATTTGACCCAATTTTCGGCCTGAATTTTTGTATAGTAATATGGGTGTCATTCTTCTCGCCTTGACACCTAGAATGTGTTTGTGATAGCGTGGCAGCTTTCTGAGGCTGTTTGGAAGGGAAGTGCACGAGAGTGACGATTCGTGTTTGCGATTCGGTCCCGAGATAGGTTACGATTTACTTTCCTAGATTGAGTTTAGTTAGATTTTGTATATTATATGTTATTGTAATGTTGGGTTGGACTGTAGATAGAAATAGGCTTAAATCTTGTAACTTGTAATAAACTGACAATTTTGGATCATAAATTAGGATTATTCATGTTATTCGTAGTCTAGGAGCTCGTAGTATTGTTATGGCTTGCATAGGGTCATAATTATGCTTTTAGGAGGTTTTAGAGGTAGAGTAGATGCTTGTAGTTTCTTTTGTAATTATTTTCCATTATTTTTTTCTTGTTATTGGTTGTACGTGTAACTGTGGGCCCAAGGCAATAACTTGAATTTGGACGGAGCTTCCAGGTCAGTTCTCTTGATTGAAGGGTATTTTCCCCTGTTTTGCCTTGTTATGTGTTGCATACTCTGAATGTGAAAATTTACCTGCTCATTCTGCATTCTCATGTCTATCGATACAAAAAAGTGTTTTTTGAGATTTTAGTTCCAAACTTGAGATTTACTATGATTTTTAGATTTTAAGGGAACTAGTTTGGGTTTTACTATTGGTTTTGGAAGGGAAAGGGAAATTGCTTATTTTTATGCATTGTTGATAAGCTCGATGTTCACTTTCGTACGCCCGATGCATTACTTTGGGTTTTACTTTTATGCATTATTAATAAGCTGGATGTTCACTTCCGAGTGCTTGATGCGTCACTTTGGATTTTTTACTTCTATGCACTGGTTGATAAGCTCGATGTTAAATTCTGGGTGCACCGAGTGTCGGATACCAAGTTATTACTCTTTTATTGTATTATGCACTCATGTGCCACATCATCTACCATGGCATCTCATTGGCTTTGGTATATTTGGTTTGTCGGTTGATTGGGTCTGTTTTATTATTTTCCTCCTTGTTGTTTCGGTTGGTTCTATTTTGGCTTTATAACTAGAGTTAGTGGATCCCTATTTTTTGCTTACTTTTCTGTAATTTATTAGATATATTATTTTTCTATGCTTGGTTAGCCTATGATGCTTACTGGGTACCCGTTATTTTTGTTCGCATACTACACTCTACATCTTTTTCTGATGCAGCACCTAGTACGAGCAACCTCCATTGATCCTTCCATCATTCGAGGCCTGTTGTAGTTTGGATCACGGTGAGCTCCCGGCGTCTTGAAGACTTTACATGCTTTCCATCTATAATTTCTGTCTATATTTTGTATTTTGGATAGACAAAGCCTGTTGTATAGCTACTCCGTACTTTAGACGCTCTTGTACCGATGACACAAGGTCCAGGTTGGTTCTCGTATATGTTTTGTCTTCTTAGTCACTTTAGGGCCATGTTTGTATATTTGGTACTGTTAGTATGTATCTATGCTATTGACCCTGTTTCCTTTATTTATCTCTTTCGTTTTCCTTATTTGAACTGCTATATTCATCTTCCGCATTGTTGGGTTTGGCTTGCCTGCTAGGGGTTTACGTATGCGCCATTATGACCCAGTTTTGGATCGTGGCAGAGTGGTATCAGAGCTCTAGGTTCACTGGTCCCGCCATTGTAAAATCAAAGTGTCTAGTAGAGTCTCATGGATCGGTATGATGACGTATGTATCCAATCTGCGAGAGGCTATAGGACATTCATAGAAAATATTTCATCTTGTTTGATTCCTTATCGTGCTTCCTTGACTTGATCAACTCCTAAGTATCTTTGTTTCACTCTTTCTCAGATGGTTCGGACGAGATTAACAGCGGGTGAGGACGAGGCCCCTGCACCTGCAGTTAGAGCCCCAACTAGGGGACGGGGTAGAGGTCAACCCATAGGTCGAGGTAGGGGACGGGGTAGAGGTCGACCCAGAGATGTCATGATAGACTCTGGTGGTGTATTGCATTTCAGGTAGAGGATTTGTGTTCCTCGAGTTGATGATATGATTCCAAAAATTCTGACAGAAGCTCATGGTTTGCGGTACTCGATCCATCTGGGTGTAACCAAAATGTACAGGAACTGGAAGCAGCGTTACTGGTGGCTTGGGATGAAAAGGAACATAGTTTATTTAGTCTCCAAGTGTCAGAATTACCAGTAGGTAAAATATGAACATCAAAGACCTTCAGGACTACTTCAGAAGATGCCAATTCCAGAGTGGAAGTGGGAGAGGATATCCATAGATTTTGTGGTGCGTCTTCCCAAGACATTGGGGAAGTATGAGTCCATTTGGGTCATTGTTGACAGGCTGACCAAGTCCTCTCATTTCATTCCGGTCAGCGTAGATTACAATTCGCAGCAATTGGCGAAGATCTAAGTGAAGGAGATTGTGAGACTGCATGGGGTGCCACTGTCCATCATTTCAGATAGGGTTACACAATTTACTTCTATGTTCTGGGGCAAGTAACATGAAGATTTGGGTACAAAACTCACCTTTAGCACAACCTTCCATCCTCAGACTGATGGTTAGTCGAAGAGGACGATTCAGGTATTGGAGGACATGCTGAGGGCATATGTAATGGACTTCAGTTGTCATTGGGATCAGTTTCTACCATTGTGCGAATTCTCGTACAACAATAGCTACCACTCTAGTATTGATATGGCACCGTTCGAGGCCCTGTATGGTAGAAACTGCAGATCACCGGTTGGGTGGTTTGAGAAAGGTGATGTGAAGCCTCTGGGCGTAGACTTAGTGAAGGAAGCGCATGAAAAGGTAAGGGGCATACAAAACAAGTTGTTGGCTTCTCAGAGCAGGCAGAAGGAGTATGCAGACCGCAAGGTCCGGGACATGGATTTTTAGGTTGGTGAACAAGTGTTGTTGAAAGTGTCACCAATGAAAGAGGTTATGCGGTTTGGTAAGAATGGCAAGCTTATCCCTCGGTTTATCGGTCAGTTTAAGGTCTTAGAGATTGTGGGGCCAGTGACTTACAAGTTAGCACTGCCACCTAGTTTGTCAGACATCCATCCGGTATTCCATGTATCCATGCTCAAGCGATACCATAGGGATGGGGATTACATCATCAAGTGGGATGAAGTACTTTTTGATAAAGATCTTCGTTATGAGGAGGAACCCATTTTGATTCTTTCTCGGGATGTTCGGAGGTTGAGTACAAAGGTGATTGACATGGTGAAGGTTTAGTGGAAGCATCGTCCGATTGAGGAAGCCACTTGGGAAACTGAGAAGGACATGTGGGACAAGTACCCTCAATTGTTTGAGGATTCAGGTACTACACTTGTTTTCTTTTATTTTCGTAATTTTAGGTTTGATCGTTCGGGGATGAACGATGAGTATATTAGTATTTGTTGTAATGACTGGGTCCGTCATTATGGGTAGACCAATCGTGCCAAGTGTTAGAGTTAGAAAACTGCGGGTTTGGGAGTTTACAATTCTGGGCTAGGCTAGCCTCGACCTGTTTTGGAGTGAGGTAGAGTCTAGGGAAATTCGGGTAAAAATGGATTTAGGTGTCTTGGATTAAGCTAGTTTTTCATGTAGCCAAGACATAAAGGAGTCCGGATGACTTTTTAGAATCGCTTTTGGGTTAGTAAAACTCTCGAAATCGCGTTTGATGTGAAGGGGTTGTTTCAGGCGTCGGGAAAACTAAGTGTGTTATGAAATGGGCAAAATTGGCAGATTTTTGGATATTTTGCCCGTGATGGGCGCTGTCAGGCGCTATAGCGCTCACCGCTATAGCGGTGGAAATTACCACTATAGCGGTGGTCAAGGGGAGGTCAACTCACTTAAGATCGCTATAGCGGCAGATGACCGCTATAGCGGAATTGCTATAGTAGAGTGGGGACCGCTTTAGCGGGCCGGCGGGTTTTTAATGCAGAAATAGCTCTCAAAACATTCAGTTTTCACAAGTTTATTTTGGAGAAGGGCTGGGCAAATTTCAGGCGATTTTCTTCATTCCTCCGCCAAAAATAATTCCTAAGGTAAGGTTTTCGTTCTCCACACTTTGTAATACGTTTCCTATGCAGTAGAATTGCTAGGAGGGAAATTGGAGAAAGGTTGGAATGACCTAGGGATGATGGAATTCAGGGAAGAAGGGGGTTCTCAAGCATGTATGTTCTTGGGTGTTGATTTAAGTACATTAAAATGATCATAGGTTGTTTTGTCCGTAAAAAATGATATGACTAGGAGAATAACGGTGGAATGCCCGGGAAAAAGGGTGGAATGATCATGGGTGGCTTGGGGTTTGAGGATTTGGTATAATACGGGTAATGTACATGCCTGTATGTTAACTGTATGTTAATTGTATGTATTATGTGTTATTTTTTGACCAAGAACGCGAGAGGAATCTGGAACACGGGAAAGCTCGGGTTGAATAGAGGTTGGATCATTTCGAGGTAGGTGATGGTTGTCGTATTTCTGTGAATGTGTATATTTATTGTACTCGTTGTCTAAGTAATTGTGTGCATTACATTGCTTAGGGGAATTGTGTGGAATGTCTAAGTTCGGTTTACAGTCTATGTTTGAATGGTGTTTACTTTTTGGCTTTACAAGTTATGTGTGTTCACATATTGACTGTGGTTGTTGACATTCGGTTAGCTCGGGTACCACGCCTGGTACGGGTATAACACATGGTTGACACGGGTACCACGCGTGGTACGGGTATAACATTTTGTTGGCACTGGTACCATGCTTGGTACGAGTTTACTTTATTGCATATTGCATGGTGATTTTTGTGTTACATTGATTGTTATTGGTCCGTGTGTGGACAGGGTTATTTTACTTAATGTGATACTTAATATTGGTTCCATGAGTGGACCAGATTGTTATTGAAAAGTGCTAATGATTGGTGGTCCTTGAGTGGCCGGGAACTGTTGTATGACTGTTGAGTTGGTCTTGGTTTAGGCCGGGTTGAGCAATTACTTGTAATATTATCTAGAGGGGATTCAAGGGTGAATCCGGGCTAGACGGTAAGGTGTGGTTATGGTTTCTTGTTAATGGAATAGAACTATAAGAGATGGATTCATAAGGTAACAAGCTAGGTAGAGACCTGTAGTCTAGAGATGCCTGTGATATTTGTTGCATGATTGCCATAATTGTTACTGGATTTTGCGTACTATTTATATACTATTTTCTTGAATACTGGCTGATGATCCTACAAGTACACAGTGGTGGTGTACTGATACTGCACTTGTCTTTCTTTTGGTGAGTACATAAAATCTTCCAGGGGCTAAGATGAGACCTCAGATTTAGCACCGACGTTTCCGATCTTCAAGGGTAAGAAGTCACTTCGAGCTACCTTGGGATTATCATTAGAGTTTTAGTCCATTTGTTCGGACTTAAAAACTATTTCTTATTTTGTTTGGGGTTGCATCCCCGTACTTTAGATTTGGTATTGATATTTGGTACGATGACTTTCAGTTCCTAGGTGGAATTTTTCGCAGATAATTAATTATAATAAGTTTTTGAGTAGTTGATCTTATTTTCATTGCTAGTTTACTTTGATGCTTGCTAGTTTTAGACTGTTAGTCTAGGCAAGAGTGGAACTCTATTGGTTCCCTCATCCGGAGGTTGGGTGGATGCCACTCACGGCGGGTTGAGTCGTGACAGTAACAAATAATCTAAAATTATATTAAGAACGAGCATGAAACACATAAACAAAATTCAATACACTTTAACGTGTATATCCTATATACATATACATCTCATATATCATAATTTATATTGCATATAAATATATTCATACAAAATTTATATTACTAATTAACATCTCATGAATCAATAATTATAAAAATAATAATAAAGTTTAATGACCTTGATGAATTAACATCGCATCTAATGCACAATTCTACATTCAAGTCATAAACTTGACTTATTAATTTGTCATGTATCTATGTATATTTAATTCATAATAAAAAATATATCTATACATAATTATTGTAGTTGAACTCTTCAAATATAATACACAAATGAATTTCAGTAATAAATTCTAAACACAAAGAGCCGTGACTCTGATACCACTATAGGGTTGGATGGTGTTCATAACATGCAGCGGAAGATAAAAAAACAACTCTAGACAGATCTACTTGTGTTTAAAGTTTATAAACATAGAAATAATGAGTTTCAATACAAACCTGGTGGTGATAGTCGTAGATAAAAATCTTCTTCGATAGTACAAAGACTCTATGCGTATCCACACCGAGATCGACCTTTGTTATTAAATCCTTGATCAACAGAACTCGCGAATAAATTATTTCAACAATATTGTGTTGAAATCTTTCTCAGATATTTCAACCCACAATAAAAAGAACAAGAAATAATTTCTTGTCAATTATATTAACTCTCTTGATTTGGTGTAAAACTCGCACACTTTCAATAAAGTTGATAACGCCCAAACTACACCTCTAATTAAAGAAGCGTAAGAGGTCATAGTCAAATATAGAACCCAACAGAGGTTGGGGTCGATCCCACAGAGAATATGGTGAGAATTAAGTCGTTAGTGAATTAAGTGACTAGTCGTCAATAGTTTCCGGTAAATAAAGGGGGGGTTTTGTGTGAACAATTTGTAAACAAAACAAACAATTAACGTATGAATGATAATCAATAGGAGAGAGAGAACTAGGGAAGTGTTTACCATGGCGTTGGTAACAAAGTTGATTCTAGGCTTAACAAGGTTCTTTCTATATGCGTGTCACGATGCGATTGAATTAATGGTATCGTCTAAACGTTTCTCAACCAAATAGACGAATTTACTTTTCAATTCTCTCGAACTTGAAAAGGTGTGCTTTTATATTTCAATCCTAAACATCAAGTAGATAAATCTAGTTACAACATTAATCATAAGACGAGAGTTAGTAGTCTCGAATCCTCATCGCTAATCAAGTTTCCCGGTTTTAATATCTTTACTAAAGCAAATTAAACCTAGGCATGTTCTAATGTTTGCAACCACTAGAAAACGTTAAATAATGTATGATTAACAACGTGACAACATATATAGTGAACCCGTCGCTACCCGGAATCTATCTTGCTACGTTTTCCATGGGTCCCACAACCCTAGTCGTGGGAGTTTTAGTTCCTCATGCTATTAAGAAAAGAGAAGAGGATAGTATTCATAATAAGGAGAAGAGATTCTTACAATATAATGAAAACAATTCTTCAATTATTTCAAGAACAAGAAAAACAAGATCCCAAGAACAATTCAAGAACACGATTTCAAGACAAAGAAACCGTGTTTCTTGCTCTCGAAGTTTCGCTCAAATCTCCTAAAACTATTGTAAAAAAACGTGATTTGCATCATAATAAAATAAACCTAACATAGGGTATTTATAGGAGTCCAAGAAACACAATCCCAAACGCATTAGGAATCCAAGAAACCAAATCCCAAACACGGTAGGAATCCTAATCGCGGGCTGCCTTGGTGCGTCCAAGAAACACAATCCCAAACGCATTAGGAATCCAAGAAACAAAATCCCAAACACGGTAGGAATCCTAATCGCGGGCTGCCTTGGTGCGCTACTGCTTTGACGTGACGGTTTGGGTGACGGACCGTCACCACCTTGACGGTCCATCACGGTAGCCGTCACCACTAGGCAGTGGTGCTGCCCCATCTTGACGGCTTGGGCTTGACGGTCCGTCACTCGCTTGACGGTCCGTCACTCGGACCGTCACTCTTATCCAGAACGTCTTTTTGCTCGTATTTCCTTCTGTTTCCATGTTTGTTCCTATTTCCTGAAAATACACCATAAACACATCAAAAACGACGACGGCTACTTGAAAACGTACGATTATTTTTAGTTAAAAGGAGTCGAAAGTGCCGTAAAATGGCGGCACATCAACACCCTCAACTTAAAACGTTCGCTTGTCCTCAAGCAACATGACATAAAAAAAAAACAATACGACGACTCAACTAAAAAACAAACTCGTGTCTATAGCAACTCATGGTCATTCAAACTCATCTTCAATTTTAAATCAAGCTCCTTTATAGCACATAAATGTATGAAACGCTAACTTGCAAGGATCCAAACATGTCATTCCGATATAATAGAACATTCTACATACACACGCGCAGCTATCCTAACAATCAATAGACAATACATAAATCTTGGTGCCCTCACCACAAAGAAATCCCACACACAAGATTTGGGACTAGGTAAGCGCTCACACTCACAAACGATTTCAAACAATGCACATGCGATACCATAGGCTTGCCCTTACTATTCTATTTCGATTCTTCAGAAAGCCACTCAGGATCACTACAGGAATTGTTTTGGCTTGTAATGAGGCTTCAGGTACAGGTAGGATACATTTAGGGGTTAGTGACTAAGCCCTCATTGGAACTACCGACGTCTTCTTACCACATACTTTACTTTGTCCATCCTTATTCACCTTTTTATTTCCTTCTCTCTAGCTATAGGTGCGGCCTCTTTATTTTGACAATTCTTTTTGTTACTTTTCCGATCTTTTTCACTTCTTTTTATTTTTCTTTTCTTAGGCACACACCCGAATTTTCATTCTATTCACAACCAATCTTCTCCCTCCTCTTTTTCTTATCATTCACCTCTGTAGTAGCCACCCTCAACTTAGGCTGATTGCTTGTGTTGAGGTGCACAATTTCCATGGCAGGACCAGGGACAAAACAGGGTTTACGTCTATAGTAGCCACCCTCAACTTAGGCTGATTGCCTGCGTTGAGGTGCACGATGTCCAAAGAAGGACCAGGGCCAAAATAGGGATTCAAAGTTAAACGGGGAACGGTGACAGGTTATTGAAAGAATAAGGTCAATCATGGCTCAAACAAGGATCAAGGGATTATTTATATTTGGACGGTCTTTTAGGTTAAGTGGACTGCACACAAAAAGGTCCTGTGATCCTTTCCTAAGCAACCAAACTTCAAACTTAACAAAATAGACCGGGCAAGTTCTAGATGCATGCACAGAGTAAGAATTTATAACAATAATCTCACACACTCTTGGCACCCAGAAACTATATCACTACCAACTATCAAAACAACCGCTCGGCTTAAGCATACTTATTCTAATCATAACCACACAATGACATTCAAGGATCCAGACAGTCAATCATTTCAACATAAGTACAAAACCAGAAAATTTTTAAAGGGGCCTCCTTTTAGTCAAGAAAACGCCATGATGCTTTGCTATAGACACAAGAAAACATCTAACAAAATTTAAAATAACAACCTAAACATGCCGGTTCTACTAGATAGCACACCGGAGGGAAAAGAAACACGGCAAAAAAAACCCTCGGTGGTGACTCACAGGTTTCCCAACACCCTCAACTTAGACTCATGCATTGTCCCCAATGCATAGATATGAAAGCTAAAAACTGTGAGAGAAAGGAATACCTGTGATGTCGATTGGACTCAGATTCTGGAATGATGTTGGAGACCGCCAGGGTCTCCAAAGCATGAGAACTCGATGTCCTCATCATTCAGCATAATATTGTCCTGCAGACCATTAGCATTCAGATTTTGTTGGGCCTGCAGTTCTGCAGCGAGCCTTGCTGCTTCTTGTTGTGCGGCCATATTCTGCCTTAACGTTCTAGCAAGCTCGGGGTCGTAAGGTACTGTTGATTCCCCCGAGTGCCGGGTACTTGGCATGCACAACTCTGTACCCTGTCAAAAACAAAAACAACAAATAAACATAAAAGCAGGAAAGTATGACTAAGAGTCAAATAAACACACTGGACTTAACAAACAACCGTATTCCCCGGCAACGGCGCCACTTTTTGATAACGCCCAAACTACACCTCTAATTAAAGAAGCGTAAGCGGTCGTAGTCAAATATAGAACCCAACAGAGGTTGGGGTCGATCCCACAGAGAATATGGTGAGAATTAAGTCGTTAGTGAATTAAGTGACTAGTCGTCAATAGTTTCCGGTAAATAAAGGGGGGGGATTTTGTGTGAACAATTTGTAAACAAAACAAACAATTAACGTATGAATGATAATCAATAGGAGAGAGAGAACAAGGGAAGTGTTTACCATGGCGTTGGTAACAAAGTTGATTCTAGGCTTAACAGGGTTCTTTCTATATGCGTGTCACGATGCGATTGAATTAATGGTATCGTCTAAACGTTTCTCAACCAAATAGACGAATTTACTTTTCAATTCTCTCGAACTTGAAAAGGTGTGCTTTTAGATTTCAATCCTAAACATCAAGTAGATTAATCTAGTTACAGCATTAATCATAAGATGAGAGTTAGTAGTCTCGAATCCTCGTCGCTAATCAAGTTTCCCGGTTTTAATCTCTTTACTCAAGCAAATTAATCCTAGGCATGTTCTAATATTTGCAGCCACTAGAAAACGTTAAATAATGTATGATTAACAATGTGACAACATATATAGTGAACCCGTCGCTACCCGAAATCTATCTTGCTACGTTTGCCATGGCTCCCACAACGCTAGTCGTGGGAGGTTTAGTTCCTCATGCTATTAAGAAAAGAGAAGAGAATAGTATTCATAATAAGGAGAAGATATTCTTACAATATAATGAAAACCAATCTTCAATTATTTCAAGAACAAGAAAAACAAGATCCCAAGAACAATTCAAGAACACGATTTCAAGACAAAGAAACCGTGTTTCTTGCTCTCGAAGTTTCGCTAAATCTCCTAAAACTATTGTAAAAAACGTGATTTGCATCATAATAAAATAAACCTAACATAGGGTATTTATAGGAGTCCAAGAAACACAATCCCAAACGCATTAGGAATCCAAGAAACCAAATCCCAAACACGGTAGGAATCCTAATCGCGGGCTGCCTTGGTGCGTCCAAGAAACACAATCCCAAACGCATTAGGAATCCAAGAAACCAAATCCCAAACACGATAGGAATCCTAATCGCGGGCTGCCTTGGTGCGTTACTGCTTTGACATGACGGTTTGGGTGACGGACCGTCACCACCTTGACGGCCCGTCACGGTGGCCGTCACCACTAGGCAGTGGTGCTGCCCCATCTTGACGGCTTGGGCTTGACGGTCCGTCACTCGCTTGACGGTCCATCACTCGAACCGTCACTCTTATCCAGAACGTCTTTTTGCTCGTATTTCCTTCCGTTTCCATGTTTGTTCCTATTTTCTGAAAATACACCATAAACACATCAAAAACGACGACGGTTGCTTGAAAACGTACGATTGTTCTTAGTTAAAAGGAGTCAAAAGTGCCGTAAAATGGCGGCACATCAAAAGTATTTTTCTCATAAAAAACTATTCTCATGAAGAGAAGTAGAGAACTCTTCTCATAATAAAACCCCTTTTCACGAACGACTTAAAAATTGCTATAGAATTTTTTCCATCAGCCTTTATATAAAATCACCTATAAACCTTTCTCCTATTTGGTTAAGGTGACAACTACTTGGGGTAAAAGTTTAATACCATATTAAACTTTTATGAAAATTTTCCACCACAAAACTGAAAATAAGTTTTCAAATAATATTATTCTCATGCGTGCTACAAGTCCATAAGGACTTTCCATAGTATGAAACCAATTCTAATTGGAATTACACGCAGGGACAAAAGTCATCCAATTCAAAATTGGATTCGACTTGATGTCCAATTCTTTAATAATGTTTTATTATATACTATATATAATTAGATACCATATATATATCAAATATATATTTCAATCAAGAGATATAATTTAATTTTCTATTCTAAATAGAAAACTTTAATTTATTCATAATATTAATTATATTTTTGGTCCTAGCAAAGAATATAATAATATTCTGTTTGGACTAATACTTTATTTATTTGACTAATTAAATACTCTAATTTAACTATCAAACAATGAAATAACTAATCCATTAACAAAGATAGAAACATTCGTTAGTGTGCGACCCCATAGGCTCAAAACTAAGCCGGTAGTAAATTGATCACATCAATATACTAATCAAGTTTGGCGTCTAGCAACACTCCTTAACGGCCAGATAGTAAGTATACAATTTACTCTCAAGAACCTGTAGAAGAATAATGTAGTATTTGCTTCTGTCCTTATTGCTCCGGATCAACATAGGATATGGTCTAACTGTCAAATCCAAATAGGTGATCAACTATGTGTGCATGTCAGATTATAATAGACTATTGAATGACCTAAGAAACTCTTTTCTTCTTTCATTCAATTACCCTGGCCAAGGTCTTGATTAGTCGTTTATAATACACGACAACATTGAGCTTAAACTCATTATCAAGAGTTGACCGATTCCATCTTGCATCAATCATTAATTCTCTAAGCATTTAATCATACTCAATATCCTTTCAACCATTTACGTATGGACATGGGTGTTTGGTATCAAAGTATAATAAATAACTTGTTAATTACTATGACGATCTCAAGTCAAAGGAAACTCTTACATCACATTCTTCAAGATAATATCCTAGTAAAACTTTATGGTAATTCTAACCATTAGAAATTAACCGGTGAGTCTGCTCAATGATCATATCTCCATATGCATCATCTATATATGTGATTTAGTTAATGAGATTAACTAATCCTTATATTATAAGGACCACCATATATATATTGATCTAACTAGATCACTAATGTCCCAATTAGTAATCCTATGATCAAGAATAATTTTAGATTAAGTTATAAGAAACATGACTCTCTCATTATCATGGTCTCCATCATGAATGTCAAGTCCCAAAACTTTATCAAAGACCTTATCATATTAATCTGTGATGACCCTTCCGATCATCTTCGTGTTTTTGCATTTATTGCACTGTTAGATCCTTTCTATAGCGGCCCCAAGTAATTTATGACTTGCTGAGACCGGTAGTTCGGTGCCCTAGTCGTTCGTTTGGTCGGTTTAGCCGTTCACCTGTTTTAGAGCTTTAAACTTAGAATATCATTGACTTTAGTCAACATTCTTAGCTAACGTACTCAGAATTAAATTCTGACAGTTCCTTTAGCTCCGGCGCAATGAGTTTGGTCTAGTTGGACCTTTAGTTGAGGCCTAAGAATGTCCAGTGTGGGGTTTTTGTTATTATCTCAGTTTTTAGGCCATTTGGAGTAGAAAGTGTAACTTCGGGTGACTTTCGATGATCGGAGTGTTGGAAATGTAACTTCGGGTAACTTCGGGTAACTTCGGGTAACTTAGGCCATCATCTATGGAATATTGAGTTTGGGCTAGAAAGATGGTTGGTTCGGGTTTCGAGTGAGTCAGACTCATTTTGAGCATTTGAGTTCCTTTTCGTTAGTGTTGACTTGGGTCAATATTTCTCCGAAATGACCTCGTAAGGAAGTTTCGTTGATTTCGTTGAGTCTGGAATGTCATTTTCACTCTATTAGCATTATTGATTTATAAATATCGGTTTATGATTATGCCCAGAATGCCCCATCGAGTTTTTTAAAAAGTGCAGAAAATCAGTTGCGGACAACAACTATTTATTGCTGTCATTTCATTTTTTCCAGCCCTTCTTCTCACTTTTCTCACTCTAAAACACAAAATTCTCTCCACCATTTTCCTCTAATTCATTTCTAAACCTTGGGGAATTATTTGTTTGTCGATTATCCGTAGTTCCTCGCCTCTTGGTAAGTCCTCTTCCCCAACTTGCCTTCTTCGTTTTTTCTCTTAATTCGTCCATTGATGCTCATCCAAAGCTTGGATTTTGTGATAGATTCTGCCCCCTAAGCTTGTGCATGTTCATGGGTGTGGAGTTTTATCCGTCTTGGGCTGATTTTTCATCGTTTTGGTATGTAATTCTTTCCCAATTTCTGTTTTTATTTTTGAAATTTCCATTCTTTAATTCCCAACTTGGGCGGGCTGTTTTAGTGACCTTCCATTGTCCAATTGTGCTCAAATTTGGAGCATGCGTTCTTGGCATCGTTGGGGTCATCTTGGTTCTTTACATTATTGGTTTGCGTTGTGGGCCCCACAGGCCCGCTTTTGACCTGGATATTTGACCCGGCTACAATTGTAGCAATATGGGTATCGTTAGACTCATCTTAACATTTTATTCATGAATTTGAGAGTTTTATTCTCGTTCGGAGCTTCTCGAAGCAGCTCAACCTCGGATATCATCATTCCCGTAGTTTGTCATTGGACTACAGGTAGGTTATGGCTTAGCTCGCTAGACTTCACATATATCGGGTAAAATTGTACTAGTTGGCATCCTTGGGTTGGGTTATTAGGTTGGTACCACTGACCTTAACCGCTTTTCCATGATTCGTCCTATTTCTTTCCCCCGTTGTGTGTAGTATTCCTATTAGTTGATATATTTATTACCCTTGTGACCCCGTGAGGTCTTGTTGACTCTGGAACATAGAAGGTGAGATTATTGGGAGTGTCTGCGAGTCCTGGACATAGAAATATCCTTCTAGGCTGGTTATGCTTGCTGAGTAGCTTCGGAGCCTGTGCATGGCCGTTAGATTGATTGTGAGCTATCGGGCAGCTATTTGGGTTGATCATATCATTTCCATGCATATAAAGAGGTTTTTCCACGTTTTATTACAATTTTTAGCTTTGGGCCTACGAAAACTGATTTTCTAAACCTTGCATGGCCCTAGAGCCCTTTTTTGATGAAATTAGATTTGAAAAATATTTGACTTGATACGTGGATCTTCTTGGGGTAAAAGAAGGTTAAAAATATGGTTTTATCATGCTTTACCAATATTGCTAGACTCGACTGGGTTGGAGTGCTAGCTGAATTTTCTTACTGATTTGAAATGATATCAGGCTCGGTCGGGTCGAGCATCTGAGATGTTTTTACAACTATTTTAGACTCGGTTGTGCCCGGGTACCCTTGAAAGGGTTTTTAAGACATCCTTTTCACTTATTTAGTCTTAGACAAGGTCTAGGCATGCATATTTGAGACTTAGCCACTGGCTTGAACCCGGACTTGATTTCGGAGGACACGTTTTGATTTTGAGTTTTAGTGTGGGGCCCGGGACCTCCATGGACCTTACCGCTCTGGACCTGTGGCTTTAGGATGTGTGTGCTGGTGGAAGGGTATACAGTGGAGTAGAGGTATACGTGCCGTGTCCTTCCATAAAACCTACCTGTTAGGCCCGATTGGCACCGGAGGAGGTACATACAGAGGTTCTATTTCACCCCGAGGTTTTCATGCATCATATCATCCATTGTTTAAGATACCACACTTGTTTGCTGTTTGTTGATTGTACGCTCCAGTGGTATGGGATGCCGGAGGGCTTGTTTTCACTTGATTGCATTCATTGGTTGTATGGGCGACCGAGGGACTGTAGGTAGACTCTTGTTACTTTATTCCAATACTATTCCCTATTACGGTTGAGTATGAGCATGATTATTGTGATGTGGTGAGTTCCTGGATTGAGTTTTGTATGACTTAATTGGGTATTAATTCCTGTATGTCAAGCATGTCTACCTTTATTCTTCTCTCCCCTTTTCCTTATACTTGAGGGTACCGATATACTGCCTATTTCTAGAACTTATTCTTATATATACAATTTTTGCAAGGATCCCACGTGCATTGTCCTTACTTTCACTTATGCCTGTTGTGTGTATATATTCTATATGCTAGCCTTATATGTTGTTTCTACTGTCTTCCCTCTAGGCTAGCTCCTGTGTGCTTATCGTTGAATTCTGTGACTATTTGTTCCTACTCTGCCTGCTATTGCTCTTTTACTTTACATGTGCCCAGTCGCCCTATGATACCTACTGGGTACCTTATGCTTTATATTTGGTGCTCACCCTACCCTCTGTATCGTCAGGTGCAGATCCTAGCATGGGCCATCGTCGTTAACACGTCAGAGACTCGTGGAGGGTGCAATTTTTGGATCATCCACGCTGAGGGTGAGTTCCTGGCGTTCAGAGCTTGACTTAAGTTATCCTTGGTGTATTTTGTACTCTTATAGTTTCATAGACATTTTGTATAGATGACTTTTGGACCTTTGTACTCCTGATGTAGTTCGGCTCTTATACGCTTTGATACCAGGTTTTGGGTTGGTTTAGATCCCGCTTGTTTATATCTCTCTTGTATATATTTTATTCTCATTATGACCTTGCCTCCACTTATGTATCGAATCTTCCACTTAAACTGTTAAAAGGTAGCCCATTACTAATCGTTCCAGACTAGGAGGATTGGTTCACCTACTGGGGGTTGTCGGTGCCATCATGACCGAGAAATCAGGTCATGACAGCTTGGTATTAGAGCTCTAGGTTCACTGGTGTCATTGGTATAGGAGCCAATATCTAGTAGAGTCCTGCAGATCGGGGCGGAGACGTCCATGTTAAATCTTTGGGATGCTATAGTGACATCTTAGGAAACTGGACTTTTCTTGTCTCTCTCTCATGCATAGTATCCTTGAAAGTTTCTAGAAATCTCATATATTCTGGTTCACTCTTCCGCAGATATTTCATATGAGATCTTCAGCTTGTGGCAGAGGAGAGCCTCCTGCCCCTACACCTCCGACTCTAGCTAAGGGCCGGGGTGGTCGCCGGGTAGAGGTAAGGGTAGAGGGCACCCCAGAGCAGCGGCACCTGCTAGAGATGCTAGAGTGGATATAGAGCCTGAGTATGACTATGAGCTAGAGTTAGCTCCAGAGAAGCAGCATGTGGTCCTGGGGACAGCCCAGGCACCACCAGCTCCAATACTAGTTCCAGCATTAGTTTCTGTGCCAATTTCAGCCCCAGCTCAGTCTTCAGATATTCGGGGTTTGTTACTTCAACTATTGGGTATGATTTGTGATCATCCTTCTGAGACAGCCCAGACATCCGCTCAGGGGGCAACCCTGGGTGTTCAGAGTTCAGGAGTGCTGCCTTCTACTGTGGCTCCCCGTGTTGAGGTTGTTCCAGTTCCATCGGTTGCCCAGCCTCTTTCTCCTCGCCCTACTATGACATAAATTGAGCAGAAAGCCTTGGGTAGGTTTCTGAGATTGGAACCGCCGAGATTCGCTGGTACATCGAGTTAGGACCCACATGACTTTATCATTACCTACGAGGAGATGTTACACTATTTAGGCTTATTGGAGACTCACGGGGTTGGCTATAATTTATATCATCTGGAGGGTCCAACAAAGTTATGGTTGAGGGAATAGGTTGCTTGCAGGCCTTCTACATCACCTCCCTTGACCTGGTCTAAGTTTTATGAGGCCTTTATGGCCAAGATCTTGCCACAGAGTGACCAAGAGCGTCGGAGGGAGGAGTTCACTAAACTTTCTCCGTATACCATGACTATCTCAGAGTATGAGACCTGGTTCCATCAGCTTGCTCCGTTTGGAGCCATGATTATGCCTACTAAGGCCGACAGAGTCTGTAGATTTGTTTGGGGCTACAGAGAGAGTTTAGAGAGCCTGCAGAGATACTGGTTGCTAGTGGTCGGTCATTCTAGGCCATTGCAGACTATGCCCACATAGTTGAGGATTCGTGTCATCATGACACTGGGGCCAGAGATAAGAGGCCTCGACATCAGGGTGGTTACAGTGGTTCTAGGCATAGTGATAGAGGTTCAGGCCAGTGGGGCCGAGGTTATCAACCGCAGTAGCATCACAGTCAGTCTAGCCAACTGGTACAAACATCACTTTAGGCTTCTGGTTCTCAGTTTGAGCAGGGTCAGGGTAGTCAGCGAGGTCACAGTGGTTAGCCATCGAGAGATATAGATTCTGGGGCATAAGGCCATGGTGGCCATTCAGGTTTTGCTAGTTCATCCTGACCGAGTAGGTCATCAGGGGCATGCTATATTTGTGGTGTGGTTGGTCACTTCACTAGAGATTGCCCCCAACAGGGTACAGTTTAGCCAGTCGAGCCAGTGCGAGTAGTTCAGCTTCCGGCTAGAGGGGGTGGTGGTCAGGTTAGGAGTGGTGCCCAACGTGGCAGAGTAGGTGGTAAGGATGGCAATCAAGTAGGTGGAGGTCATCGTCAGTTTTATGCAGTCCCTAGGAGATCGGAGGAAGAGGCCTCAGATGTCGTGATCACATATACGATTTTTGTATGCTGTCAGCCAGCTTATGCCTTGTTTGATCCTTGATCCACTTGTTAATATGTATCTTCCTACTTTATGCCTTACTTGGGTTTGGCTAGTGAGCCATTGTCTGTGCCTGTTTCTATTTTGACCGAGTAGGAGATTCTTTAGTAGTGGATCAGATTGTGAGATCCTGTGTGATATCTGTTGGTGATTTGGATACTTGGGTTGACCTGATGATACTTGATATGTTGGATTTTGATATGATACTGCGCATGGACTGGTTGTCCCCTCACCGTGCAGTTTTGGATTGCTATGCAAAGACCGTTACCATAGTTGTGCCCGGTTTATCCCCGGTTGTGTGGCAGGGTTCTATTAGCCATGCACCGTCTAGGATTATTTCTTGTCTTCAAGCTAGGAAGATGATATCCCGTGGGTGTTTAGCTTATATAGCATATGTCCGAGATGCTAGTGCTGACCCTACATCTCATGAGTCTGTTCCTATGGTTAGAGACTTCCTAGATGTGTTTCCTACCGACTTGCCAGGCCTTCCACCTAAGAGGGATATTGATTTCACCATTGAGTTAGAGCCAGGCACCAGGCCCATTTCTATTCCTCTATACCGTATGGTTCTTGTTGAGTTGAGAGAGCTTAAGGAGCATCTCTAGGATTTGTTAGCTAAGGGGTTTATTAGACCAAGTGTGTCTCCTTGGGGTGCTCCTATTCTCTTCGTGAAGAAGAAAGATAGGTCGATGTGGATGTGTATTGATTATCAGCAGCTGAATAAGGTGACTATGAAGAATAGGTATCCGATGCCCAGGATTGATGACCTATTTGATCAGCTTCAGGGTTCTGCCATGTTTTCTAAGATTGATTTGTAGTCCGTCTACAATCAATTGAGGATTAGGGCGGAGGACATCCCTAAGAGAGCATTCAGACACGTTAAGACCACTATGAATTCCTGATTATGTCTTTTGGGTTGACTAATACCCCCACAACCTTCATGGACTTGATACATAGGGTTATTAGCCCGTACCTAGATCTGTTCATGATAGTCTTCATTGATGATATTCTGGTATACTCCCAGAGTAGAGATAAGCATGAGCAACACTTGAGGATTGTACTTCAGACTTTGAAATATCATAGGCTTTATGCCAAGTTCTCAAAGTGTGAGTTTTGGCTAGAGTCAGTTGCATTCCTTGGACACATGGTGTCTAAGGATGGGATTGGGGTTGATCCGGGTAAGATTTCTGCGGTTCGTGATTGGCCTAGATCTACTACTCCTACTGAGGTTTGCAACTTTATTGGGTTAGCTGGGTATTACAGACGGTTCATCGAGGGATTTTCTTCCATAGTAGCACCTTTGACTATGCTGACTAGGAAGGATATTCCATTTCAGTGGTCTAATTAGTGCGAGGATAGCTTCTAGAGGCTTAAAGCCTTATTGACTTCATCTTCAGTTTTGACTTTGCCGGTTGAGGGTCAGAGTTTCTCCGTGTATTGTGATGGTTCAAGGGTTTGTCTTGGTTGTGTGTTGATGTAAAAAGATCGAGTGATAGCATATGCATCGAGATAGTTGAAGGTTCACGAGCGCAACTACCCCACTCACAACTTGGAGTTGGTGGCGGTAGTCTTCGCGCTCAAGATGTAGAGGCACTATCTTTATGGAGTTCATTACAAGATATTCACCAACCATCATAGTCTTCAATACATTACGAGTCAGTGTGAGCTGAACTCAAGGCAGAAAAGATGGATGGAGTTGCTGAAGGACTACAATTTCACTATTCTATACCATTCGGGCAAGTCATATGTGGTAGCGGATGCCTTGAGTTGGAAGGCGATGAGTATGGGCAGCCTAGCTTCACTTTTAGTTTCTGAGAGACCGTTGGCCTTGGATATCCAGTCCTTGGCTAACCGTTTGGTTAGGCTTGACTTATCGGATCCCAGCAGAGTTCTTGCTAGTGTCGAGGTTCGCTCTACTCTAGTTGATCAGATTCAGAGATGACAGTTTAAGGATTAGAGTTTGTGTGACCTTCATGATCAGGTGGTTCGGGGTGAGGCCAGCCAGGCTACCTTGGGTTCTGATGGGATTTCTGAGGTTTGAGGGTCGACTTTGTTTTCGAAGAGTTGGTGATTTGATACAGTTGATACTCTGTGAGGCACATTATTCCAGATACTCCATTAATCCCAGCACAATGAAAATGTATAGAGATCTGAGGCAGCTTTACTGGTGGGGTGGTATGAAGCGGGACGTGGTAGATTTCATATCTCGGTGCTTGAACTGTCAACAGGTGAAGTTTGAGCACATGAGATCGGGTGGTTTGATGCAGCGACTTCCCATTCCTGAGTGGAAGTGGGAAGGTATTACTATGGACTTTTTTGTTGGTTTGCCTCGTACTACTTGGGGGTTTGACTACATTTGGGTGATCGTTGATAGGCTATCTAGGTCAGCACATTTCTTGCAAGTTCAGACTTCTTACGGGGTAGAGAGGTTAGCTCATATCTATATTCATAAGATTATACAGTTGTACAGGGTTCCAACTTCTATCATTTTAGATCGCGGCACTCAGTTCACATCGCAGTTTTTGAGAGATATACAAAGAGATTTGGGTACGAAGGTTTAGCTTAGTACTGCTTTCCAACCTCAGACAGATGGCTAGTCCGAGAGGACTATTCAAGTCCTGGAAGACATGCTTTGGGCTTGTGTTCTTGACTTTGGAGGTTCATGGGATCAGTTTGTGCCATTGGCTGAGTTTGTGTATAATAATAGCTTTCATTTGAGCATTAGCATGACACCTTTTGAGGCTTTTTATGGTAGGCATTGCAGATCACCCGTTGGTTTATTTGATGGGTTAGAGTCCAGACCGCAGGGTATAAATTTACTTAGAGATTCCTTGGACCGAGTCCGTTTGATCCAGGACAGACTTAGAGGAGCCTAGAGTAGGCAGAAGAGCTACGCTGATCGTAGACTTCATGCCTTGGAGTTCAGTGTTGGTGATCTGGTTTTCCTCTGAGTATCGCCCGTGAAGGGCATGATGAGATTTGGTCGGCGGGGCAAGCTTAGCCCCAGGTTTATTGGGCTGTTTGAGATTCTACAGAGGGTTGGTAGTGTTGCCTACATGTTAGCCTTGCCTCATATGTTTTCTGTTGTTCACCCAATTTTCCATGTTTTGATGTTGCACCGGTATGTGCCTGATGAGTCTCATATGTTGCATTGGGATTCGGTTCAGTTGGATAAGACTTTATCATTTGTGGAGGAGCCGATAGCTATTCTGGCCAGAGATATAAGGAGGTTGAGATCTAGGGAGATTCCGGTTGTGAAAGTGCAGTGGAGATATCATCCGGTCAAGGAGGCTACTTGGGAGACTGAGAGTGAGTTGCGTGCTCAGTATCTGCAGTTGTTCGAGCCTTCAGGTACTCCCTTCTTCTTGACTTTCAAGGACGAAAGTCTTTTTAGTAGTGGATGTTGTGATGACCCTTCCGGTCATCTTCATTTTTGAATTTATTGCAATATTAGAGCCTTCCTGTAGCGGCCCCAAGTCATTTATGGCTTGCTGGGACCGGTAGTTCGGTGCCATGGTCGTTCATTTGGTCGTTTTAGCCATTTGCCTTTTTTAGAGCTTTAAACTTAGAATATCGTTGACTTTAGTCAACATTCTTAGCTAACGTGCTCGAAATTGAATTCTAACAGTTTCGTTAGCTCCGGAGCGATGAGTTTGGTCTTGTTGGACCTTTAGTTGAGGCCTGAGAACGCCCGATGTGAGGTTTGTGTTATTTTCTCAGTTTTCAGGCCATTTAGAGCTGAAAGTGTAACTTTGCGTGACTTTCGATGATCGGAATGTTGGATTCAAAATCCGACGATTCCATCAGCTCCGAAATGTTGAGTTTGGGCTAGGAAGATGGTTGGTTCGGGTTTCGAGTGAGTCGGACTCATTTTGTTGACTTGGGTCAATATTTCTCCTAAATGACCTCGTATGGAATTTTTGTTGATTCTATTGAGTGTGGAATGTCATTTCCACTCTATTAGTATTATTGGTTTTTGAATATCGGTTTTCGATTGTGCCCGGAATGCCCCGTCAAGTTTTCTAAAAAGTACAGAAAATTTGTTGCGGACAACAGCTATTTATTGCTGTCATTTCATTTTTTCCATCCCTTCTCCTCACTTTTCTCACTCTAAAACTCAAAATTCTCTCCACCATTTTTCTCCAATTCAGTTCAAAACCTTGGAGAATTATTTCTTCGTCGATTATCCGTAGTTCTTCGCCTCTTGGTAAGTCCTCTTCCCCAACTTGCCTTCTTCGGTTTTTCTCTTAATTCCTCCATTGATGCTCATCCAAAGCTTAGATTTTGTGATAGATTCTGCCCCCTTAGCTTGTGCAAGTTCATGGGTGTGATGTTTTATCCATCTTGGGCTGATTTTCCATCGTTTTGGTAAGTAATTCTTGCCCAATTTCCATTTTTATTTTCAAAATTTCCATTCTTTAATCCCCAACTTGGGCGAGCTATTTTGGTGCCCTTCCCTTGTCCAATTGTGCTCAAATTTGGAGAATGCTTTCTTGGCATCGTTGGGGTCATCGTGGTTCTTTTAGTTTTTGGTTTCAGATTGCAGGCCTCGTGGGCCTACTTTTGACCCAGATATCGACCCAGCTACAATTTTAGCAATATGGGTATTGTTAGACTCGTCTTAACATTTTATTCATGAATTTGATAGTTTGATTCTTGTTCGGAGCTTCTCGGAGCAGCTCAGCCTCAGATATCATCGTTCATGCAGCTTGTCATTGGATGACAGGTTGATTACGACTTAACTCTCTAGACTTTGCATATATCGGGTAAAATTGTACTTGTTGGCATCCTTGGGTTGGGTTATTAGGTTGGTACTACAGATCTTGACCACTTTTCCATGATTCGTCTTATTTCTTTCCTCCGTTGTGTGTAGTATCCCTATTAGTTGATATATTTATTACCCTTGTGACCCCGTGAGGTCTTGTTGACTCTGGAACATAGAAGGTGGGATTATTGGGAATGTCCGCGAGTCCCGAACATAGAAATATCCTTCTAGGCTGGTTATGCTTGCCAAGTAGCTTCGAAGCCTATGCAGGGGCGTTAGGTTGATTGTGAGCTGCCGAGTAGTTATTTGGGTTGATCATATCATTTTCATGCATATAAAGAGGTTTTTCCATGTTTTATTATGTTTTTTGGCTTCGAGCCTACGAAAACTAATTTTTTAAACCTTGCGTGGTCCCAGCGGCCCGTTTTCGATGAAATTGGATTTGGAAATGATTTGACTTTATACGTGGATCTTCTTGGGGTAAAGGAAGGTTAAAAATATAATTTTATCATGATTTACCACTATTGCTAGACTCAACCGGGTCGGAGTGCTAGCTGAGTTTTCTTACTGATTTGAAATAATATTAGGCTCGGCTGGGTCGAGCATCTGAGATGTTTTTACTACTGTTTTAGACCCAGTTGTGCCTGGGAATCCTTGGAAGGGTTTTTGAGACATCTTTTTCACTGTTTTAGTCCTAGACAGAGTCTAGGCATGCATATTTGAGACTTAGCCACTGGCTTGAACCCGGACTCAATTTCGGAGGACACATTTTGATTCTGAGTTTTAGTATGAGGTCCGGGACCTCCATGGACCTTGCCGCTCTGGGCCTGAGGCTTTGGTCTGCGTATGCCAGGGGACGGGTATACGGTAGAGTAGAGGTATATGGGCTGTTTCCTTCCATGGAACCTTCCTGCTGGGCTCGATTGGCACCAGAGGAGGTACATAGAGAGGTTCTATTTCACCCCGAGGTTTTCATGCATCATATCATCCATTGTTTGAGATACCACCTTTGTTTGCTGTTTGTTGATTGTACGCTCTGATAGTATGGGATGCCAGAGGGGTTGTTTTCACTTGATTGCGTTCCTCGGTTGTATGGGCGGCCGAGAGACTGTAGGTAGACTCTTGTTACTTTATTCCGATACTATTCCCTATTACGGTTGAGTATGAGCATGATTACTGTGAGGTGGTGAGTTCCTGGATTGAGTTTTGTATGACTTAATTGGGTATTAATTCCTGTATGTTGAGCATTTCTACCTTTATTCTTCTCTCCCTTTTTCCTTATACTTGAGGGTACCGATATACCGCCCATTTCTAGAACTTCTTCTTATATATACTATTTTTGCAAGGATCCCAGGTGTGTTGTCCTTACTTTCACCTGTGCCTGTTGTGTGTATATATTCTATATGCTAGCCTTATATGTTATTTCTGCTGTCTTCCCTCTGGGCTAGCTCCTGTGTGCTTATCGTTGAATTATGTGACTGTTTGTTCCTACTCTGCCTGCTATTGCTCTTTTACTTTATATGTGCACAGTCAACCTATGATACCTGTTGGGTACCTTATGCTTCGCATTTGGTGCTCACCCTACCCTCTGTATCTTCTGGTACAGATCCTAGCATGGGCCATCGCCGTTAGCGCGTCGGAGACTCGTGCGGGGTGCAGTTTTTGGATCATCAAAACTGAGGGTGAGCTCTTGGCGTTCAGAGCGTAACTTCAGTTATCCTTGGTGTATTTTGTACTCTTATAGTTTCGGATATATTGTGTATATATGACTTTTGGACCTATGTACTCCTTATGTAGCTCGACTCTTATATGCTTTGATACCAGATTTTGGGTTGGTTTAGATCCCGCTTGTTTATATCTCTCTTGTATCTATTTTCTTCTCATTATGCCCTTGCTTCCGCTTATGTATTGAATCTTCCGCTTAAACTGTTAGAAGGTAGCCTATTACTAACCGTTCTGGGCTACGGGGATTGGTTCGCCTACTAGGGGTTGTAGGTGCCATCATGATCGAGAAATTGGGTCATGACATAATCAAACAATTTGATATAACTATGAAAAAGAATATTAAATGCCATATATTTGTATCAAATAATATTTATAAAATATGTTCAAATCATCACAAGTGAGATTGAATCTAGGGCATATCCACTATATCCTTAACAATTACCACTGTTATTATCGTTAGATATTTTATAGTAATAAATATTCTTTTGAAAATCTGCAATCCACTCTATTTCGAGTTTATAGTTATATAATTTGTTGATCAACATGGTACTTGATTTTAACGTAGTAGTATATTACGTAAGACTCTTTTTTTATTTGGTTGATGCTATAAAATTAGACTTTGAAGCTATTTTTTTTGGTCATGTAATTTTTTAAATTATCGGTAAAAATATTGTTATCTTGAAAAATACAATAAAATTAATTTCAATATTTAAAAGATTTTTGTATTTTTCCTACGTCAATTTCTCTGCAGTGATTTTCTTTCACATAAATAATTCACTGAAGATCTACGTACGAGGCACGTACATAGAAACTAGTTATTATAAAAACATGAATATAAATATTGGTTGACCAAAATATCCTTCAAATATTGAACGACCTTTATACCCTTTAAAAACTAAAATTATATTTTTGAAGAAGCAACCCAATATTAAATGTAATTGTAATATTAAAGATTTACCCAATATCGTGGAGCTCCAATTTAACTAAAAAGTTTTTACTTGACTACAATTGGAGTTCGAATCCTAAACATTGATGGTGATTGGTGAATTGTGTTTAACTTTGTCGACAATTTCCACATAGGTTAGGCCTGCCGAATGTGTATATTTTAGGGAAAATATCCCTGTCCAATAACACTTTGCTAATAATATACAAATAATAACAATTTTCTACTATTAACTATTCCAAGTAAAATTCACCATTAAGTAAAAAAAACCTATGAAAAGAACTAAAACCGTAACTAAAGTAAAATACATTTTAAATTCCTAAGCCAATCAATAAATTACTTGCCATAATTAATATAATGATATTGTATATGTCTTATAAACCCACGTTTTTTCTTGACTCTTTTTATTATTTTGGATTTTTTTCACCAAATGAAAATTGTTTTTATTTTTTTAGTGAAGTATAAAAAATACACTTAATTTTTTATTTTTTTTTGAGTTTCATACCTGGACTATTGAGAATGTAAGTTTCCTACCTAAACTATATATCACTCAACGCTTAGCTTAGCAAAACACACCTAGACATTGACCAAATTAAATATTTGTCTACAAATATTTTAGACGCTTTTGGCCATAAAATCTTCATTCACGTAGCACATATATAATGGATATATTAGCTGACACATACTGAAAATTAATATTTTTAAAATTACGACAAAATTGTAGATTAGTGGTGCAAAAAAAGTGTGGAAGATATTGACGCTACAACTGAAGATGGAGAAGAAGATGTTGAATGCGATGGAAAATAAATTAATTTATACGGTGATAATTTTTTAACCTTTAACTTACACATTTAAGCTAACTAGTTTAGTGTACGTGCGATGCACGTGTGTATTACATTAATAATAAAAGATGTATATAAAAAATTATTGTTAAAAAAAGCTAAAAGGTAATAAGCATGCAATTATATAGACTGGTGTCACGACCTGCTTTCTCAGGTCATGATGACACCTACAACCCCCCAGTAGGCGAACCAATTCCCTTAGCCCCGAACAGTTAGTAATGGACTACTACCTAACCAATACGCACAACAAGCAAAAATAAGCGAAAGCTGAATATAAAGATAGACAACGCGAAAACAAAAACCTGAATATATACATAGTGAAACTACACCAACCCCAAGACTTGGTATCGATATTACAGAAGTTTCTAATAGAATACAAGTGCTAGAAATAACAAAATGATAAGTACACTGTCTCCGAATATACAAAGAGTAATAGTACAAAAGATGAGATATGGTCAAGCCCCGGTCGTCAGGCGCTCACCCTAGTCTCAAAGATCCAAAAGCTGCACGAGTCTCCAACGCGATCAATGGCAAAATCTTAACTAGTATCTGCACCAGAAAGATGCAAAAGTGTAGTATGAGCACTAATTGTTAATCAATGGGTACCCAGTAGGCATTATCGGCTGATTGAGCGTATATAAGATATAAAAACAGTAATATAACAGATAGCAAGAAAGTGATCACAGAGAACAATAGAGGAAGCACAAAGAACTAGCATAGAGAACAAACAACCAAGAGTTATAAATGTAATGACCCTTCCGGCCATTTACACATTTTTGCCTTTCTTGTACTGTTAGAGCTTTCCTGTAGCTGCCCCAAGTCATTTATGGCTTACTGGGATCGGTAGTTTGATGCCCGGGCAGTTTGTTTGGTCTTTTGGCCGTTCCTGGTTTTAGAGCTTTAATCTTTTGAAATCATTGACTTCAGTCAACATTCTTTGTGAACGTGCTCAGAATCAAATTCGGACAGTTTCGTTAGCTCTGGAGCATGGACTTTGGTCTTGAGAGATCTTTGGTCGGGATCCTGGAGCTTTTCATCTTGGAATTCTCTCCCATTCTGTGCTTTCAAGCTAATAGAGCTTATTTGGTTGACTTTAGTCAACATTAGGAGAAGACAACCTCGAATGAAAATTTTGTCAGCGTCGTTAGCTCTGGAATGCCGAGTTTGTGTTAGGTAGTTAGATGGTTCGTGTACCGGGTGATCCAGGATTATTTTGAGTGTTTGGTTGGTGTTGGTTAGTGTTGACTTGGGTCAACATTCCTCCGAGACAACTCGTATGGAAGTTTCATCGATTCCATTGAGTCTGGAACATCATTTCCACTCTAATAACACTATTAGTTTTTGGGTATCGAATTCCGATTGTGCCCAGAATACCCCATAGAAGTTTTTAGCACTGCTGGTTTTCTGTTGCTGGTATGGCTGAAATTTGTTCATCGCGATCTAGAAGGGTTCTTCGCGATAACGATGAAGGAATTCCTTGGTCATCGCAATCGCGAAGGTTTTTCTCGTGATAGCGATGAAGGCCCTGCTCCTTTGTTTATCGCGATCTCGAAGGGTAACCCTCACGATCGCGATGAGTTGGCTAGTTTGTTCATCGCGATCTCGAAGGTTTTTATTCGCGATAGCGATGAAAAAAACCTTGTATGTATATATAACTTCTCCTTCATTTTCTTCACCCACAATCCATTTCCTCCATTGTTCTTAAGCTCTAAGCTCCCAATTTTTATGTGGGATTTTTCCAAGGTGTTGGGGTGATTATTTTACGGTCCGTGATCTATTTCTCGCCTTCAATTCTTAAGTTCTAACATTTAAATTCCATAAATTCTCCTTTTTAATTCTAGTTTGTTCTTCAGTGGTTGGGGATGTTTTGAGCCCCATCTGTTGTCCGTTTTTGCTCAAATATTGAGCATGTGTTCATGAGATGGTAAGAAACACGTGTGTATTTTTTGTTTCTAATTTCGAGTTGCAGGACCCACGGGCCTGTTTGTGACCTGAATTTTGACCCGGCTATTATTATAGCAATATGGGCATCATTAGTCTTGTTTTAATGTGTAGATTATTGTGTTGATAGTGGTTTCACAATTTGGGGTTTTCTGGAGTAGTTCGAGCTTGGACAACACCGTCCCCGCAGCTGTTCACCAGACGACAGGTAGGTTAGGGCTTTCCCTATCTAGACCCTGCGTATATAGGCTATAACTGCATTAATTAGCATCCTTGGGTGGGTTTTTATAGGGTGGTACCCCATACTTTGTCCTCCTTTTCTGTTGGTTTATTTCATACGCTGATTGTAGTTTTCGTGTAGTATTGTATATCACCCTTGTGGTCCTGTGTGGCCTTGTATTGACTCCGGAACATAGATGGTGGGTAATTCGAGATTGTCCACGAGTCCCGGACATAGAGATATCCTTTTAGGCTGGTTATGTCTGCTGAGTAGCTGTGGAGCCTGTGTAGGGCGGATAGGTATGTTTGTGAGCCATTGGGC
Organism: Jaltomata sinuosa; assembly: GCA_003996215.1. NCBI lineage: Eukaryota > Viridiplantae > Streptophyta > Magnoliopsida > Solanales > Solanaceae > Jaltomata > Jaltomata sinuosa. The sequence continues at coordinate 133,401 of QJPP01002212.1, read as the reverse complement.
TAATTTTTATTTGTGTGCGAGCAGATCATCCATGAAAGAGGTTTTCCCTCCATGTTTTACTTTGGTTTTGGTTGCAAGCCACTATAGACAATTTTTCCTAAACTTGCATGGCCATGGAGGCACGTTTTTGGTATACTTGATGATAAAAAATGGGATTTTGAATGATTTCACACCTGATTTTCTACTGATATGAGGCTCTTTTGGGCAGAGTACTAGACTTGATTTCCTACTGATATGTGGCTCTGCTGGACAGAGTACTAGACTTGATTTCCTACTGATACTAGGCACTGCTAGGTAGAGCACTAGACCTGATTTCTAACTGATTTAGACCCGGATAGGCTCTGGGCACCCTTGAGAGGGTTATTGAGACTTTTATCACTTATTTAGACCCGAGTATACTTCGGGAACCCTTTGAAAGGATCTTTTGAGATTACTACTACTGTTTTAGACCCAATTTAATTCCGAGCACATACTTCGAGGTTTTAATTTTCTGAGATTTTGCATTTGTTACTGTATGTGGTCAAGGACCTCCATGGGCCCTCCGTTACATGACCTGGCTAGGAGCCGATCATGCTGGAGAAGGGGTATACGGTGTAGGATGAGGTATCGCAAGAACATCCCACCATGGGTCCTCCCACCGAAGTGCCGGGAGGAGGTGCATATAGGGTTACTATTATCGATTCCATCATTATCATCATCATGCATATTTCACTCGGATTCCACCCTTATTTGCTGTGTGTTTAGTGTACGCTCCGGTTGTATGGGTGGCCAGAGGGTTTGTTTTCACTTCATTGCGTTCCTCGGTTGTATGGGTGGCCGTTGGGATTGTAGGTAGTTTAGATTACTCTTGTCGCTTTATTAGGCTGGTTTTGGTCCTTGTTTCTTGGTGATTTAGCGATTATTAGCCTGTTGAGGTTTCGGTTGTGGGATTGTGATTATTGAGAGGGCTAGGGAGTCCTATCCTATTAAGGCACTTTTGTGTGGCGTTCTGAGCAGATTGTGAGTTTCTGGTTCCATTCCTATCAGGATTTGAGTAGTATTCCTCGATTATTGTGGGTTAGTTATTCCATCCTAGGGTTGTACTTATAAGGTGGATTCCTGTTTATTCTATCTTGAAGTTGGATTGGTGCAATGATTTCCTTATGCTTGTTGATTCCATCGTGAGTATGTTAGACTGCTTTCCTTCTTTTCCTTTTACTTGAGGTTACCGGTATACTGTCATTTTCTCAACTCTCTCTCTTTATTTACTTATATTGTTGTTGCAAGGATTCCAAGTGCGTTCTACTCTCTTACACTTGTGTTTGTGTGTTATATATATGTTTGTGCTACGATGTATACTTGTAGCTCTTGGTTGATTGCTCCTTGTGCTAGTTCCTTGCTTCCGTGACTGCTTTCTTGTATTCTGCTTATTACTGTTTTTATATATTATATACGCTCAGTCGGGCGATGATGCCTACTGAGTACCCGTTGTCTTGGTGCTCATACTACACTTCTGCATCTTCCTGCTGTAGATATTAGTTGATCTTTTGCCGTTGATTGCGTGGGAGACTCGTGCAGCTTTCGGGAGGTTCGAGACTAGGGTGAGCGCCTGACAGTCGGGGCTTGTCTACATCTCATCTTTTGTACTGATACTCTTTGTATATTCAGAGAGAGGTTGTACTAATCTTTTGTTACTTCTAGAACTTGTACTCTCTTAGAAGCTTTTGTACTGTCAGTACCAAGTCTTGGGGTTGGTGTAGTATCATTTGTATATATATTTTGGGTTGTTGCTTCCGCATGTCTTATCTTTATATTCAGCTTCCGCTTATTTTTGCTTGTTGTGTGTAATTAGTTAGGTAGTAGCCCATTACTAACCATTCTAGGCTACGGGGATTGGTTCGCCTACTTAGGGGTTGTAGGTGCTATCATGACCTGAGAAATTAGGTCGTGACAGTTTGGTGTCAGAGCTATAGGTTCACCGGTGTCGTGGTACAGAAACAAGTGTCTACATAGAGTCTCGCGGATTAGTACGATGATATCCGTATCTTATCTGCGGGGGGATACAGGGCTTTGTTAGGAAAAGTTTAATCTTCTTGGCTCCTTATCGTGCGCTCCTGGCTCTATTGACTTCTAAACTCTTATTATTTCATTCCTTCTCAGATCCCTACGACATGTTCGACAGCGGGTGATGTCGAGGCTTTTGTTCATGTTGCTTCAGTGCTTCCGTCAGCACTAGGACTTCAGAGTGAGAGTTTACCACACCAGATAGGGGGTTTGGGGTCAGCCCAACCTCCGATAGGATTTTCAACTACTCCAGTTCTTTGGGACACCATGGCTAGGACACTGAGTCCTCCGGTGGGTGTTTCAGTACCCTATTCTATGAGCAGTGCTTTAGCTAGGGTTGAGTTACCAGTTCTTCAGTAGGGTTGTCTATCGGTATTGGAGTATTAGGTGAGATTGCATGACATAGTTAGGCATACTGCTAGGGTTGTACCTTCAGAGTTTGATAGGGATCAAAGTTTTGTTAGAGGTTTGATTTCATCACTCCGTTTGGTGACCAAGCATTTGGTTACAGTTGGGGAGACCTTCCTTCAGGTAGTAGATCATGCTTGGGCTATTATGGGCTTATGTCGTGAGGCTTACAAAGGTAGTGCTAAGAAAGATTGTCGCTAGGATAGTTTTTGAGGTTCTCAGACTCAAGGTAGGGGATTCTCCACTAGAGATAGGTTCCATTGCTTCTTATCTACCAGGCTAGTTACATTTACTCCACAGGTTCTAGAGGGTGGTTGTGTAAGGCATCTTGAGCAGAGTAGGCAGGGTACGGATCATATTCTTCGAGATTTGCCTTCAGAGTGTGCAGGCCGTGGTGGTCGGTCAGGTCCAGTAGGATCATCCCGTAATACTCTACTTGGTAAGGTTTGTTATTGGTGAAGGGGGCGTGGGCACTTGGTTAGGGATTATCCCACGATTCTGCCTTCCAGTCAGCAAGGTTAGCAGGTGTTATCTCCCAGGGCTTCAGTGCCACCAGCCAGAGGTGGAGTACAGGGTAGTAGGGGTGGTCCCCAGGCAGCGAGAGGTAGTGTGCAAGGTTGCGGGGGTGGTCCTGAGATGGTTAGAGGTGGATTTCAGCCGAGTGGTTCAAGCATCCATCCAGAGTTGACAGGCACTGTGCGTCGGAGTAGAGCTTCTTTGGGGTGCTATAGTTGTGGGGTGATTGGACATTATGCTAGATATTGTCCCTATTGAGGGATGATAGAGCCTTCAGCTTTGACTACTCCGGCTAGTGTTAGACACCATCAGGTTGATGCCCCTCTTAGTGGGCTCGAGGTAGAGGTTCCTGATATCGCTTCTCCAGGTTAGGATTTTGCTATCTTTCACTTATGATAGTCCTGATCGCATTGAGATTCGATCCTTTCTGTCGTTTAATTGCTTATATGCCTACTTTCTACTTGTTTAGTTGTTTGTCTACCTGATTGTAGTATCTATGTGTTGTTTTATTGGTAGTTTATTCTTTAGTAGTGGATGAGGTGAGATGTCCTTGAGAGGTGTTTTCCCGAGGTTGTAGCTTGTGGGTAGGCTCTGTAGAGCTCGCTTCCTGGTTTTTGTGGTTATAGGCTTGCTTTGGGTCTTCCTTCATAACGGTCCTAGATGGTTGTTGCCTAGGCCGTTATCTAGCGTGGCTAGAGATCTGTGTGTTGGTTTTGTGTGATACCGATGGTAGTGCCAGAGTTCAAGGCCCTATCTTAATTCAAGTAGTGTTGGTTATGCTAGTATGCATAGATTGGTTGTGGTTTTTGGGTGATTAGAGTCGACCCTTATTATTTGGTTGGTTTAGGAGGTTGGAAGGTATATGGGTTGTTCCTATAATTTCCCTCAGTTTCTTTCTGGTTGGGTTATCTTATGTTTTTCCCCAGTTCCATCCGGAATGAATTTCGATCACAGTTCTCTGGATGAGCTTTTGATTTTGGCATTGTTATTGGGTTTTGGCTTTATCATTTTCAAGTAAGTGTTGACAGTAGCCTCGTGGCTGAGTTGTACTTGTAGCATTTTGGGTGAGTTGGGCATCAAACCCATTCTTCTCCTTATTTATTGAATTTGGCAGTTTAGATGTGAGAATTAAGGTAATGGCTTCAGATTTTATTTGAGAAGGAGTTTGTAAGGTTTAGTAAATGCTAAGGAAGGGTTTTGTTTAGTTGAAAAAGAAGGCAGATGACCCCCAGTTCGTGCTTGTGTGTTATAGTAGTTGACTGAGATGACGACAAAGGTTTGCTTGGGTTAAGGGTTGGTAACCTGATTTGACCGACTACAAATTGCAGTAGCTTCTCTTTTGATTGGTTTGAGGTTTCAGTAACAGCTACAAATTTGGCAACTTGCATATTCAAGCCTAGTTGGCTTCGGTTCCTAAGGGTTCATTGGCAGCATATGGGTTTGATAGAGCCAGTGGTTAGTAAACCGGGGTTTGGTTTAAGAATTGTGGGCTAGCAAACTACTCCGGATGGTTCATGGTTGATTCTCTTCGGTTGCAGCTTCTTTGGTTGGAAGGCAATGAGTTTGGAAAACTTAGTTTCCCCAATTCAGTTGTGTAGTGACAGTTGGCCTTGGACACCTAGTCCTTGGCTAACCTTTGAGTTAGGCTGGATATTCCAGATATCAGCGGTGTTCTAATTAGTATGAGGTCCATTCTACGTTGGTTGGATAGATTCAGCGGCGTAAGTTCAAAAATCAGTGGTGGTGTGTTATATGTGATCAAGATGCGCAGGTTAAGGCGAGCAGCCTACTTTTGATTAGGATGGTACCTTGAGATTGAGCAACGTCTTCATTGCTGAGAGTTTGAAATTCTTATTTTGTTGGGTCTCCAAGGGTTGTGTTTTATATTAGTTTCCAGTGTTGGTTAGACTCGGCCAGTATGTACTAGAAGTCCGGTATGATTTATGCTTTGAAATGGTTGGTTGTGTGCAGATGCGGTAGAGCGATTGATTCGGGCCAAAGGGATGAGTTGAAGGTATATGCAAAAATTCTATATCTAGATGGAGACTTTGAACCCCAGGCACCTTTTCCTTTCCCTTCGGGGTATTTTGAGTTGATGTTCATGGCATGATAGACTCCTTACGAGGTGAGATTGATAAGGCAATTTAAAATTCGAATGGTGTTCCAGCATTCAGAGTAGCAACAATGTTTCTTAGAGTTGGGAGCTTAGCTAATGACTACGGACTTCATGGTAGACTTACCACACTACTTGCAGAGGCTTGGTTTTGGTTTGGGTCTGTTGGGCAAATTGCCCTGGTTCATTCATTTCCAGTTGAATCAGACTCGGCACGATGCAACAGTTGGGTTCGTTCTATAATTTGGAAGTTTCTCTGTCAACACAGGGTGTTCATACACGCTTTTCTTAACCTTGGTGTGCAAACTTCAGTCGGGTCAGATGGGTTGTTCAGTTACCAAGTTTGATGTTAGCAAAGTGCTCGCTCATCGGTTGATGGTCAGGCACGGCAGGTAACTCCAGTTTTCTATGATATGCTAAGGGTTATTATCTTTAATGGCAAAGGCTAGTAGACTATACCTTGGCTTGGAAAGAGCTTGAGCAAAAAGGGTGACTTCATTCGTGGTAGAGTATAAGGGAGAACTACGGATCTCCGGTGAGTCAGTTGATGCTTCGAGGGTGGTTTGAGAGTTGGACTTCTATGAAGCTTCTGGCTTGTGGTGTAAAAGTATTCAGTTCAGAATAAAAGGGGTTTTGCAGATCAACGGGTTCATGAGTTAGAGTTTTGGGTTGAAGGCTTTTCTGGTACACTTTGTTGTGGTTTCAAATATTCGAGTTCTATGTGTTGATCGCCTTGCTTCTCTGGTTTTAGTGTTGTATCAGTGGTTTTTGGTTGATATTCTTGAGGCTCAGTTTGGGTTGATAGACCCTTAGAGTTTTGGAGTTTAAGTTTGGAATCTAGCTTGGCTAGTATGAAGTGCAGGCTTGGTTGCCTTTCGTGGTTTCATTCTCTTGGGTGCCATCTTGTCGGGGAGGCTACCCAGGTTGTCCAAGAGAGTAGTGCGGGCTGTGCATCCGCTATTCTTAAATATCTAGTCTTTCCCTCTTTCCTGACTTTTGAGGACGAAAGTCTTTTTCATAGTGGATGATGTAATGACCCTTCTGGTCATTTATGCATTTTTGCCTTTCATCTAGGGTTAGAGATTGCCTGTATCAACCCTAAGTCATTTATGGCTTGCTGCGACCGGTAGTTCGGTGCCCGGGCCATTTATTTGGTCTTTTGGCCATTCTTTGTTTTAGAGCTTTAAGCTTTTGAAATCATTGACTTCAGTCAACATTCTTGGTGAACGTGCTCGAAATCAAATTCTAAAAGTTCCGTTAGCTCCGGAGCGTGGACTTTGGTCTAAAAGAACCTTTGGTCGGGATCTTAGAGCTTTACAGCTTGGAATTCTCTCTCATTCTGTGTTTTCAGGCCAATTTGGCTTGTTTGGTTGACTTTGGTCAACATTCAGAGTAGACGGCTTTGGATGGAAATTCCTTTAGCGCCGTTAACTCCAGAATGCCGAGGTTGTGTTAGGTAGTTAGTTGGTTCGGGTCCCGGGTGATCCAGGCTTATTTTGGGTGTTTAGTTGGCGTTTGTTAGTATTGACTTGGGTCAACATTCCTCCGAGATGACTCGTATGGAAGTTTTGCCGATTCTGTTGAGTCTGGAACGTCATTTCCACTCTAATAGCACTATTAGTTTTTGTGTGTCAAGTTTTAATTGAGCCCGGAATGCCCCGTAGAAATTTTTAGCACTGCTGGTTTCTGTTGCTGGTATTGCTGAAATTTGTTCATCGCGATCTCAAAGAGTTCTTCGCGATAGCGATGAAGGAATTCCTTGGTCATCGCGATCGCGAAGGTTTTTCTCGCGATAGCGATGAAGGCCCTGCTCTTTTGTTCATCGCGATCTCGAAGGGCAACCATCGCGATCGCGATAAGTTGGCCAGTTTGTTCATCACGATCTCGAAGGTTTTTCTTCGCGATAGCGATGAACAAATCCCTGTATGTATATATAACTGCTCCTTCGTTTTCTTTACCCACAATCCATTTCCTCAATTTTTCTTGAGCTCTAAGCTCCTAATTTTTGTGTGCGCTTTTCCCAAGGTGTTGGGATGATTTTTTTACGGTACGTGATCAATTTCTCGCCTTCAATTCGTAAGTTCTAACCTTTAAATCCCGTAAATTCTCCTTTTTAATTCTAGTTTGTTCTTGAGTGGTTAGGGATGTTTTGAGCCCCATTTGCTGTCCGTTTTTGCTCAAATTTTGAGCATGTTCTCCCAGGATGGTAAGAAACACGTGTGTATTTTTTTTTTCTAGTTTCAGGTTACGGGGACCACGGGCCTGTTTGTGACCAGAATTTTGACCTGGCTATTATTATAGCAATATGGGTATCGTTAGTCTTGTTTTAATGTGTAGATTATTGTGTTGATAGTGGTTTCACAATTTGGAGCTTCTTGGCGCAGTTTGAGCCTTGACGATGCCATCCCCCCAGATGTTCTCCGGACGACAGGTAGGTTATGGCTTTCCCTATCTAGACTCTGCATATATAGTCTACAACTGCAATAATTAGCATCCTTGGGTGAGTTGTTATAGGTTGGTACCCCAAACCTTGTCCACCTTTTCTGCCCGTTTATTTCATACGATGATTGTAGTATTTGTGTAGTATTGTATATCACCCTTGTGGTCCTATGTGGCCTTGTATTGACTCTGGAATATAGACGGTGGGTGATTTGGGAATGTCCGCGAGTCCCGGACATAGAGATATTCTTTTTAGGCTAGTTATGTATGTTGAGTAGTTGTGGAGCCTGTGGAAGGCCAATAGGAATGTTTGTGAGCCGTTGGGCTAATTTATATTTGTGTGCGAGCATATCATCCATGAAAGAGGTTTTCCCTGCATGTTTTACTTCAGTTTTGGCTGCGAGCCACTATAGACAGTTTTTCCTAAACTTGCATGGCCCCGGTGGCCCATTTTTGGTATACTTGATGATAAAAAATGGGATTTTGGATGATTTCACACCTAATTTTCTACTGATATGAGGCTCTGCTGGGCAGAGTACTAGACCTGATTTCCTACTGATAAGAGGCTGTGATGAGCAGAGTACTAGACTTGATTTCCTACTGATACTAGGCTCTGCTGGGCAGAATACTAGACCTGATTTCTGACTGATTTAGACTCGAATATGCTCTGGGCACTCTCTGAGAGGGTTATTGAGACTTTTATCACTGATTTAGACCCGAGTATACCTTGGGCACCCTTTGAGAGGGTCTTTTGAGATTACTACTACTGTTTTAGACCCAGTTTAATTCCGGGTATGTACTTCGAGGTTCTGATTCTCTGAGATTTTGCATTTGTTACTGTTTGTGGTCAGGGACCTCCATTCCAGGACCTGGCTAGGAGCCGAGCATGTTGGAGGAGGGGTATACGGCATAGGATGAGGTATAGCAGGCATGTCTCACCATGGGTCCTCCTACTGAAGTGACGAGGGGAGGGGCATACAGAGTTACTATTACCGGTTCGATCATTATCATCATCATGCATATTTCACTTGGATTCCACCCTTGCTTTCTGTGTGTTCAGTGTACGCTCCAGTTGTATGGGCGGCCGGAGGGTTTGTTTTTACTTGATTGCGTTCCTCGGTTGTATGGGAGGCCATTGGGACTGTAGGTATTTTAGATTACTCTTGTCTCTTTATTGGGCTGGTTTTGGTCCTTGTTTCTTGGTGATTTAGTGATTATTAACCTGTTGAGGCTCCGGTTGTGGGATTATGATTATTGAGAGGGCTAGGGAGTCCTATCCTTTAAGGCACTTTTGTGTTGCGTTCTGAGCAGATTGTGAGTTTCTTGTTCCATTCCTATCAAGATTTGAGTAGTATTTCTCGATTATTGTGGGTTAGTTATTCCATCCTAGGGTTATACTTGTAAGATAGATTCCTGTTTAAGCTATCTTGAAGTTGGATTGGTGCAATGATTTCCTTATGCTTGTTGATTCCATCGTGAGTATGTTAGATTAATTTCCTTCTTTTCCTTTTACTTGAGGTTACCGGTATACCACCATTTTCTCAACTCTCTCTTTAATTACTTATATTGTTGTTGCAAGGATTCCAAATGCGTTCTTCTCCCTTACCCTTATGTTTGTGTGTTATGTATACATTTGTGCTAGCATGTATACTTGTAGCTCTTGGTTGATTGCTCCTTGTGCTAGCTCCTTGTGCTTCTTCCCTGTTTCCGTGACTGCTTTCTTGTATTCTTCTTATTACTATTTTTATATCTTATATACGCTCAGTCGGGCGATGATGCCTATTGAGTACCCGTTGTCTTGGTGCTCATACTACACTTCTGCATCTTCCTGGTGCAGATATTAGTTGATCTTTCGCCGTTGATCTCATTTGAGACTCGTGCAGCTTTTGGGAGGTTCGAGACTAGGGTGAGCGCCTGACGGTCGGGTATTGTCTACATCTCATCTTTTGTACTGATACTCTTTGTATATTTAGAGACAGTTGTACTTATCTTTTGTTACTTCTAGCACTTGTACACTATTAGAAGCTTCTGTAATGTCGATACCAAGTCTTGGGGTTGGTGTAGTATCATTTGTATATATATTTCGTGTTGTTGGTTCCGCGTGTCTTATCTTTATATTCAGCTTCCTCTTATTTATGCTTGTTGTGCATAATTGGTTAGGTAGTAGCCCATTATTAACTTTTCTGGGCTACGTGGATTGGTTCGCTTATTTGGGGGTTGTAGGTGTCATCATGACCTGAGAAATCGGGTCGTGACAATAAACAAATAATGCTAGCACAGAAAATAAATATACACAGGACACAGGTGTAAGAAAGAGGGACGCACCTGGGATGCTTGCGATAATAGTATAAATAAAGAGAGAGAGAATCAGGAACGTGACGGTATACCGATAACCTCAAGTAAGAAGGGAAAGAATGAAAGCAACCCAACAAAATCAACTAGAAGCCATAAAAGTAACGAAAACATACTAAAAACACCAACTCTCAAGATAAGCATGAACCGGGATCCATCTCACAATTTACAACGTAGAATGGAATAACTAAACCACCAGAACCAAGAGTTCTACTCAGAATCACTGAGGAAGACACGCGATGGAGCCTCAAAGATATAGGACTCACTAGCCCCTTAATGCTCAAGCCCAAGACTCAGAGCCTCAACATGCTAAAACTTACCAATTCTCAAGAACCAAGGACCATAACTATCTCTATGAAACGATAGGAGTAATATAATCTACCTATAGTCCCAACGGATGCCCATACAACCGAGGAAGGAAATCAAGTGAAAACAAACCCTCCGGCCGCCCATATAACCGGAGCATACACTGAACACACAGCAAACAAGGGTGGAATCCGAGTGAAATATGCATGATGATGATAATGATGGAACCAGTAATAGTAACTCTATATGCACCTCCCTTGGTACTCCGGCAGGAGGACCCATGGTGGGACGTGCCCGCTATACCTCATCCTTCGCCGTATACCCCTCCTTTGACATGCTTGGCCCTTTGACCAGGTCCTGGAATAGTAGAGTCCATGGAGGTCCCTGACCACATACAGTAACGAACATGAAATCTCAGAGTATCAGAACCTCAAAGTACGTGCTCAAAATTGAACTAGGTCTAAAACAGTAGTAGTAATCTCAAAAAACCCTCCCAAAGGGTTCCCGAAGTATACTCGGGTATAAATCAATGATAAAAGTCTCAATAACCCTCTCAAGGGTGCCTAGAGCGTATTCGGGTCTAAATCAGTTATAAAAGTCCCAATAACCCTCTCAAGGGTTGCCCAGAGCGTATCTAGGTCTAAATCAGTGATAAAAGTCAAGTCTAGTGCTCTGCCCAACGGAGCCTAGTATCAGTAGGAAATCAAGTCTAGTGCTCTGCCCAGCCGTGCCTAGTATCAGTAGGAAATCAAGTGTGAAATCATTCAAATCCTGTTTTATCATCATCTATACCGAAAATGGGCCCCGGGGGCCATGCAAGTTTAGAAAACCATTTACAGTCGGCCCGAGGCCAAATCAGTAGTAAAACATGCAGGGAAAACCTTTTCATGTATGATATGCTCACAAATAATAGAGTAGCCCATAATGGCTCACAAACATTTCCTATCAGCCCTACACAGGCTCAACAGCTCTACAACAGTCATAACTAGCCTAGAAGCATATCTCTATGTCCGAGACTCGCAGACATTCCCAAATAACCCACCATCTATGTTCCAGAGTCAATACAAGGCAAGACAGGACCGCAAGGGTAATATACAATGCTGATACGAATACTACAACCAACGTATGAAATAAATGGATAGAAAGATGGCAAAGGTCTGGGATACCAACATAAAACAACCCACCCAAGGATACTAATTAATGCAGTTATAACATATATACGCAGAGTCTAGGTAGGGAAAGCCATAACCTACCTATCATCCGACGAATAGCTGCGAGGACGGCGTCGTCCAGAGGCTTGAACTGCTCTGAGAAGCTCCAAATTGCGAAACCACTATCAATACAATAATCTATATTTTAACACGAGACCAACGATACCCATAATGCTATAACAATAGCCGAGCCAAAATTCGAGTCACCGATGGGGCCGTAGGCCCCATAACCTGAAGCCGGAAATGAAGATGTGCATGACGATCACCACACCCCAAGGTGTGCATGCCCAGAATTATATAAAATTTAGCCATGTAAAAGGCTCCAACCAACCAGCCAATCATAAGAACAAATTAAGAAACAAAGTGGCGGATTAACAGATTCTAAGTGGATAAAACTTACCAATTACGACGGAGGAGCGATCACAAGCAAGAATTATGCACCCCCACACTGAGAATTGACCAAATACTAAGCTGGGATGAGTGTAGAGCAACAACAATGGAGGATTTCGTATTTCGAATAAAGGAGACGAAGTCCACAATTATTTATACTACAAGGGGTCCTTCATCGCGATCGCAAAGAGACCCTTCGCGGTCGCGAGGACCACACTGGCTAGACCATCGCGATCGCAAAGGCTAGCCATGTGGTTGCGAAGAACAAGGAGGATGGGCTTCATCGTGATCGTGATAGGCAATCACGCGATCGCGAAGAACAGGGCACTAGGTGCTGAATTGCCGTTGCGAGGGACGATGCTCGGGATCGCAATTAAGGCCTGAAGCTGCACCTGCAACAACAAAAAATCTGTAGCTTTTCCACAACTCAACGAGGCATTCCGGGCACAATCTAAACCCGACATTCAGAAACCAATAATGCTAACAGAGTGAAAATGACATTCCGGACTTAACAAAATCAATGAAACTTCCATACGAGGTCATCCCGGAGGAATGTTGGCCCAAGTCAACACTAACCAACACCAACCAAAAACCCAAAATAAGCCCGGATCACCCGAGACCCGAACCAACCAATTACCTAACACAAACTCAGCATTTGGGAGCTAATGACACTGACAAAATTTCCATCTGGGCGGTCTTCTCCGAATGTTTACCAAAGTCAACCAAACCAGCCCAACTAGCTTGAAAACACAGAATAAGAGAGAATTCCAAACTGAAAAGCTCCCGAATCTCGACCAAAGGTCTCACTAGACCAAAGTCCACGCTCTGGGGCTAACGGAACTGTCGGAATTTGATTCCGAGCACATTCACCATGAATGTTGGCTGAAGTCAACGATTTCAAAAGGCTAAAGCTCTAAAACAAGGAACAACCAAAAAGACCAAGAAAATGGCTCGGGCACTAAACTATCAATCTCAGTAAGCCATAAATTACTTAGGGTCATTACAGGCAAGCTCTAACGGCACAAAAAAGGTGAACACACGTAAATGACCAGAAGGGTCATTACATCATCCACTACTAAAAAGACTTTCGTCCCCGAAAGTCATAAAAGAAGGAAAGACTAGAGGTTTAAGAACAGCAGATACAAACCCCTCACTCCTCTCTCGGACACCCCAGGTAGCTTTCTCAACCGGACGACACCCAACAGAAAAGAACCAAAGAAGGCAACCAAGCCTAAACTTCTTACTAGCCAAGCTAGATTTTAAACTCAAACTTTAAAACTCCAAAGACCTGCCAACCTAAACTGAACCTCGAGAATCTCAACCGGAAAGCACCGACACAACATTGAAACTAGAGAAGCAAGGTGACCAACACACATAATTCGAATCTTCAAGACCATAACCAAGTTTACCAGAAAAGCCAACAACCAAAAATCTAACTCATGAACCCGCTGATCCATAAAACCCTTTTATTATTAACTAAACCCTCTTGCACCACAAACAAGAAGCTGCATACAAGTCGAACACTCAAACCACCCTAGAAGCATCAACTGACACAACGGAGATTCGTAATCTTCATTTATACTCTACCATGAACAAAGTCACCCTTTCTGCTCAGACTCTACCCAAACCAAGCATAGTCTACTAGCCTTTGCAATCTAAGATAACAACCCATAGCATATCGACAAAATTGGAGTTACCTGCCCCGACTGACCATTAATCAACGAACGAACTCTTTTGCGAATATCAAATTTGCTAACTGAACCCAACTGAACAACCTATCTGAGCCTGACTGAAGCTTGGACATCCAAGTTAGGAAAGGCATGTATGAATACCCTGTGTTGACAGAGAAACTTCCAAACTGTAGAACAAAACCAACCTTGCTGAACCGTGCCAAGTGTGAGTCAACTGGAAGAAAATGAACCAGGCAACCTTCCTAACAAACACAAACCAAAACTAAGACCTTGCATGGAGTGTGGCAAGCCTACCATAAAGTCTGTAACCATCACTAAGCTCCAAACTATAATAAGTATTGTTGTTACTCCCAATACTCAAACGCCATTCAGATTATAAATTTCCTTACTAATTTCACCTTCGGAGAAAGTCCACTATGCTACAAATATAAAGTCAAAACACCCCGAAGGCAAAAGAAAGAGGTGCCTGGGGTTCAAAATTGCCATCTAGGTATAGAATTTTTGCATATCCCCTCAACTTACCCCTTTGGTTCGAATCAACCTCTCTACCGTATCGGCATACAAACCAACCATATTGCAGCACACTACATACAAACTTCTAGTCCATACTGGCTGAGTCTAACCAATGCTAGAACCTCATATAAAAGACAACCCCTGAAGACCCAACTAAACACGCATTTTAAACTCTCGGCAATGTAGATGACGATCAATCTCAAAGTACCATTAGAACTTAAAATAGGCTCGCTAGTCTTACCCTGCACAACCTGATCACATAAGCATACACCACTGCTAGATCTCGAACTTACGCCACTGAGTTTGTACAACCCGGGTAGAAGAAACTTCGTACTATCTAAAACACTGCCTAAATCTGGAATTTCTAGCCTAGCTCAAAGGTTAGACAAGGACTAGGTGTCTAAGGCGAACTGTCACCCCATAACAAGAAATGGGTAAGCTAAGTTGTCCGAACTCTATGCCTTCCAACCCAAGAAGCTGCAATCGAAAGAACCAACCATGAACCATCCAGAGTAGTTTGCTAGCCCACCTTTTTGGAAACCAATCCTGATTTACTAACCACCACCTATGTCAAATCCATATGCTGCGAATGAACCCTTAGAAACCAAAGCCAACTAGGCTTGAATATGCAAGTTTCCAAAACTGTAGTTGCTACTGAAATCTCAAACCAATCGAAGGAAAACCACTGCAATCTGTAGTCGGTCGAACCAAGTCACCAACCCACAACCCAAAGCAATCTCTCAGTTGTCACCTCAGTCAACTACTAAAACACACCAGCACGAACAAAGAGTCATCTTCCTCCTATTTAAGCTAAACCAAACCCTTCCTTAGTGTATACTGAACCTTACAAATCCCTTCTCAAATAAGAATCTGTAGCTATTTCCTTAGCCCTATACTTACATTTGTCAAAAATTAACAAGGCAGGAGAAAATGGGCCGGATGCACGACTCACCCAATATTCTATGAATACAACTCAGTCATGAGGCTACTATCAACACTTAGTCGGAAATGCAAAATCCAAAACCCAATTACAATGCAAATATCAAAAGCTCATCCAGAGAACTACGATCAAAATTCATTTCGACTAGAACTGGGGAAACAATAAGACAACCCAATCAGACAAGAAACTGAATGAGATATGGGAACAACCAACATACCTGCCAACCTCCTAAACTAACCCACCAAAGAGGGGTCGACTCTAAACACCCGAGAAAACCAAACCAATCGAAGCACACTAGCATAACCGACACCTCCCAACTTAAGATAAAAGCTCAAACTCCGGCACAACCATCGGTGACACCAAACACCCACAAAAATGATTTAACAATGCTAGATAACAACCTAGGCAACTACCATCTAGGACCGCTATAAAGAAAGACTTAATCACAAGTCTAGAATCACAATGGAACATGGATAAAGCTAATAAGAAACAGACTAACAAGAACTACCCACGAGCTACAACTCCGGGTAAACACCTCACAAGGCTAACTCACCCCATCCACTACTAAGGAATAAACTACCAAGAAAACAATGCATAGATACTACAATTCAAGTAGCTAATCAACTAAACAAGTAGCAGGTAAGCATATAAGCAAATAAATGGCAGAAGGGATAGAATCACAACGCGAGCAGGACTATAACAAGACGAAGGTAGCAAAAGCCTAACCTGGAGAAAAAATATCAGGAGCCTCTACCACGGGCCCACCAAGAGGGGCATCAAGCTGATGGGATCTAACACTGGTCGGATTAGTCAAAGCTGAAGGCTCTGTCATCCCTCGACGGGGACAGTCTCTAGAATAGTGGCCAACCACTCCACAATCATAACAACTACGCTGACTAGAATGCGTGATCGTGGGGAAATCCCTAACACAATAGCCATACTCACCGCACTGAAAGCAAAACCCAAAGAAAAGAGTCAGGCGATAAGACCTCGCTGAACCTGATCGGCAACCACAACCTACACAACCTGAATGCGAACCTCAAAGAACCCGACCCATACTTCATCTACTCTTCTCAACCTACTCTGCATAGCCACCCTCTGAAACCTATGGAGGAACCAAAACTGGCCAAGTAGATAAGAAGCAATGGAACCTATCACTGGTAGAGAATCCCCTACCTCGAGCCTGAGAACCTCGAGAACTATCCTGGCGATGATATTTCTTAGCACCACCTCTATAAGACTCACGACATAAACCCTTGATAGCCAAAGCATGATCCACTACCTGAAGGAAGGTAGTCCCAACAGTAACCAACTGCTCGATCGCCAGACGGGGCGATGAAATCAAACCTCCAACAAAGCTCCGAACCCCATCAAACTCTGAAGCCACAGTCCTAGCAGTACACCTAACCATCTCATGAAATCTTCCTTATAGTCCAATACCGACATACAACCCTATTGAAGAACAGAAAGCTCAACCCTAACTGAAGCACCACTCATAGAACCAGGTACTCAAAGAACCAACAGAGGACTCAAAGTCCTAGCCATGATGTCCTGAAGAACTAGAGTAGCTATGAATCCAATAGGAGGTTGGGCTAGCCCCACACCCCCTATCTGATGCGGTAAACTCTCACCCTGAAGTCTAGGCACTGATGAATGCACTAAAGCAATGGGCACAAAAGCCTCGACACCAACCGCTATCGAAATCATCTTAGGTATCTGATAGGGAATGAAACAATCAAAGTTTAAAAGTCAATAGAGCTAGAAATACACGATAAGGAGCCAAGAATATAGAACTCTTCCTAACAATTCCTTGTAGCCTCTCACAGATAGGATATGGACGTTATAGTACCAATCTGCGAGACTTTACTTAGACACTTACTTCTTTACTACGACACCGTTGAACCTACAGCTCTGATACCAAGCTGTCATATCTCGATTTCTCAGGTCATGATGATACCTACAATCCCCAGTAGGCAAACAAATCTCCGTAGCTCGGAATGGTTAGTAATGGGCTACTACCTAACCAATATGCACAACAAGCAGAAATAAGCAGAAGGTGAATATAAAGATAGACAACGCGGAAGCAATAACCTGAATATATACATAGTAAGACTACACCAACCCCAAGACTTGGTATCGATAGTACAGAAGCTTCTAATAGAATACAAGTGCTAGAAGTAACAAAATGATAAGTACACTATCTCTGAATATACAAAGAGTAACAATACAAATGTTTGATGTGGTCAAGCCCCTATCATTAGGCGCTCACCCGAGTCTCGAAGATCCAAAAGCTGCCCTAATCTCAAACACGATCAACGATGAAAGCTCAACTAGTATCTGCACCAGAAAGATGCCGAAGTGTAGTATGAGCACCAATTGCTAAGCAACAGGTACACAGTAGGCATCATCAGCCGACTGAATACATATAAGATATAAAAATAGTAATATAGAAGATAGAAAGAAAGTGGTCACAAAGAACAATAGAGGAAGCACAAGGAACTAGCACAGAGAACAGATAACCAAGAGTTATAAACAAACAATGCTAGCACAAAAAACAAATATACACAGGACACAGGTGTAAGAAAGAGGGACACACCTTGGATCCTTGGAAGAATAGTAAAAATAAAAAGAGAGAATCAGGAATGTGGCGGTATACCGGTAACCTCAAATAAGAAGGGAAAGAAGTAAAGCAACCCGAAAAAATCAACTAGAAGCCATAAAAGTAACGAAAACATACTAAAAATACCAAATCTCAAGATAAGCATGAACCGAGATCCATCTCACAATTTACAACCTAGAATGGAATAACTAAACCACCAGAACCAAGAGTTCTACTCAGTATCAAGAGAAGGAACAACGTCCGATAAACCACAATCGCTCAGGAGGCCACGTAACGGAGCCTCAAAGATATAGGACTAACTAGCCCCTCAATACTCAAGACCAAAACTCGGAGCCTCAATAGGCTAAAACTTACCAATTCTCAAGAACCAAGGATCATAACTAGCTTTATGAAATGATAGGAGTAATATAATCTACCTACAGTCCCAATGGCTGCCCATAAAACCGAGGAATTCAATCAAATGAAAACAAACCCTTCGACCGCCCATACAACTGGAGCGTACACTGAACACACAACAAACAAGGGTGGAATCTGAGTGAAATATGCATGATGATGATAATGATGGAACCGGTAATAGTAACTCTATATGCACCTCCCCCCGTACTCCAACAGGAGGACCTATGGAGGGACATGCCCGCTATACCTCATCATACGTCGTATACCCCTCCTCCGGCACACTTGCCCCTTTGGTTATGTTCTGGAATGGTAGGGACCATGGAGGTCCCTGATCACATACAGTAACGAATGCAAAATCTCAGAGAATCGGAAACTCAAAGTACATGCTCGGAATTGAACCGGGTCTAAAACAATAGTAGTAATCTCAAAAGACCCTCTCAAAGGGTTCTCCAAGTATACTCGAGTCTAAATCAGTGATATAAGTCTCAATAACCATCTGAAGGGTTCCCAGAGCGTATCCAGGTTTAAATCAGTGATAAAAGTCAAAATAACCCTCTCAAGGGTGCCCAGAGCGTATCTGGGTCTAGATCAGTGATAAAAGTCAAGTCTAGTGCTCTGCCCAGCCGATCCTAGTATCAGTAGGAAATCAATTCTAGTGCTCTGCCCAGCTGAGCCTAGTATCAGTAGGAAATCAGGTGTGAAATCATTCAAATCCTATTTTATCATTATCTATATCGAAAATGGGCCCCCGAGGCCATGCAAGTTTAGAAAACCATTTACAATCGGCCCGAGGCCAAATCAGCAGTAAAATATGCAGGGAAAACCTTTCCATGTATGATATGCTCGCAAACAATAGAGTAGCCCAAAATGGCTCACAAATATTTTCTATTGGCCCTGCACAGGCTCAACAGCTCTACAACTGTCATAACCAGCCTAGAAGGATATCTCTATGTCCAAGACTCGCAAACATTCCCAAATAACCCATCATCTATGTTCCAGAGTCAATACAAGGCCACACAGGACTACAAGGGTAACATACAATGCTGATACGAATACTACAACCAACGTATAAAACAAACTGACAGAAAGACGGGCAAGGTCTGGGGTACCAACCTAAAACAACCCACCCAAGGATACTAATTAATGCAGTTATAGCCTATATACGTAGAGTTTAGGTAGGGAAAACCATAACCTACTTGTCGTTCGATAAATAGCTGCGGGGATGACATTGTCCAGTCTCGAACTGCTTCGAGAAGCTCAAAATTGCGAAACCACTATCAATACAATATTCTATATGTTAACACGAGACCAATGATACCCATAATTCTATAACAATAGCCGGGCTAAAATTTGGGTCACCTAAGAGCCTATTGGCCCTGCACCCAAAGTCGGAAATGAAGAAGCCCACGATGATCACCACATCCCAAGGTATGCATGCCCAGAATTATAGAGATTTTGGCCATGGTAAAGGCTCCAACCACCCAGCCAATCATAAGAACAAATTAAGAAACAAAGTGGAAGATTAACGAGTTTTAAGCGGATAAAACTTACCAATTACGATGGAGGAGCGATCACAAGCAAGAATTATGCACCCCTACACTGAGAATTGACCAAATACTGAGCTGGGACGAGTTTAGAGCAACAACAATGGAGGATTTCATATTTTGAATGAAGGAGACGAAGTCCACAATTATTTATACTGCCAGGGGTCCTTCATCGCAATCGCGAAGAGACCCCTCGCGGTTGCGAGGACCACACTAACTAGACCATCGTGATCGCGAAGGCTAGCCACGTGATCGCGAAGAATAAGGAGGACGAGCTTTATCGTGATCTCGACAGGAGATCACGCGAATATGAAGAACAAGGCACTAGGTGCTTCATCGCGGTCACGAGGGACGAGGATCACGATCGCTATTAAGGCCTGAAGCCTGCACCTGCAACAACCAAAAATCTGCAACTTTTCCACAACTCAACGGGGCATTCCGTGCACAATCGAAACCCGATATTCAGAAACTAATAATGCTAACACAGTGGAAACGATGTTCCATACTCAATAAAATCGATAAAACTTCCATATAAGGTCATCTCGGAGGAATGTTGACCCAAGTCAACACTAACCAATGCCAACCAAACACCCGAAATAAGCCAGGATCACCCGGGACTCAATCCAACAAACTACCTAACATAAACTCGGCCTTCCAGAGCTGACGGCGCTGATGGAATTTCCATCCGAGGCCGTCTTCTCTGAGTTTTGACCAAAGTCAACCAAACAAGCCCAACTAGCTTGAATACACAGAATGAGAGAGAATTCCAAGATAAAAAGCTCCCGTATCTCGACCAAAAGTCCCACTAGACCAAAGTCCACGCTTCAGAGCTAACAAAATTGTCAGAATTTGATTCTGAGCATGTTCACTATGAATGTTGACTGAAGTCAACGATTTCGAAAGCCTAAAGCTCTAAAACAACGAACGGCCAAAAAGAACAAGAAAACGGCCCGGGCACCGAACTATCGATAGTAGCAAGCCATAAATGACTTTGGACCACTACAGGCAAGGTCTAACGGTATAAAACAGGTAAACACGTGTAAATTATTGGAAGGGTCATTACACCTGGATTGTAAAATAAAAAATGTATAGCCAACAAATCATAAACATATTTTTTCATGAAAAGTCTTTTCCTATTTTTCTTTTTCGTTTCATTTTCACCAAAACAACACATATTTTTTGTTAAAAAAAATTATATGTCTTCACAATTATACGAAAGTATAACAAAGTACAGACAAATAGCACATATATTTTTGTTAAAAGAAAGTACATGTCTTGATAATTATGTGAAAATACAACAAAGGATCGTATGAGATGCCTACCTTTTTAATGTTCGTGAATGTGCAGGTAAACATTCAAGTAAACCCTAGCCTACAAGCACATCTGATATCTCCAATATTGCAACATACATAAATAAAAATTGTATAACCAATAATATTAAACATGTTTTTTCATGAAAAGTCTTTTGCTATTTTTCTTTTTCATTTCTTTTTCACCATAACAACACATATCTTTGTTAAACGAAAGTACTGTCTTCATAATTATACGAAAGCACAACAAAGGACAGACATGCAACAAATTCATGAACTCAAAGCAGTTGATATATATTTATTAAAAAAGTACACATCTTCATAATTATATGAAAATACAACAAATTAAGGATAGCATGAGATGCGTACCTTTTTAATGTTGGTGACTGCGCCAGGTAGACGTCCAAGAAAAACCCTAGCCTACAAGAAGATCTAATATCTGCAATAATAATACCTGCATACGTGCACACAAAACTTACCCCTATCCTACTATTATTATTTTTATGGGGTAAGATATTATTTTTGATAGATCCTCGACTCAAGAAATAATCATAATAATATAATAATAATAATAATAGAAATCAAAAAATAAATTGTCATGACTCAATTTCTCAGTCATGATGGCACCTACAACCCCCCAGTAGATGAATCAATCCCCGTAGCCCGAAACGGTTAGTAACGGGCTACCTTCTAATGGATAAACGAAAGAGTAGATAAATAAGCGGAAGAAAGGGAACGAGATGAAGAAAATAGATAACAAGAGTAATACATATGAAATGCGGAAACTAAACCAAACCCAAAACCTGGTATCATAGCGTATAGGAGCCCGATCTACATAAGGAGTACAAATGATCCAAAAGTAATATATATACATCATGTCTCTGAAGCTATAAGAGTACAAGATACAAAAAAGATAAACTAGAGTCAAGCTCCAGTCGTCAAGAGCTTACCCTCAGTCTGGATGTCACAAATCTCAAAGGAAGAGTCTCATACGAGCTAGCGAAGATGGCTCACACTAGGATCTGCACCAGAAGATGCAGCGTATAGGGTAAGCATCAAATGTGAAGCATATGGTACCCAGTAGGTATCATAGGCCGACTGGGAACATATAAGATAAAAGAGTAATAACAGACAGAATAGGAACAAGCAGTCATTGAAATGAATGAAAAAGTACAAAGGAACTAGGCTAGAGGGAAGACAACAAGAACAACACACAAGGCTAGCAAGTGGAGTATATACACAACAGGCACAGGTGAAAGTAAGAAAAGACACACCTAGGGTCCTTGCAATAACAACATATACATAACAAGTTTTAGAGATGGACGGTATACCAGTAACCTCAAGTATAAGAGAAAGAGGAGAAGAGTAGGATAGGCATGCTCGAAAATAGACATCCAGAATCAAACTAGTCATTTCAACCTTAAGTCCAGAAACTAACAACCTAGCAGCATCCAATCCCAATACTTATAACCGTAATAAGATAGCAGGAGTCTACCTACAATCCCCCGGACACCTATACAACCGAGGAACACAAGAAAGTGAAAAAAAACCTGCGGCATCCCATACTACCAGAGCATATAATCAACAAACAGCAAATAAGGGTGGTACCTGAAACAATGAATGATATGCCATGCTAAATCAAGAGTGATAGTAGTACCGTATGTCACCTTCTTCCTGGAACCTATAAGGCCCAGAAGACAGGATCCATGAAAGGTGGCACCCGTATACCCCTACTACACCGTATACCCTCCCTTCGGTACCACAACTCACAGCTTCTGGTCCAAAACGACAAGGTCTATGGAGGCCCCCGACCAACATATTATATGCCCCACAATCTCAAAACAAACCCCACGTAAAGCTGCCTGGAGGTTATCAAGGTCTAAATAGTAAGCCCAATAGCTTTAGCACTCGGCCCTGCCTAGTCCAGCAATATCCCGGATGCTATAGTAAATAAGTCTAGCCCTCCACCCCGTCGAGTCCAGCATAAGTGGTACTAGTGATAAAATATCCTTTAAAACTTCCTTACCCCAAGAAGATCCATAAAAATAGCACCAAAACAGTCCCAGTAGGCTCGAAGCCAAAAACATAGTAAAACATGGGTAAAACCTCTTTATATGCATGGACATGATATGATCAAACACAGATAGCCATCCCACAACTCACAATCAACCTACGGCCCTGCACAGGCTCTGAAGCTACTCAATAAGCATAACCATCCTAGAAGGATATTTCTATGCCTGGGACTCGTGGACATTCCCAATAACCCCACAATCTATGTTTTAGAGTTAACAAGGCCTCACAGCACAACAAGGGTGATAATATCAAATACCAAGAGTACTACACACAATGGAGGAAAGAAAAGGGACGAATCATGGAAAAGCGGTCAAGTTCTGTGGTACCAACCTAATAACCCAACCCAAATATGCCAGCTAGTACAATTTTATCTGATATATGCTAAGTCTAGGGAGTTAGACCGTAACTTACATGTCGTCCGATGACAAGCTGCCAGAACAACAACGTACAAGCCCAAATCACCCCGAGAGATGCCGAATGATAATCAAACTATCATAAACATAAATAAAATATCAAAATGAGTCTAACGATATTCATATTGCTACATTTGTAGGCGGGCCAAAATTTGGGTAAAAAAGGGGCCTGCAGTGCCCACAACCGAAAACCAAAAATGAAAAGAAGCATGATGACCCCAACGATTCCAAGAAGGCATGCTCCAAAATTGAGAGCAATTGGCCAAGATGAAGGCGCCAAAACAGCCCGCTCAAGTTAGGGTTTAAAGATAGAATTTCAAGAATAAAATCGAAAATTTGGCAAGAATCACTTAATGAAACGATAGAATTTCAAGCCAAGACAGATAAAACTCCACACCTATGAACATGCACTAGCTACAAGGCAACCACTACAATAATTTTCAAGCTTGGGTGTGAGCATAAATGGAGGAATTTAGCGGAAAACCAAAGAATTCAAGTGAAGAAGAAGCTTACCAAGAGACGAGAAACTACGGATAATCGACGAACAAATGATTTCCCAAGGTTTAGAATTGATATGGAGCAATTTGGGAGAGTATTTACTATTTTAAAGTGAGAAAGGTGGAGAGAAAATGGTTGGAAAATCAAACAACCAAAAATATATAGAAACTACGGATAATCGACGAACAAATGATTTCCCAAGGTTTAGAATTGATATGGAGCAATTTGGGAGAGTATTTACTATTTTAGAGTGAGAAAGGTGGAGAGAAAATGGCTGGAAAATCAAACAACCAAAAATATATAGTTGATGGTCGCTGGTCAGCCCTATCGCGCTAGACCAGCGCCATCGCGCTGAAAGAGGCCTGGCGCCAAAGCGTCATCGCGCTGGCCGGCTGCAGGTGCTGAGGCGCGATCGCGCTGGCCCTTGCACGATTGTGCTGAAGCCCTGGCCATAGGCTAGCGCGATCGCACTGCCTGGGTGTCGTTGGCGCTGAAGGCCTGCAACCTGCAATAAAACCAGCTACACTAGAATTTCTTATGGGGTGTTTCGGGCACAATCGGAAACCGATATTCAAAAACCAATAATGCTAATGGAGTGAGAACGACATTTTGGATTCAATGAAATTGATGAAACTTCCCTATGAGGTCGTTTTAGAGAAATATTGACCCAAGTCAACACTAACGAAAAGGAACTCAAAGGCTCGAAATGAGTCTGGCACACCCGTAACCTGAACCAACCACCTCCCCAATTTAAACTCAACATTCCGGAGCTGATGGAATCATCAAAATTTGAATTCGACACTCCGATCATCGAAAGTCACCCAAAGTTACACTTTCAACTCCAAATGGCATGAAAACATAGAAAACCATACAAAACCCACACTAAAAGTTCTCAGGCCCCAACTGAAGGTCCAACTAGACAAAACTTATCGCTCCGGAGCTAACGAAACTGTTAGAATTCAATTCCGAGCACGTTAGCTAATAATTTTGACTAAATTCAACAATATTCTAAGTTTAATGCTCTAAAACGGGCAAACGGCCAAAATAATCAAACGAACAACCAGGGCACCGAACTACCAGTCCCAGCAAACCATAAATGACTTGGGGCCACTACAAAAAGGCTCTAATAGTAAAAATGAATGCGTAAATGCAAAGATGACCGAAAGGATCATCACAACATCCACTACTAAAAGGACTTTTGTCCTCGAAAGTCAAGAAGAAGGGAGTACCTGAAGGCTCGAACAACTGCGGATACTGAGCACGCAACTCACTCTCGGTCTCCCAAGTAGCCTCCTCGCCCAGATGGTGTCTCCACTGAACTTTCACAACCAGAATCTCTTTGGATCTCAATATCCTGATATCTCTGGCCAGAATAGCTATCGGCTCCTCAACAAATGGCAAGCTCTTATCCAACTGAACTGAATCCTAATGCAACACGTGAGACTCATCTGGCATATATAGGCGCAACATCAAGACATGAAAAACTGGGTGAAAAACTGAGAACATCAGAGGCAAAGCTAACATGTAGGCAACACTACCAACCTTCTTCAGGATCTCAAATAGCCCAATAAACCAGGGGCTAAGCTTGCCTCGCCAACCAAATCTCATCACACCCTTCACGGACAATACTCAAAGGAAAACAAAGTCACCAACACTGAACTCCAAGGCATGAAGCATACGATTAGCATAGCTCTTATGCCTACTTTGGGCTGCTCTAAGTCTGTCTTGAATCTAACGGACTTGGTCCAAGAAATCTCTAAGCAAATTTGTACTCTGCGGTCTGTACTCTAACCCATCAAACCAATCAATCGGTGATCTGCAATTCCTACCATACAAAGCCTCTAAAGGTTCCATGCCTATTCTCGAATGGAAACTATTATTATAAGAAAACTCAGCCAATGGCATAAACTGATCCCATGAACCCCCAAAGTCAAGAACACAAGCCCAAAGCATGTCCTCTAAGACCTGAATAGTCTTCTCGAACTGGCCATCTATCTGAGAGTGGAAAGCAGTACTAAGCTGAACCTCTGTACCCAAATCCCTCTGTATAGCTCTCCAGAACTGAGATGTGAACTGTGTGCTACGGTCTAAAATGATAGAAGCTGGGACCCCATGCAATTGAACAATCTCATGAATGTAGATCTGAGCCAACCTCTCAACACTGTAGGAAGTTTGAACTGGAAAGAAGTGGGCCGACTTAGTCAGCTAATCCACAATCACCCAAATGGAATCAAACCCCCGAGAAGTACGAGGCAAACTGATAACAAAGTCCATAATAATACCTTCCCACTTCCACTCGGGAATGGGAAGTCACTGCATCAAGACACCCGGTCTCATGTGCTCCAACTTCACCTACTGACAGTTCAAGCACTAGATACAAACTCCACTATGTCCTGCTTCATCCCACACAACCAGTAGAGATGCCTTAAATCTCTATACATCTTCGCTGCACCAGGATGAATTGAATATCTAGTACAATGTGCCTCATGGAGTATCAACTCAATCAAATCACCAACCCTCGAAACACAAAGCCAACCATCAAACCTCAGAATACCATCAGAACCCAAAGTAGCCCGGCTGGACCCACCTCGATCTACCTGATCATAAAGGTCACACAAACTCTGATCCTCAAACTATTGGCTCAGAATCTAATCAACTAGACTGGAACAAACCTCAACACTGGCAAAAACTTTGCTAGGATCCGACAAGTCAAGCCAAACCAATCGGTTAGCCAAGGACTGGATGTTTAAGACCAATGGTCGCTCAGAAACTGATAGTGAAGCTAGGCTGCCCATACTCACCGCCTTCCAACTCAAGGAAACCGCTACCACATTTGCCTTGCCTGGATGGTATAGGATAGTGAAATCGTAGTCCTTTAGGAGCTCAATCCACTTCCTCTGCCTCGAGTTTAGCTCTCGATGAATCGTATTGTACTGAAGACTATGATGGTCAGTGAATATCTCAAAGTGAACTCCATATAAGTAGTGCCTCCAGATCTTGAGTGCAAAGACTACCGCTCCCAACTCTAAGTCATGAGTGGGGCAGTTGCACTCGTGAACTATCGGTTGTCTTAATGTATATGCTATCACTCGACCATGCTGCATCAACACACAACCAAGACTGACCCCTGAAGTATCACAATACACGGAGAAACTCTGACCCTCAATCGGTAAAGTTAATACTGGGGCTGAAGTCAATAAGGCCTTAAGACTTTGGAAACTATACTCACACTTATCAGACTACTGAAATTGAACATCCTTCCTAGTCAGCATAGTCAAAGGTGTTGCTATGGAAGAAAATCCCTCAACAAACCATCTGTAGTACACGACTAACTTAACAAAGCTACGGACCTCAGTAAGAGTGGTAGGTCTAGGCCAATCACGAACTATAGAAATCTTACCCGGATCAACTCTAATCCCATCCTTAGACACCACCTGTCCTAGGAAGGAAACTAAATCAAGCCAAAACTCACACTTTCAGAACTTGGCATAAAGCCAATGATCTCTCAAAGTCTGAAGTATAGTCGTTAAATGCTGCTCATGCTCGTCCTTACTCCTCGAGTATATTAGAATGTCATCAATGAAGACTATCACGAACATATCCAGGTATGGGCTACGCACTCTATGCATCAAATCCATAAAGGTTGTGGGGCATTAGTCAACCCAAAAGACATCACCAGGAACTCATAGTGTCCATAAAGTGTCTTGAATGCTGTCTTAGGGATGTCCTCTGCCCTAATCCTCAACTGATGGTAGCCGGACCTCAAATCAATCTTTGAAAACCCGGCTGAATCCTGAAGCTGATCAAATAAGTCATCAATCCTAGGCATCAGATACCTATTCTTCACTGTCACCTTATTCAACTACCGATAGTCAATACACATCCGCATCGACCCATCCTTCTTCTTCTTTACGAAGAGAACAGAAGCACCCCAATGAGACACACTCAGTCTAATGAACCCCTTAGCTAACAAGTCCTGGAGCTTCTCCTTAAGCTCTCTTAGCTCAGCAAGAGCTATATGGTAGGGAGGAATAGAAATGGGCCTGGTGCCCGCCTCTAACTTAGTGGCAAAATCAACATCTCTCTCAGGTGGAAAGCCTGGAAGGTCAGTAGGAAACACATCTAGGAAGTCTCTAACCATAGGAACGGACTCAGGAGACGTAGGGTGAGCACTAATATCTCAGACATATGCTAGATAAGCGAAAACCCACAGGAAATTAACTTCCTAGATCAAAGACAAGAGATTATCCCAGATGGTGCGCAGCTGATGAAAACCTTCCGCAGAATCGGAGATACACCGGGCACGGCTATGGTTATGATCTTGGCATAACAATCCAAAACCACACGGTGAGGGGATAACCAGTCCATGCCCAGTATCACATCAAAGTCTAACAAATCAAGTATTATCAAATCAGCCCAAGTCTCCAAACCACCAACAGATATCACACAGGATCTCACAATCCGATCCACTACTAAAGAATCTCCTATTGGGGTCAAAACAGAAACAAAAATAGATAACGGCTCACTAGACAACCCCAAACAAGGCAAAAAGTAGGCAGATATATATTAACAAGTCGACCCAGGATCAAACAAAGCATAAGGTGGCTAACAACATACAAAAATTGTACCTGTGATCACGGCATCCGAGGCCTCTGCCTCCAGTCTCTTAGGGACCGTATAGAACTGAAACTGACCTCCACGTGCCTGACCACCATCCCTACCACCTGCTCTGCCACGTGAAGCACTTCCTCTATCCTGACCACTGCCTCCTCAAGCCGGTGGCTGAACAAAGTGAATAGGCTGAACTGTACCCCACTGGGGGCAATCTCTGGCAAAATGACTGCTGACTCCACACTAATAGCATGGCCCTGACGGCCCACCGCTGAACTTGTGTGGCCACCTCGGCCTAATGCCCCTGAAGTACTACCTCTCGCAGACTAACCACTGGGACCATGCTGACTGCTCTGACCCTGCTTAAACTGAGTAACATAAGCCTGAAGTGATGCCTGTTTCGATCGGCTGGACTGACCCTGGTGCTGCTGTTACTGATAACCCTGGACACACTGGCCTGAACCTCTACCACCATGTCTAGAACTACTGTAGCCACCCTGATGTCAAGGCCTCTTATCTCTGACCCCCTGATCATGTTGTTGTAAGTCCTCCACAGTACGGGCATAGTCAGCGATAGCCTAAAATGACTGACCACCGACAACCAATATCTCAGTTGGCTTCCTAATCTTTGGCCTCAAACCCCATATAAATCTCTGAATCCTATCTATCTCGGCAGGAATGATCATAGATCCAAATGGTGCTAACTGATTAAAATAGGTCTCATACTTTGACACAGTCATAGAGTCCTGTATAAGAAGAGTAAACTGTTTTTTGTGATGCTCACGGTCACTCTGAGAAAAGAAATTAGCCATAAAGACCTCATAGAACTCAGACCAGGTCAAATGAGGCGATGTAGAAAGTCTGCAAGCAACCTGTGCCCTCCACCATAACTTCGCTGGACCCTCAAGCTGATATGAAGTATAGCC
Organism: Jaltomata sinuosa; assembly: GCA_003996215.1. NCBI lineage: Eukaryota > Viridiplantae > Streptophyta > Magnoliopsida > Solanales > Solanaceae > Jaltomata > Jaltomata sinuosa. The sequence continues at coordinate 104,088 of QJPP01002212.1, read as the reverse complement.
AACCCCGTGAGTCTATAATAATCCCAAATGATGCAATATCTCCTCACAGGTAGTAATGAAACCATGTGGGTACTGACCCGATGTACCAGCAAATCTCACCGGTGCCAATCCCAAAAACCTACACAAGGCCTTCTGCTCTGTCTCTGTCATAGTGTGGTGAGGAGCAAGAAGCTGGGCAATCGATAGGACTGGAACAATCTCAGCACGTGGAGCCACAGTAGTAGGCTACTCTCCAGAACTCTGGACACCCAAGGCTACCTCCTGAGCAGATGTTTGGGCTATCTCAAAAGGACGCTCCCTAATCATACCCAAAAGCTGAACAAGTAAACCATGAATATCCGAAGACTGAGATAGGGCTGAAGCTAGCACAGAAACTGGTGCGGGAGTTGGTGGTACCTGGGTTTTCCCCGAGTCTACATGCTGCTACTTAGGGACGAACTCGGACTCATAATCATACTTGGACTCTAGCTCCACTCTAGAAGATCTAGCAGGTGCCGCTACTCTGGGGCACCCTTGACCCCTACCTCTACCCCTACGACAACCTCGACCCCTACCTCGACCCCTACCTGAAACAAGGAAAGTCCATTTTCCTAAGATGTCACTATAGCCTCCCAAAGATTGAGTACGAACATCTTCGCACCAATCCACGGACTCTACTAGACATTGGATCCTATATCTATGACACCGGTGAACCTAGGACTCTGATACCAAGCTTTCATGACCCAATTTCTCTGTCATGATGGCACCTACAACCTCCCAGTAGGCAAACCAATCCTCGTAGCCCAGAACGGTTAGTAACGAGCTACCTTCTAACGGATAAGTGGAAGAGCAGATAAATAAGCAGAAGCAAGGGAACCAGATGAAGAAAATAGATAACAAGAGTAATACATATGAAATGCGGAAACTAAACCAAACCCAAAACATCGTATCATTGCGTATAGGATCCTGGTCTACATAAAGAGTACAAAGGATCCAAAAGTAATATATATACATCATGTATATGAAGCTATAAGAGTAGAAGATACACAAAAGATAAACTAGAGTCAAGCTCCAGTCACCAAGAGCTTACCCTCTGTATAGATGTCACAAATCTCCAAGCACGAGTCTTCCACGAGCTAGCGACGATGGCTCACACTAGGATCTGCACCAGAAGATGCAGTGTGTAGAGCACCAAATGCGAAGAATAAGGTACCCATTAGGTATCATAGACCGACTGGGCACATATAAGATAAAAGAGTAATAACAGACAGAATAGGAACAAGCAGTCACGGAAATGAATGAAAAAGTACATAGGAACTAGCCCAGAGGGAAGACAACAAGAACAACACACAAGGCTAGCAAGTGGAGTATATACAAAACAGGCACAGGTGAAAGTAAGAAAAGATGCACCTGGAGTCCTTGCAATAACATCATATACATAACAAGTTTTAGATACGGATGGTATACCGGTAACCTCAAGTATAAAAGAAAGAGGAGAAGAGTAGTCTAGGCATGCTCGAAAATAGACATCCAGAATCGAACTAGTCATACAACCTTAAGTCCAGAAACTAACAACCTAGCAGCATCTAATCCTAATACTTATTACTGTAATAAGATAGCAGGATTCTACCTACAGTCCCTAGGCTGCCCGTACACCCAAGGAACACAAGCAAGTGAAAACAAACCCTCCAGCATCCCATACTACCGAAGCGTACAATCAACAAACAGCAAACAAGGATAGTACCTCAAACAATAAATGATATGCCATACTAAATCAAGAGTGATAGTAGTATCATATGTCACCTGCTTTCGGCAATCTATAAGGCCCAGAAGATAGGATCCATAGAAGGTCGCACACATATACCCCTACTATGCCGTATACCCTCCTTCCGGCACCCGCAGCTCGCAGCTTCTAGCCCGGAATGGCAAGGTCCATGGAGGCCCTAGACCAACATACTAGATGCCCCACAATCTCAATACAAACCCCAAGTAAAGATTCCTGGAGGGTTTATAGGTCTAAAATAGTAAGCCCAATAACTCTAGCACTCGATCGCGCCTAGTCCAACAACATCCCAATGTTGTGGTAAATATGTCTAGCCCTCGACCCCGTCAGTATAAGTGGAACTAGTGATAAAATATCTTTTAAAACTTCCTTACCCCAAGAAGATCCATAAAAATGGTACCAAATCTCTTTTAAATCATTTTTACCAAAATGTGCCCCATAGGCCATGCAAGGTTTAGAAAAATATTCCCAGTAGGCTCGAAGACAAAACCATAGTAAAATGTGGGTAAAACCTCTTTATATGCATGAACATGATATGATCAAACACAGATAGCTGCCCCGCAGCTCATAATCAACCTACGGCCCTGCACAGGCTCTGAAGCTACTCAGCAAGCATAACCAGCCTAGAAGGATATTTCTATGACCGGGACTCACAAACATTCCCAATCACCCCACCATCTATGTTCTAGAATCAACAAGGCCTCACAGGACCACAAGGGTTATAATATCAAATACCAAGAGTACTACACATAATAGAGGAAAGAAATGGGATAAATCATGGAAAAGCGGTCAGGGTCTGTGGTACCAACCTAATAATCCAACCCAAGGATTCCATCTAGTACAATTTTATCTGATATATGCTAAGTCTAGGGAGTTAGACCGTAACCTACCTTTCGTCCGATGACAAGCTACCCGAACAACAACGTCTAAGCCCGAATCACCCCGAGAGATCCAGAATGACAATCAAACTATCATAAACATAAATAAAATTTTAAAACGAGTCTAACAATATCCATATTTCCACAATTATAGCCGGGCCAAAATCTGGATAAAAAATGGGCCTGCGGGGCCCATAACCCAAAACCAAAAATGAAAAGAAGCACGATGACTCCAATGATGCCAAGAAGGCATGCTCTAAAATTGAGCACAATTAGCCAAGAGGAAAGGACCAAAATAGCCCGCTCAAGTTGGGGTTTAAAGATGGAATTTCAAGAATAAAATCGGAAATTTGGCAAGAATCACTTACCAAAATGATAAAATTTCAAGCCAAGACGGATAAAACTCTACACCCACGAACATGCACCAGCTACAAGGCAGCCACTACAACAATTTCCAAACTTGGGTGTAAGCATCAATGTATGAATTTAGAGAATAACCAAAGAATTCAAGTGAGGAAGAAGCTTATCAAGAGATGAGGAACTATGGATAATCGACGAACATATGATTCTCCAAGGTTTAGAATTGATATGGAGAAATTTGGGAGAGTATTTACTATTTTAAAGTGAGAAAAGTGGAGAGAAAATAGCTGGAAAATCAAACAACCAGAAATATATAGCTGATGGTCATTGGTCAGCGCTATCACGCTATACCAGCGCCATCGCGCTGAAGGAGGCCTGGCGCAATAGCGCCATCGCGCTAAAATGGCGCAATCGCGCTGGCTGGCTGCAGGCGCTGAGGCACGATTGCACTGACCCTTGCGTGATTGCGCTGAAGGTATGGCCATAGGCTAGCGCGATCATGCTACCTGGGCGTCGTTGGCGCTGAAGGCCTACAAGCATCAATAAAACCAGTTGCACTAGAATTTCCTACGGGGTGTTCCAGGCACAATTAGAAACTGATATTCAAAAACCAATAATGCTAATAGAGTGGGAACGACATTTTGGACTCAACAGAATCGATGAAACTTCTCTAAGAGGTTGTTTTAGAGAAATATTTACCCAAGCAATACTAACGAAAACGAACTCAAAGGCTCGAAATGAGTCCAGCATACCCGAAACCTGAACCAACTACCTACCCTCTTTGGTTAACATTTGGAGAAGACGACCTCAGATGGAAATTTTGACAGTGTTGTTAGCTCCGGAATGTCGACTTTGGGCTAGAGGGACCTTTGGTTCGGATGTAGAGGCTTCTAGACTCATTTTAGGCCATGGAGTTTTGTTTTGGAAAAGTTGGACTAAAGTTGGTTTCAGCGTGGGTCCCACTTTTCATTATACCAATCCATTAGGATTTTCGTCAATTTTGTTGAGTCCGGAATTCCTCTTTTAGTTGAATAGCTCAGCTTGTTTGTGGTTGCGGGACCCCAAATGCATTCCCGGAGGTTCGTTCGAGAAGAATTTTCCTAAGTTGGCATCAGCTGCTGCTGCTTGCCGCTATGGCACCAAGGGATCACCTGCATGCCTGCCAGGACTTGGCAGCTAGTGCCCATGCGTGTGCCAGCCCGCCTGGGTGCCAACGCATCTACACCTGGGCGTGGCAGCCTATTTAGCTGTCATTTCTTCAAATTCCAGCCTTATTCCACCATCTTCCTTAGATTAATTCTCCATTGAAATAAGCTCCTAAAATTCCATTTCTTAACCTGGTTCATTCCCAAACCTTGGAGGATTATATATTTTCGGTACATGTTCGTTCGTGGCTTCTAAAATTTGTAAGTTTCCTCGTTAATTTTCGATAAATTCCATTATTTTTCCCTCTTAATTTCCCATAGTTTTTGCATCTTTGAGCCTTCTTTGATGGTCCATTTTTGCTCAATTTTGGGGCATCAACTCACGGGAATGTGGGGAACATTGTGGTGTTTTTCATTTTTGGCTTTGGGTTGCGAGGCTCACGGGCCCGCTTGTGACCCGAATTTTGACCCGGCTATACTTTTAGCAATATGGGTATCATTAGTCTTGTTTTAACGCATAGATTACCTTCTTCATAGTGTGATTATTTTCGGGACTTCTCGGAGTAGTTTGGGCTTTAACATTGTCGTTCCAGCAGCTTGTCGTTGGACGACATGTAGGTTACAATTTTCTCCATACTAAACTTTGTATATATAGGCTATAATTCTACTAATTAGAATCCTTGGGTTGGGTTTACTAGCTTGGCACCCCCATACCTTGTCCGCTTCTTCATATCTGTCTTATTTTTGCTTCTATGGTTGTATTATTCGTTGTAGTTGGTAGTATCACCCTTGTGGTCTTATGTGGCCTTGTATTTGACTCTGGACTATAAATGGTGGGTTATTTGGGAATATCTATGAGTCTCAGACATTGATATTTGATTGTAAGAGCTGGTTATCTGTGCTTTAGAGCGATTGGAGCTTGTGCAGGGCCGATAGGTTGATTGTGAGCTATTGAGCTGTTGATTGTGTTTGAGCATGCCATTATCATGCATATAAAGAGATTTTCTGCATGTTTTACTACTATTTTGGCAACGAGACCACTATAAATGGTTTTCTAAAACTTGCATGACCCCGAGGACCCGCTTTCGGTAAAAATAGTTATAAAAAAGTTTGGAACCAATTTTCATGGATCTTCTTGGGGTAAAAGAGTTAAAAGGAGGATTTTATCACTGGTTTTTATACTAGTACTAGACTTGACTGAGCCGGAGTGTTAGACATGTTTTATTACTGGTTCAAAATGATACTAGACTCGGTCAAGCTGAGTGTCAGACTTGTTTTACTACTATTTTAGACACGATTATGCCCGAGCACCCTTATTGGATTTTTGAGGCTTGATTTACCATTTTAGACCCGGATAGACTTTGGGCATGCATTTTGATACATTGGTTACTAGTTTGGATCCGGATACACTCGTGATGATTATATTGAGATTCTGAGCTTTAGTATTCTGAGCTTTAGTATGTTGTTGAAGACCTCCATGGATTTTGCCGATCTTGACTAGAGGCTACATGCTGAGTGTGCCGGAGGAAGGGTATATGGTGTAGGTTGAGGTATACAGGGGAAGCCCTTTCATGGATCCTACCTACTGGGCCTGTCAGTGTTGGAGGAGGTACATATGGTACTACAGTTACACTTGGTTTTCACACTTGTTTTTTATTTGCTGAGTGTATGCTCTAGTAGTATTGGATGCCATAGGGTTTGTTTTGAATTGTATGTGTTCCTCGAGTGTATGGGTGCTCGTTGGGACTGTAGGTAGATTCATTATCATTATTCTATCATAGTACTAGTTCTTGTTATGGTTACACTTGGATCCTTATTCGAGTATTCGTATTTGAGAGATATTGTTCAACTATGCTGATGATTCCTACCTTGCGAGTTACTTTATTATCATGATTTTATTAATAGTATTGTTCAGCATGATTATATTAGTTTCTTTCCTTCCTTCACTTCTTTTACTTGAGGTTATTGTATACCACCTATTTCTTAAACTCTCTTTATATATATTGTTATTGCAAGGACCCCAGGTGTGTTCTTCTTCCCTTCACCTGTGTTTTGTGATATATATTTCTAGTATCTAGACGAGCATGATTGTTTTCTCCTTGTATTCTATCTGTGCTAGCTTTCATGTACATATTCGTTGCTTATGTGACTACTTTCTTGGCTTTTCGCAATTTATTGCTTTTATATCTTATATGCGCTCAGTCGTCCTATGATGCCTACTAGGTACCCATTCCTTTGCAATTGATACTCATATTACACTCTGTATCTTCCTGGTGCAGATCTTAGTGTAGGCCATTGCTACTTATTCTTGGAGACTCGTGCAGAGTTCTTTTGGATCATTCGAAACTGATGGTGAGCTCCTGGTGATCGGAGCTTAGCTTTTATCTCCTCTTTTGTTATTCAGATACAAATGTATATATTCTTTTGGACCTTATTGTACTCTATTTATGTAGTAGTGATTCGTATACTGTGATACCAGGTCGTGGGATGGTTTAGTTTTCCTATATATATATTCCGGTTGCTTTATTCTATACTTTTATCTCTTGCTACCGCGTATATATATCGTTCTTCTGCATGCTTGTTAGAGAGTAGCCCTATACTAACTGTTTTTGGGCTACGAGAATTGGTACGCCTATAGGAGGTTGTAGGTGCCATCATGACCTGAGAAATCGGGTCATGACATATGATCAGGACATGGAATGTACATATAATGGGACACAAAAAATCTGACATGATAGCTTTGAAAGGAGTGGAGATTACCAAACACCGCTAAACTCGACAATCACCTACTAAAAGGGTTGATCCGAGCCTCTACCTAAATCTATAGCATAAATGCAACGCCTTGGGCAAAAATGACGTCAATAAAAAATAAATGTACTAGTATATAAGGCGTAGATAAAATACCACATTAGGTAATAATCATATTCGGTACCATGGATAGAGATTCAAGTCTTACTCAAATGTAAAGCATACTAGCTACCATGACCAGGGAATCAAATTTTATCCAATCAATAAACATGCGAAAGATCATGAGTATAATATTAAGACAAGGATGTTTCTTTGAAGTTCCTTTTGAAGACCCTAACGTGGGAAGGGATTCATGCCATTAGAAGAGAATGAGTGTCACTCCCCGAGCATACACCCTAAGCATGGCTGGCACTCAGATCATTTCTGGCCCTAACAGATTATTGGCCTGGATTAATACATAAAATGGATACTGAAACACATGCGAAAGCTTTACTAATGATGAACATGCACTTTTAAAACAAGGAGAAATAAAAATCCTTTATAATAATAATAATAAAACATGAGTACAGAAAATAAAATTGAATATCTAATACTTGTTGACTCGTCTATGAAGCATCTAACATATTAGATGGTCTACTAGGATAAGGCCCCGGGCTACCTTAATACTCTGCTAACAACTAATGATAACCAATAAATCAAATGGAGTCCTCAAAAATCAAGGAGGCCTCACCAAATCTAAAAGTAAGAGAAGCCTAAAGATGCGTCTGTTGTCAAGCCTAAGTACTTGAATTTGCATCACTAAAATATGCAGTGCCAATTGGTGTTAGTACGTAGATATGTATGGTATGTAATAATGCTGAATGGAAACAATACGAACATAAACAAAGTACAGTGATGAATAAGGAACAACTGTAGCATTAACAGAAATAAGTAATACATATTATAAAATCGAGTCGTAAAAACAAGTCATAATCATGAAAGCTGTAAGCCATATGTAAAGCTGAAAAACAACTTTTATTTTCATTAGGGAGTTTCTTATAATTGACATGCACTATGTGAACTCATGATGCCAAACGACCTGGCATATATTGGCAGAGCATCCTATTCCTTGATGGGGTATAGATCAAAGAATAATATGGATCCAACATGAGCCTTTACTGGGGGCTGAATGAGGAGTCGCCCAAACTAACAACACGATCCTATCCTACACTGGCATACATAGTTTTGGGGCTTAGGTTACTTGAACTCTTACCCGTCTTGGTGCAAAATAATCTTCCTAAAATAGAATGCTCAAACATCATATTCAAAAATCATGCTCGTGAGCTTTCTCACTCAATTACATAAAAAAGATCATGTATGCGAGTCCTTACGCTCAAGTCCGTTATCATTCTTGTCAACTCAACTTTCAAAACAATGAGACTTCTTTTCTTTGGATAAATCATGTTGATAAAGCTTGAAACAATAAACTTAAAACATCTCATGAATTTAAGCTTTAAAAATGCTTTCTCAAGGGGATGCAAAGCATATCAAACAACGTTATAAAACATGCATTTAAAAGTCATCAAATAATCCATGGGGTTCATTGAGTAAGAATGAAATATGAATTATAGATTTCCAATGGAAAGAGAAGCATGATAGCGTATTATTCAACACTTATAGTATCTGGGAGTTAACAATAATCATTTCAAGATGTATATAACTCAATGGAGAGACTTTGGGCAAAAACTTTAACTCTAAATCTTTTAAAACTGAACTTTTTGATCGTGAGGCGTGAGAGTGTCATGACCCGATTTCTCAGTCATGATGGCACCTACAACCCCCGGTAGGTGAACCAATCCCCGTAGCCCAGGACCGTTAGTGATGGGCTACTATCTAACAAATAAGCGGTAGAATAGATAACAGGAGTATATATATACATATGCGGAAACTAAATCAAACCCCAAGAACTGGTATTATAGGATAGAGCCAAAACTACATACATGGAGTGCAAACGATACCAAATAATATATACATATGTCTCTGAATGGTAATAGAGTACATGAAGCAAAAGATAAACTAAAGCTAAGCTCCGATCGCCAAGAGCTCACCCTCAGTCTGAAGTAGTCCCCAACAGATCTCCAAGAACGAATCACAGCGATCTAACGGCGATGGCCCATGCTAGGATCTGCACCCAAAGATGCAGGGGGGTAGGGTGAGCACCAAATGCGAAGCATAAGGTACCCAGTAGGTATCATAGACCGACTGGGCACATATAAGATAAAAGCGTAGTCATAGACAGAATAAAAGCAAGCAGTCACAGAAATCAATGAAAGGTACACAGGAACTAGCCCAGAGGGAAATCAACAGAACCACATGTGAGGCTAGTAAACAGAATATACACACCATAGGCACAAGTGAAAGTAAGAAACAACGCACTTGGGGTCCTTGCAACAACAGTGTATACAAAATAAGTTTACGAAATGGACGGTATACCGGTAACCTCAAGTGTAAGAAGAAGAGAGAAAGAGTAATGATAGGCATGCTTAGAGACATGAATCAAGCCCAACTAATCATATCAATCTCAAAACCAGAAACTAATAGTCTAGTAGTAACCAATTTCATATTTAACCGTAACAGGGAACAATGCTGCAAGTAATTAGCAAAAGTCTGTCTACAGTCCCCCGGCCGCCCATACAACCGAGGAACACAAACAAGTGAAAACAAACCCTCCGGCATCCCATACTACCGGAGCGTACAATCAAGAAACAACAAACAAGGGTGGAGCCTCAAACAATGAATGATATGATACATGAAGATCTCAAGTGAAATGGTATCTCTATATGTACCTCCTCCGGTGCCGATCCGGCCCAGCAGGTAGGTTCCATGGAAGGACACTGCCCGTATACCTCTACTCCACCGTATACCCTTCCTCCGGCACATGCAGCCCGTAGCCCCTGGCCCGGATGGCAAGGTCCATGGAGGTCCCTGACCCCATACTAAAACTTAGTATCAACACATGTCGTCCGGAAGCAAGTCTGAGATCAAGATAGAGACCCAGTCTCTAATATGCATGCCCAGACCCTGTCCAGGACTAAAGTAGTAGGAAAATATCTCAAAAACCCCTCCAAGGGTGCCCGGGCATAACCGGGTCTAAACAGTAGAAAGTCATCTTAGGTGCTCGGTCCGACCGAGGCTAAAAATCATCTGAAGTAGCAAGAAAACTCAACTAGCATCCCGGCCCTGCCGAGTCTAGCGTTAATCGTAAAACTGGTGATTTAAATCATAATTTTACTTTCTTTTACCCAAGAATATTCACAAGTTAAATCAAACCATTTTCAAATTATTTCAATCAAAACGGGCCCCCCGGGCCATGCAAGGTTTAGAAAATAGTGTCCGTAGGACCGAAGCCCAAACAGTAGTAAAACATGTATAAAACCATTTTATATGAATGAAAATGGTATGATCAAACACAATATCAGCCCAGCAGCTTACAATTAACCTATCGACCCTGTACAGGCCCACAGCTTCTCAGCAAGCATAACCAGCCTAAAAGGATAATTCTATGCCCAGGACTCGCGGACATTCCCAAAAGCCCACCTTCTATGTTCCAGAGTCAACAAGGCCTCACCGGACCACAAGGGTAAATAAAATATATCGGCAAATACTACAAGCAATGGAGAAACAAAAGAAGGCGGACATGAATAAAGCGGTCGAGGTCTGTGGTACCAACCTAATAAACCAACCCAAGGATGCCCATTAATACAATTTTATTCTATATATGCGGAGTCTAGGGAAAATAAATCGTAACCTACCTATCGTCCGACGATAAGCTGCTAGAACGAAGATGTCCAAGTCCGAACCACTCCGAGAAGCTCCGGAATGATACTTCTAATTATTTCAAAATGCCTAAGCATACTATAACAACACACTTATAAAGAGAGAATGGTTGAGTGGAGAATATTACCCTTCTCAATAATGATAAGTTAGGCAGCAACCATTTCAATGTTATGAAAATGTTAATATGCTGCCACCTTTAGCTAACACTTGCTGGCCACTCCCTCCACCTACACGTAGAGTGGAGGTGGCAATTACAAAGGACAAAAAAGAAATTCTTATCCCGATATTTATATATTCGGGTATTGCATAAATTCGGGGTAAAATAAATATAGCTTTTTGAATATACCATAATTAATAGAAAATCATTTCAAATAAAACCTACTATATTATAATAATAATTTTTAACATCACTAAATTTACTATCTCCGTTAAACTATTACAATGTATAAAAACCTTATAAAATAAGTACATATACGATTATGTCGTAAAAAAAATATTTTTCATAAACCTTTAAAATATTTTGAAAAGGTAATAATAATATAACTTTTTACCAAATTCAACTTTAAAATAAAATATTTTCAAATATACGCGCGATGCTAATAAAATTCTTAAGCTTAGGCTCGTAATTCACCATTGCACGATTTTGATACTCAAGAACTCTCTTGGAATCCTCCCTTATGTTTCCTCACTGTTTCAGAACTAAAATGACATTTTAAAACGTGAAGTTGAGGCTTAAATCGAGTTTGACCCGACCCGGTTTGCGACCCGATTCGCAACCCGGTTCCTGCCAGACAGTCCACGGTAAAACAGTCATAACTTTTTACTCCGTGATCAGTTGGATGTGAGGTTTTGTGCGTTAGAAACTAGACTCGTAGACCTTCGATGTGGTATTTTGAGGGACTTCTAACTCTTTATATATTGAGAGAAAAGCTCCGAGACATTTTACCCAAAGTTTAGAAAATTTATTAAAGATCTTACGATAACTTTGCCGACTTGCTTGACTTCAAAACTTATAATGCGACCAAACAAATGGACCCGACACAAAATACCGGTCCTGACAAGCCTTAAGTGACTTGGGGATGCTACAAAAAAGCTCTAACGGTTCAAGGAAAACGTATACGTGGAAATAACCGAAAGTGTCATTACATCATCCACTACTAAAAAGGACTTTCGTCCTCAAAAGTCAAGGTCAAGGGGGTACCTGAAGGCTCAAACAGCTGCAGATACTGGGCCCGCATATCTCTCTCAGTCTCCTAGGTAGCCTCCACGACTGGACGGTGCCTCCACTGAACCTTAACAACCGGGATCTCTCGAGACCTCAATCTCCTGACATCTCTGGCCAAAATAGCTGCCGGCTCCTTAACAAAGGCTAAACCTTCACCCAACTGAACTGAATCCCACTGTAACACATGAGACTCATCTGGTACATACCGACGCAACATAGAAACATGAAATACAGGATGTGTAGATGAAAATGTTGGAGGCAAGGCTAGCTGATAGGCAACGCTACCAACCCTCTGAAGAATCTCAAACGGCCCAATCTACCTGGGGCTAAGCTTGCCCCGCCTACCAAATCTCATCACGCCCTTCATGGGCGATACACGAAGAAACACCAAGTCACCGACACTAAACTCCAAGGCACGAAGCCTACGATCAGCATAACTCTTCTGCCTGCTCTGAGCTGCCCGAAGTCTGTCCTAAATCGCTCGAACCCGATCTAAGGAATCTCGAAGCAAATCTATACTATGTGGCCTTGAACTAAAACCATCACCAACCTACCAGTGATTTGCAATGCCCGCCATACAAAGCCTCAAAAGGTGCCATGTCGATACTCGAATGGAAGATGTTATTATAAGCAAACTCTGCCAAGGGAACAAACTGATCCCATGAACTTCCAAAGTCAAGAATACAGGCCCGAAGCATGTCCTCCAGAATTTGAATGGTCCTTTCGGACTGGTCATATGTCTGAGGGTGGAAAGCGGTACTAAGGTGAACCTTTGTACCCAAATCTCTCTGAATAGCCCTCCAGAACTGAGATGTGAACTGGGTGCCGCGGTCTGAAATAATAGAAGTTGGGACCCCATGCAACCGAACAATCTCACGAAGGTAGATCTGAGCTAACCTCTCTGCGCCATAAGAAGTCTGAACCGACAAGAAATGTGCTGACTTAGTCAGCCTATCAATAATCACCCGTATGGAATCAAACCCATGAGAAGTACGAGGCAAACCAACAATGAAGTCCATAGTAATCCCTTCCCACTTCCACTCAGGAATGGGAAGTCGCTGCATCAAACCACCAGGTCTCATGTGCTCGAACTTATCTTGCTGATAGTTCAAACACAGAGATATGAACTGTGCTATATCCCGCTTCATACCACTCCACCAGTAAAGCCGTCTCAAGTCTCTATACATCTTTGTTGTGCCAGGGTGAATGGAGTATCTAGTACAATGTGCCTCATGAAGTATCAACTGAATCAAGTCACTAATCCTCAAAACACAAAGGCGACTATCAAACCTCAGAACCCCATCTGAATCTAGAGTAGCCTGGTTGGTCTCACCCTGAACAACCCGATCACGAAGGTCACACAACTGCTGATCCTCAAACTGACGGCTCTGAATCTGAGCAATCAAAGTAGAACGAACCTCAATACTGGCGAGAACTCTGCTAGGATCCGACAAGTCAAGCCTAACCAAACGGTTAGCCAAGGACTGGATGTCCAAGGCCAACGGTCGCTCTGAAACTGAAAGAGAAGCTAGGCTACCCATACTCACTGTCTTCCGACTCAAGGCATCTGCTACCACGTTTGCCTTGCCCGGAGATACAGAATAGTGAAGTCATAGTCCTTCAGTAACTCAACCCATCTCTTCTGTCTCAAGTTCAACTCTCGCTGACTCGTGATATACTGAAGACTACGGTGATCGGTGAAGATATCACAGTGAACTCCATATAGGTAATGCCTCCAGATCATGAGCGCGAAAACTACCGCCGCCAACTCTAAGTCATAAGTGGGGTAGTTGCGCTCGTGAACCTTCAGTTGCCTCGACGCATATGCTATTACTCGACCCTGCTGCATCAACACACAACCAAGACCAACCCCAGAAGCATCACAGAACACGGAGAAGCTCTGACCCTCAACCGACAAAGTCAAAACTGGAGCTGAAGTCAATAAGGCCTTAAGCCTCTGGAAGCTATCCTCACACTGGTCTGACCACTGAAATGGGACATTCTTCCTAGTCAGCATAGTCAAGGGTGCTGCTATGGAAGAAAATCCCTCAACGAACCGTCTGTAGTAACCAGCTAACCCAATAAAGCTGTGGACCTCAGTAGCAGTAGTAAGTCAAGGCCAATCACAAACCGCAGAAATCTTTCCCGGGTCAACCCTAATCCCATCCTTAGACACCACGTGCCCTAGGAATGCAACTGACTCAAGCCAAATCTCGCACTTTGAGAACTTGGCATAAAGCCGATGATCTCTCAAAGTCTGGAGTATTACACTCAAGTGCTGCTCATGCTCATCTCTACTACGCGAGTATACCTAGATGTCGTCTATAAAAACTATCACAAATGAGTCCAAATACGGGCCAAGAACCCTGTGCATCAAGTTCATAAAGGCTGCGGGGGCATTAGTCAACCCAAAAGACATCACCAGGAACTCATAATGGCCATAACGTGTCCTGAATGCTGTCTTAGGGATGTCCTCCGCCCGAATCCTCAACAGATGGTAGCCAGACCTCAAATAAATCTTCGAAAACACGACTGAACCCTGAAACTGGTCAAACAAGTCATCAATCCTCGGCATCGGATACCTATTCTTTATTGTCACCTTATTCAGCTGCCGATAATCAATACACATGCGCATCGACCCATCCTTCTTCTTCACGAAGAGAACAGGAGCACCCCAAGGTGACACACTAGGTCTAATAAACCCCTTAGCTAACAGATCCTGGAGCTGCTCCTTAAGCTCCCTCAACTCAGTAGGAGCCATACGGTAAGGAGAAATAGAAATGGGCCTGGTGCCCGGCTCTAACTCAATAGCGAAATCAATATCTCTCTCAGGTGGAAGGCCTGGCAGGTCAGTAGGAAACACATCGAGGAAGTCTCTAACCACAGGAACAGACTCAGAAGAAGTAGGGTCAGCACTAACATCTCGAACATATGCTAGATAAGCTAAACACCCACGGGAATTCAACTTCCTAGCCCGAAGACAAGAGATGATCCCAGATGGTGCATGGCTAACAGAACCCTGCCACACAACCGGGGATACACCGGGCATAGCTATGGTAATGGTCTTGGCATAACAATCCAGAACCACACGGTGAGGGGATAACCAGTCCATGCCCAGTATCACATCAAGATCTAGCATATCAAGAATCATCAAATCACCCCAAGTCTCTGAATCACCAATATATAGCATACAAGATCTCACAATCCGATCCACTACTAAAGAATCTCCTACTGGGGTCGAAACAGAAACAGGAACAGATAATGGCTCACTAGCCAACCCCAAACAAGGCAGAAAGTAGGCAGATACATATGAACAAGTGGATCCAGGATCAAATAAAGCCATAGCAGACTGATGGCACACAGAAATCGTACCTGTAATCACAGCATTTGAGGCCTCTGCCTCTGATCTCCTAGGGACCGCGTAAAACTGACGACGACCTCCACCTGCCCGACCGCCATCCCTACCACCTACTCTGCTGTGCGGAGCACCACCTCTACCCTGACGACCACCCCCTCTAGCCGGGGGCTGAACTGCCCTTAAAGGCTCGGCCAACTGAACTGTATCCTGCTGAGGGCAACCTCTAGCAAAATGACAAATTGCACCACAAGTAAAACAAGCCCCTGACGGCCTACTCAGTCGAGATAAACCAGCAAATCCTATATGACCACCACGACCTGATTCCCCAGAAGCTGTACCCCTCGAAGACTGGCCGCCATAGCCCTGATGGCTGCTCTGACCCTGCTCGAACTGGGTACTACCGAAAGTCTGAAGGGAAGCCTGAACCGGTCGGCCTGGACTGACCCTGGTACTGCTGTGGATGATAACTCTGGTTCCACTGGCCAGGACCTCTACCACCATATCTGGAACCACTATAGACACCCTGATGTCGAGGCCTCTTATCTCTGAACCCCTGATCATGTCGTTGTAAGTCCTCCACAGTGTGGGCATAGTCTACAATAGCCTGGAATGACCAACCACTGGCAATCAATATCTCAGCTAGCTGCTTGATCTCTGGCCTCAAACCCCATACAAATCTGCGAATCCTATCTTCCTCGGTAGGAATGATCATAGCTTCGAACGGTGCTAGCTGATGAAAACGAGTCTCATACTCCGAGATAGTCGTAGACCCCTGCATAAGGTGAGTAAACTGCTCCCTGCGACGCTCACGATCACTCTGAGGTAGGAATTTAGCCATAAAGGCCTCATAAAACTCAGACCAGGTCAAAGGAGGTGACGACGGTGGTCTACAAGTAACCTGGGCCCTCCACCATAACTTCGCTGGGCCCTCTAACTTATAGGTAGTATAACCAACCCCGTGAGTCTCCAGCAAACCCAAATTATGCAACATCTCCTCACATGTAGTAATAAAGTCATGTGGATCCTTTCCAGAAGTACTAGCAAACCTCGGAGGTGCTAACCTCAAAAACCTACCCAACGCCTTCTACTCTGACTCTGTCATAGCTGGGCGAGGAGCAAGAGCTTATGCAGGTTGCGCTCCTGAGCTCTGTGCACCCAGGGATTCCCCCTGAGCAAATGTCTATGCTACCTCAGAAGGCCACTCTCCAATCACACCCAAAAGCTGTAATAGTAATCCCCGAATATCTGGAGACTGAGCTGCGGCTAGAGCTGGCACAGAAATGGGAACTGGAGCTGGCACAGAAGTGGGCACTGGAGCTGGTGCTGGAGCTGGCGCTGGAGTGGGAGGCTCATCTCCGCATGATGCCGATGATCTCGTACGAACCATCTGCGGAAGGATGAAGTAGAACAAATGAGATTTCCATAAACTTCAAGGGTTCCACGCACGACACAGAAGCAATGAAAGAGTCAAATTTCCTAAAATGTCACTGTAGCCTCCAAAAGATTGAGTACGGACATCTCCGCCCCGATTCGCAGGTCTCTAACAGACATTGGCTCCTATACCGATGACACCGGTGAACCTAAAACTCTGATACCAAGTTGTCATGACCTAATTTCTTGGTCATGATGGCACCTACAACCCCCGGTAGGTGAACCAATCCCCGTAGCCCAGGACTGTTAGTGATGGGCTACTATCTAACAAATAAGCGGTAGAATAGATAACAGGAGTATATATATATACATATGCGGAAACTAAATCAAACCCCAAGACCTGGTATCATAGTATAGAGCCAAAACTACATACATGGAGTGCAAACGATCCCAAACAATATATACAGATGTCTCTGAATGGTAATAGAGTACATGAAGCAAAAGATAAACTAAAGCTAAGCTCCGATCGCCAAGAGCTCACCCTCAGTCTGAAGTAGTCCCCAACAGATCTCCAAGCACAAATCACAGTGATCTAACGGCAATGGCCCATGCTAGGATCTGCACCCAAAGATGCAGGGGGGTAGGGTGAGCACCAAATGCGAAGCATAAGGTACCTAGTAGGTATCATAGGCCGACTGGGCACATATAAGATAAAAGTGTAGTAATAGACAGAATAGAAGCAAGCAGTCACAGAAATCAACGAAAGGTACACAAGAACTAGCCCAGAGGGAAATCAACAGAACCACATGTGAGGCTAGTAAGCAGAATATACACACCATAGGCACAAGTGAAAGTAAGAAACAACGCACCTGGGGTCCTTGCAACAACAGTGTATACAAAATAAGTTTACGAAATGGACGGTATACCGGTCACCTCAAGTGTAAGAAGAAGAGAGAAAGAGTAATGATAGGCATGCTTAGAGACATGAATCAAGCCCAACTAATCATATCAATCTCAAAACCAGAAACTAACAGTCTAGCAGTAACCAATTTCATACTTAACCGTAACAGGGAACAATGCTGCAAGTAAATAGCAAAAGTCTGCCTACAGTCCCCCGGCCGCCCATACAACCGAGGAACACAAACAAGTGAAAACAAACCCTCCGGCATCCCATACTACTGGAGCATACAATCAACAAACAACAAACAAGGGTGGAGCCTCAAACAATGAATGATATGATGCATGAAGATCTCAAGTGAAATGGTATCTCTGTATGTACCTTCTCCGGTGCCGATCCGGCCCAGCAGGTAGGTTTCATGGAAGGACACTGCCCGTATACCTCTACTCCACCGTATACCCTTCCTCCGGCACACGCAACCCGTAGCCCCTGGCCCGGATGGCAAGGTCCATGGAGGTCCCTGACCCCATACTAAAACTCAGTATCAACACATGTCGTCCGGAAGTAAGTCCGAGATCAAGATAGAGACCCAGTCTCTAATATGCATGCCCAGACCCTGTCCAGGACTAAAGTAGTAGGAAAATATCTCAAAAACCCCTCCAAGGGTGCCCGGGCATAACCGGGTCTAAACAGTAGAAAGTCATCTCAGGTGCTCGGTCCGACCGAGGCTAAAAATCATCTCAAGTAGCAAGAAAACTCAACTAGCATCCCGGCCCTGCCGAGTCTAGCGTTAATCGTAAAACTGGTGATTTAAATCATAATTTTACTTTCTTTTACCCAAGAATATTCACAAGTTAAATCAAACCATTTCCAAATTATTTCCATCAAAACGGGCCCCCCGGGCCATGCAAGGTTTAGAAAATAGTGTCCGTAGGCCCGAAGCCCAAACCGTAGTAAAACATGTATAAAACCATTTTATATGCATGAAAATGGTATGATCAAACACAATAGCTGCCCAGCAGCTTACAATCAACCTATCGACCCTGCACAGGCCCACAGCTACTCAGCAAGCATAACCAGCCTAAAAGGATAATTCTATGCCCGGGACTCGCGGACATTCCCAAAATCCCACCTTCTATGTTCTAGAGTCAACAAGGCCTCACAGGACCACAAGGGTAAATAAAATATATCGGCAAATACTACAAGCAACGGAGAAACAAAAGAAGGCGGACATGAATAAAGCGGTCGAGGTCTGTGGTACCAACCTAATAAACCAACCCAAGGATGCCCATTAATACAATTTTATTCTATATATGCGGAGTCTAGAGAAAATAAACCGTAACCTACCTGTCGTCCGACAACAAGCTGCTAGAACAACGATGTCCAAGTCCGAACTACTCCGAGAAGCTCCGGAACGATACTTCTAATTATTTCAAAATGCCTAAGTATAACAACACACTTATAAAGAGAGAATGGTTGAGTGGAGAATATTACCCTTCTCAATAATGATAAGTTAGGCAGCAACCATTTCAATGTTATGAAAATGTTAATATGCTGCCACCTTTAGCTAACACTTGCTGGCCACTCCCTCCACCTACACGTGGAGTGGAGATGGCAATTACAAAGGACAAAAAAGAAATTCTTATCCCGTTATTTATATATTCGGGTATTGCATAAATTCGTGGTAAAAGAAATATAGCTTTTTGAATATACCATAATTAATAGAAAATCATTTCAAATAAAACCTACTATATTATAATAATAATTTTTAACATCACTAAATTTACTATCTCCGTTAAAATATTACAATGTATAAAAACCTTATAAAATAAGTATATATACGATTATGTCGTAAAAAAAATATTTTTCATAAACCTTTAAAATATTTTGAAAAGGTAATAATAATATAACTTTTTACCAAATTCAACTTTAAAATAAAATATTTTAAAATATACGCGTGATGCTAATAAAATTCTTAAGCTTAGGCTCGTAATTCACCATCGCACGATTTTGATACTCAAGAACTCTCTTGGAATCCTCCCTTATGTTTCCTCACTATTTTAGAACTGAAATGGCGTTTTAAAACGTGAAGTTGAGGCTTAAATCGAGTTTGACCCGACCCGGTTCGCAACCCGGTTCCTGCCAGACCGTCCGCGGTAAAATAGTCATAACTTTTTACTCTGTGATCAGTTGGACATGAGGTTTTGTGCGTTAGAAACTAGACTCGTAGACCTTCGATTTGGTATTTCGGGGGACTTCTAAATCTTTATATATTGAGAGAAAAGCTCCGAGACATTTTACCCAAAGTTCAGAAAATTTATTAAAGATCTTACGATAACTTTGCCGACTTGCTTGACTTCAAAACTTATAATGCGACCAAATAAATGGACCCGACACAAAATACCGGTCCTGACAAGCCTTAAGTGACTTGGAGCCGCTACAAACAAGCTCTAACGTTTCAAGGAAAACGTATACGTGGAAATAACCGGAAGGGTCATTACAGAGAGAGAATGGAGTTCCCTCACTATGGTAACATTATATACCTCAAGTTCTCCAAACGTTGATAGAGGACCTACAAATTCTGATCTAGGGGACTTAGAGGATGATCCGTTCAAAGAATCCTAGGTTTTCATATCAAAAACCTTGTTAGAATCCTTAGTCTAGGGCTAGAAATCGTTAACCCTGTATGGACAATGGTATAAATAGCTTACCTAACCTTGAGAGGTTGAAGGAGTCACCTAGGGTTTAGAGGACAGGTATGGGCATGAAAAATAATGAGAAAATGACTAACACATCCATTTATGGGTACGCAGGATTTTTAAATTTACGGACAGTCCTACGGACTGTAGTCTGGACCATAGAACTCCTCTGAGATTTTCTAAGTCTTTGAGTTAACTTTCACAGATGGGATCTACAGACCATACTATGGGTTGATGGATCATAGATCAAGTTGGAAACTTTCTCTGAGATTTCATTGGATTTTTGATTAACTTTTATAGATGAGATTTATGAGCTATATATCAGGTGTACGGACCATAACCTGGATCATAGTTCTTCTCTGATATTTGATGGTTCTCTTAACCAAGTTCTGCAGTTGTCTTTGATAGATCATAGATAGAGATTACGAGCCTTTCTATTGCTCGTTCTTCCACTTTAAGATTCTAACATCTCTCAGATCTTTTCTATGGCTAGATATACGGACTTTAGTTTGAAACTACGAACCATACTGGTCCTCGTAAAGACCTAGGAGTTAAGTCCTATCAGAGTGGCTTCTACAGTTCAATCTATGAACTATTTTTGGAAGTATGGCCCATAGAAGTAGCCGTAGTCTGCTATGAATAGTTTTTCAAGTGTTAAGATGATGGTTTAGAATTAGAGGTGTTACAATATCTCCACCTTGGGATCATTCGCCCTTGATGAAGGTCAAAGCTAGAATGGAATAATTGAAGGAATATAACTCAAGCTATCTTTCTGAACTACACTCACTATCATGAAATGAACGACACTAGTCTCAAGGTGACTAATGAGTCAATAATTACCAACTCATTTAGCCTTTAATCATGAATTATTTCTAAATTTTGATGAGATTTAGAGGTTCTTATGAACCTTATTGATTTGTATGCCGGTACTTGTGATCAAAGATAGAAAATAAGGAAATGGACCCAAAAAGAGCCTAAAAGGAGTTGAAGTGTGAAGTGATCAAACAAGATGAAGATTTTTCTGAAAGGTGCAGACCTCGTGCGACATGCACAGTCATTGGTATGGTCCACACCTCCCACCGCATGAAGCTCAGAGTTAGATGAAGAATCTGTTAAGGGGTATTGTCATTGTGCGACGCGCACATTGCATGGTGCAAACTCCACCCCCACTTTGCATGGAGCTCTTTAGTCAATACAAGTCACTGGTCTATTGTACAGAGATGTGCGATGTGCATATCAAGACGTGCAAACTGCACATCACGCTGCACAACTTCTGAAGGGCATTTTTGTCCTATTTAGTGTGACATTTTGGGAAAATTCTAAAACCCATTTAAGGAATATTTTTAGATAGTTTTTGAAAGAGAATGGAATAGCTTTGAGTAGTGAGAATGTTTTTTCTCCAAGAGGAAAAGAAGGGTTTCACTCCAATTCCTTCTTTCTAACTCTTGGAATCACCATTCTTGTATAAATTGAGCTTGAATATTGAGTATTTAGCTTGAATGATAGGGAATTTGACTTACCCATTTGGTACTATTCTTTATTACTTTAGCATGAGTAGCTAAATCTCTTGTCTAGGGATATGTTGATAACGGGTTCTTGATAAATGGATATGGGTGTTGCTAATTTGAGTTTATAATTGCTAATATGACATGGATCTAGTGATTTTACCATATTTTAACTCTAAAATTGATGGTTGCAAACATTGATTTACTGTACTTGGTTGTGTTCTTGCTTGAGAAAGGAGTTTACAATTTTGGATATGAAATTGCTAGTGGGTACTTGGGATTCCATTCAAATTGAGGCTAGAAATAGCTTAATTTACCGTAAACACCCATTTAAGGGTCTAAGCTAGAAATAGTGTGACCTCCCTAAGCATATGGTGGTTGGTTATTGATGAGTCATTAATCTACCAACTAATTTAGCCTTTAATCATGAATTATTGCTATGTTTCGATAATATTTAGAGGTTCTTATGGCCATTATTTACATGAATGCAGGTACTTCTGTCCTAAGAAGGAAAATAAGGAATTGGACCCAAAAGAGCTGAAAGTGATGGAAATGTGAATGAGTGAAAAAGATGGAGATTCTTCCGAGAGGTTCCGACCTCATGTAACATTCACCACATGAGTTGCGGTCCGCACCTTCCACCGCACAAGACTCAAAAATTAGCTGAAGAATCTGTTTAGGGGTGCGGTCGCTATGCAATGTGCACACTGCCTGGTGCGGACTGCACCCTACTTCGCATAAAGCTTCCAAGTCGGTTTAAGTAACTGGACCAGTGGAGAGTGTTATGCGATGCGAACTTCACGATATGCAAACCGCACATTGTATCGCACAGCCCCCAAAGGGCATTTTTGTCCAATTTTGTAAGATATTTTAGGAATGTTCTTTGACCCATTTCAGGTATATTTTTAGATAGTTTTTGAATATATTTTGAAATAGCTTTGAGTAGTGCAGAAGTTTTCTCTCCAAGAAAGAAGAAGAG
The DNA here is from genome assembly GCA_003996215.1 of Jaltomata sinuosa. Classification (NCBI taxonomy): domain Eukaryota; kingdom Viridiplantae; phylum Streptophyta; class Magnoliopsida; order Solanales; family Solanaceae; genus Jaltomata; species Jaltomata sinuosa. The sequence goes on along the minus strand of QJPP01002212.1, from coordinate 81,344 downwards.
GGTTTCAATCAAATTCCTTCTTCCTAACTCTAGGAATCACCATTCTTGTAAAATCTAATCTTGGATATTGAATATTTAGCTTGAATGAAAGGGAATTTGACTTACCCATTTCGTATTGTTCTTTATTCCTTTAGAATGAGTAGCTAAATCTCTTGTCTAGGTATGTGGTTGATAATGGGTGCTTGATAAATGCGTATGGGTATTGCTAATTTGTGTTTATAATTGCAAATATGACATGGGTCTAGTGATTTCACCATATTTTAACTCTAAAATTGATGGTTGCAAACATTAATTTACATCACTTGATTGTGTTCTTGCTTGCAAAAGGGGTTTATAATTTGCATGTGAAATTGATAGTGGGTACTTGGGATTCCACTTAGATTGAGACTAGAAATAGCTCAATTCGCCAGAAATACCCATTTAAGGGTCTAAGCTAAAAATAGTGTGACCTCCCCAAGCATATGTCGCTTGGTTATTGCCTAAACAATGGTGTTTCAATAAAACCGTTGGATATATGATTGTTTGATCAAGAGATTAACAAGCATGCCTAAAACCAATACTATCCATGTCGTCTAGCGAGAATTTATATGAATGAGCAAGCACCCTAACCCGTATTCCAGTCCCATTTGACATACATCCCTTGTCGTCCTCTCTCCTTGTTTACACCCACTTTTACTTTATTATCTTGCTTTGAATTGCAAATTGTGATGGAATTCCCAAATCCCCCTTCCTTTACTTTTATTGTTTGTGAATAAATTACTCTCGTTGTGAAGTCTTTTTTTTACAATCGACCTGGCTAGTCACCAATTCTCTGTGGGATCGACACCGAATCTCGTTAGGAATATATAAATGTGTTTTTATCTAGTGATCATCGATACCTCCATCTAGGAGAGTACACTTGAGCGTTATCAAAAATGACGTCGTTGTTGAGGAACAATTTGGGGTATTGAGTTAGTTTAGAATTTGAGTTTACTTACTTTAGTTCAAATTTGTGAATATTTGTTTTTATTTTGTTTAATTTTATTTTGTTGATTGATTCCATGGCATCTCAGAATGTTAGAAATATTGGTGGTTGGACCCCGCCTTATATGAATCCTTGTTGTTATTATATAGGGCCCCACATTTGGTGGAATTGTAAAATTGGCCCTAGGAGAGGGAGGTGTTCAACAACTCGCTCCTATATGGGCGCAATTGTTATTTGTTTGGTGGTTGTGATGGACATTGGAGCGAATGCCCTAATAATGACCGTCCGCCCCCCTTCTTGTGCTAACAATATTGCTAGTGGTGCTTGTGATCTTAATAGGAACCATGATTTGGCAAGGAAAGAAGGAACCTACCACGAAGATGTATACGCCATGCTTCAATCTCTCTTGGCTAAGCAAGACATCCTAGAGGAGGGTGTGAAATCCATAAAGAAAGGCTTTATGGACACGAGAGCTAAAGAAGAGGAGGAGAGAAACTGTGCCATACAACCCATGGTGGATTTGTCTACTCATGTTGGTCAAATTGATCAAGAAAACCCTCTAAGACTACTTAATAAGCATGTCTCGAATATTGATCTCAATCGATTTCACTTGAAGATCAAGATTTGCAAAATATGGGATCTCCCGAAAGTGAGTTCGTACCGGTAGTGCTTGAACCCCAACAAAAACAATAATTTGTATTAGGTGATGTTGTGAGCCTAGAATGGGTGTTAAATAGAGCTCACCAACTTGACTTACCCTTTGAGATATTGTTGAAAAGACATGCCAAGAGAAATAAAAAAAAAGGGTTACTTGAATTGCTACCCATAAATTGAACACTGATGTAAAGGCTCGTATAGAAACATGCACGATAGTGGGTAGTGATTTTGAGTTGTTCCTTATTGAAGAGGAGGACACAAGGGATGCTCGTGAATCGACGGTGTTGTGGCAACCAACTACCTTATAGGCCTAAAGTTGGTGAGCTCAATTTAACATCCATTCTAGGCTCACAACTTCACCTAATACAAAATTTTCTTCTTGTTAGGGTTCAAGCACTACAGGTACAAACTCACTTTCGAGAGATCCCATATTTTGCAGATCTTCATCATCATCACCAAAGTGAATTTGATTGAGATCAATATTCGAGACATGCTCATTAAGTGGGTTTGGCCGATTTTCTTCATCAATTTGACCAAGATGTGTAGACAAATCTGCCATGGGTTGCATGGCACGGTTTCTTTCCTCTTCTTCTTTAGCTCTCGTGTCCACAAAGCCTTGCTTTATGGACTGCACACCCTCCTCTAGGAGATCTTGCTTAGCCAATAGAGAATGAAGCATGTCGTATACACCTTGCGGGTAGGTGCCTTCTTTTCTTGCCAAATCATGGTTCCTATTAAGATCACAAGCACCACTAGCAATATTGTTAGCACAAGAAGGGGGAGAATGATGGTCATCATTAGGGAATTCGTTCCAATGTCTGTCATGATCACCACTCAAATAACAATTGTACCCGTCATAGGAGCGAGTTGGTGAATACCTCCCTCTCCTAGGGCCAATTTTACAATTCCACCAAATGTGGGGCCCTCTAAAATAACAACAAGGATTTTTATAAGGCGGGGTCCAACCACCAACATTTCTAACATTCTGAGACTCCATGGAATCAATCAACAAAATAAAACTAAATAAAATAAAAAAAAATATTCACAAATTTGAACTAAAGTAAGTAAACTCAAATTCTAAACTAACTCAATACGCCAAATAGTTCCCTGACAACGGTGCCATTTTTGATAACACTTAAGTTTACTCTCCTAGATGGAGGTATGAGTCATTATTAGAGCAAAACACATTTATATATTCCCGTCAAGAGTCATAGTCAATCCCACAGAGAATTGGTGACTAGCCAAGTCTATTGTAAAGAAAACACTTTACAATGAGAGTAATTTGTTCGCAAACAATAAAAGTACAAGAAGGGGAGAATTGGAAAATCTGTCACAATTCATAATTCAAAGCAAGACAATAAAGTAAAAGCGAGTGTAAACAAGGAGAGAGGATGACTAGGTATGTGTGTCAAATGGGACTCAAATATGGGTTAGGGTGCTTGCTTATTTATATAAATTCTCGCTAGACGACATGGATAACATTGATTTTAGGCATGCTTGTTAATCTCTCAATCAAACAATCATATATCCAATGGTTTTTTATTAAAACACCATTGTTTAAGCAATAACCAACCGACATATGCTTGAGGAGGTCACACAATTTTTAGCTTTGACCCTTAAATGGGTATTTCTGGCAAATTGAGCTATTTCTAGTCTCAATCTAAGTGGAATCCCAAGTACCCACTAGAAATTTCACATCTGAAATTAAAAACCTCTTTTGCAAGCAAGAACTCAATCAAGTGAGGTAAATCAATGTTTGCAACCATCAATATTAGAGTTAATATATGGTGAAATCACTAGACCCATGTCATATTAGCAATTATAAACACAAATTAGCATCACCCATACCCATTTATCAAGCATCCATTCTAAACACATCCATAGACAAGAGATTTAGCTACTCATGCTAAAGAAATAAAGAGCAATACCAAAAGGGTAAGTCCAATTCCCTTTCATTCAAGATAAATATTCAATATCCAAGCTCAATTTTTACATGAATGGTGATTCCAAGGGTTAGGAAGAAGGAATTGGAGTGAAACCCTCTTCTTCTTTCTTGGAGAGAAAACTTCCTCACTAGTAAAAGCTTTTTCAAAATCTATTCAAAAACTGTCTAAAAATGTGCGTGAAATGGGTTTAAGATCATTCCCAAAATGTCTTACAAAATAGGACAAAGATTACCTTCAAGGGCTGTGTGATACAATATGCGGTTCACATGTCGTGAAGTGCGCATCACACAACACTCTTTAGTGGTCCAGTAACTTAAGCCGACTTGGGAACTTCATGCAAAGAGGGGTGTGGTTCACACTAGGCAGTGTGCGCGTCGCACAACAACCGCACCCCTTAACTGATTCTTCAGCCAATTTTTGAGTCTTGTGTGGTGGAAGGTGCGGAGTGAACCTCGTGTGGTGCATGTCATATGTGGTCCGCACCTCTCAGTAGGATCTCCATCTTGTTCACTCCTTCACACTTCCACTCCTTTTCTGCTCTTTTGGGTCCAATTTCTTATTTTCCATCTTAGGACAGAAGTACCTGCATTTATGTCAATAAAGGCCATAAGAACCTCTAAATCTTATCAAAATATAACAATAATTCATGATTAAAGGCTAAATGAGTTGGTAGATTATCCTCAAGCAAGATACTCACAAGGTAAGGAATGAATTATTCTCTAAAACTCCATCAAGGCACAAAACACTACTCTATTCTAAAAACCTAAGAAAATAGTAAACAAAAAGACTCAAACAAAAGACTCAACTATCATGCTCAACTCAATTTGAACCACCACATTATCAAGGCAATTGATCATTTCAAAACTTTTTCAAAAGGGATTCATTTCTCATTTAAAAATTAAGGGAATTTGTCTTTCAAAACAAGATATGAAGCTTCACAAGTCATTGGCAAGGACCATCAAGGTTTGCCTCGAAATTCTCCACACAACTTGTCTCATTCATTTTTTTCAATTGAAATAGAGACTTTATGTTTCAATTCGAGTGCATGATGCCACTCACCACAAGAGAGAATCCCACTTACAATCTTGGAATTCACAAAACAAAGGGATTATAAGATAAACAAGAAGACTCTCACTCTCTCAAGGAATTTCAAGTGCACACATGTCGAACCATAGGCTTTCCCTTCATGTAGCCACTAATATAGGGTGATCAAGCTCGAAATCACTAAGGACTTGCGGGTTATGATGTTGGCTAGGGCTAAGGTGAGGATTTCATTTGGCTCGAGTGACTACACATCCCTAATGATATTTCTCATTACTTTGAACACTACTCACATTTTCGAATTTTGACTTCACCTTGTTTCTCCCTCACACAACCCAAGCTTTTCCCTTTCAATTTTTTTTTAACATTCAACCTCCTTGTAACACCTTTATTTTGTAGAACCCATTCTTTTCTTTTCAATTTGCTCCTTGGATTTTGGACTTTTGGAGCAACTTTCAATTCAACATACTATTCTACCTTGCACTTGGAGTGCATCCTTTTTCTTCTCCTCATTGATCGCATACACCCCCAAACTTAGGCATTTGCCTGTGTTGTCTTTTCATTTCCCCCCAAACATAGGCTTTTAGCCTATGTTTCACTTTCACGTAATTAGGGAGCCAAAATAGAGGTTCCAAAAAGGTTAAGGTGTCAAACAAGGTGCCAAAGATTAGTTACAAGTTCAAAGTGGTTCACTAGGATTGATGTCGAGGGAAGTCATTTGGGTGAAGTGGCTATCAAGAAGGTCCTAAGATCCTTTTCCAAGCTTTGTCACACCTAGAATTTTTCCTTGCATCACATTCGGGGCAAGTTCTCGATGACACATATGCACAATAATAAAGGTAAAGCCTCACCACACAAGACATCATGCCACAAGACTTCTTTCATTAGTCTCAAGATCAATTGGGACAAATGACTTTCGACAAGATATTCTGAGTTCATTACACACTCGTTTATGAATCTATCAAGCCAAAACAAGAATGTGCAAGTCATGACAAGAGAATGCTTCCCACAAAGTTTCATTTTCCCTCTCTTCTTTCTTTTTCAAAAATGTCTTGCCAAGTTTTTTTCCGGTGGGTCTATTTCGAGACAAGCACACTATGGACTCAAATTAAAACTAAACTTGGAATTTTTCCTTAGTAAATCACCTCTCAATCTATTATTGGAAAAGACCAACCCCCGACACAATAAAAAGAAAGAAAAAGAAAAGAAAATAAAGAAAACATTTGCTCCTTGGGAAAGAACAGTGGCATTGAGAAAACCCTCGGAGTTTATTGCTAAACTACTATTAACAAGGAGATTAACACACTTAAAGCACCCCTAAACACAAATGGAGAATTGTTCCCAATGATATTAGATATAGGAAAAGAAAGTACTCCTTGGGGTCACTGTGTGAAAAGAACTAAGGTGGGTGCGACCTCACATCAATTGCACAAACAAATGGAGTATTAGAATCAGGAGTCTGCTTGTTGCTTGTGCGAAATATGTGCGATGTGCACTTTGAGGTTTGCGAATTGCCCCAATGTTCACATGGTTTCTTGAAATTCCAGGTGAAACTGCCAGTTTTTTGTTATGCAGTGCAAAACTAATATGTCACCAACACAATCGATGATGCGACTATACACCAGTCGGATTCTGAGGTGCCCAACTTTGCAGCATTCTATTTTGACCCTGTTACAAGCTGTGCGATGCACACTTTCTGACATGTGTTCACATGGTGTGGCGCACGTCCTACTCGTAGCTCCAACATATAGAAAGTAAAAATCAAAACAGAAAGTGTAGCTAACCAAAAGAATACCAAAAGGCAAAAATATAGAAAGTAAAAATCTAAAATGCTTGGGTTGCCTCCCAAGAAGCGCTTGGTTTAACATCACGGCTCAACGATAGCACCTCCCATTCAAGGATCATCGAGGTAAATGGCCTCTAGGCTTGTGACTTCCTCAGGGATGCCCAAGTACTTCTTCACTTGCTGTCTATTAAATTTGAAAGTTGCACCGTTCTTAGCTTCGAGCTCTATTGCACCATTTGGAAATACTTGACACACTTTGAAAGGGCCAGACCATTTAGACTTCAACTTCCTCAAAAAGAGTCAGAGTCTAGAGTTAAACAAAAGGACCCAATGTCCGGGGGAGAATTCTCGCTTGAGGATTTGTTGATTGTGATAGAGCCTCATGTGTGCTTTATAAATTGATGCATGCCCTCAAGTGAAACTCGTTTATCTCGTTGAGGCCCTCAACTCTAGCATGGGTATCCTTTTCCTAATATAAGTTCAGTCTCTTTAAAGCCCACATGGCTTTATGCTCGAGTCCTACCGGGAGATGGCAAGTTTTTCCAAATACCATTTGGTAGGGGGACATACCAATTGGGGTCTTGTATGTAGTTCTATAGGCCCATAGGGAATCATCCAATTTTCGGACCCAATCTGTTTGATGGACATATACCGATTTTGTTAGAATAGACTTGATCTCCTTATTGTTGACAAATGGTTGGCCACTTGATTGTCGCAACCCCTCCGATCTTTTACTTGAAAATTGATTTCTTGGAGGATTAATACCTAATGAATTAGCCTAGGCTTGGCATCCTTCTTTGTCATCAAGTACCGTATTGCTGCATGGTCAGTGTGCACTACAACTTTGGTTCCCGAAAGAAATGCCCAGAACTTTTCAAAGGCAAAAACTACGGCCAAGAACTCTTGTTCCATCTTGGTGTAATTTGTTTGCGACGTATTCAATGTTTTGCTTGGATAGTAGATTGGGTGAAAGAGTTTCTCTCTTAGTTGACCAAGTACATCCCCTAAAGCTACACCACTAGCGTCGCACATAAGTTCAAATGGTTTTGACCAATCTGGTGCAATGATGATGAGGGTTGAAGTTAACTTCTCTTTCAAAGTGAGGAAGGTTTTCATGCAACTACTATCAAAGTCAAATTTGGCTTCTTTTTCAAGCAACCTACACAAGGGATAAGCCTCCTTCGAGAAGTCTTTGATGAAGCGCCTATAGAACCCGGCATGACCAAGAAAGCTTTTAATCCCCTTTACAGTTTTTGGAGGAGGTAGCTTGGATATGACTTCAATTTTAGCTTGATCAACTTCAAGCCCTTTTTCAGATATCTTGTATCCCAGTACTATTCCTTCATTTACCATGAAATGGAACTTCTCCCAATTGAACACCAGGTTTGTTTCCTCACATTATTTAAGCACTTCCTCTAAGTGTTCTTAACAATCAGCGAACTCATCCCCAACTACAGAGAAGTCATCCATGAAAATCTCCATGGTATCTTCCACTATATCTAAGAATATAGACATCATACACCGTTGGAACGTGGCCGGGGAATTGCAAAGTCCAAAAGGAATTCTTTTGAATGCAAAACTTCCATAAGGGCATGTAAAGGTTGTCTTCTCTGATCTTCCGGTGCAATTGAGATCTGGTTGTAGTTGGAATACCCATCAAGAAAGCAATAAAAACCACAGCCAGCCAATTTATCTAGCATTTGATCCATGAATGCTAGTGGGAAGTGATCCTTCTCCGTCCATGAGTTTAATTTTTGGTAATCCATACACACCCTCCATCATGTCACAGGTCTGAGGGCTATCATCTCATCTTTTTCATTCACCACAATGGTGATTCCACCCTTCTTGGGAACATATTTTACTGGGCTTACCCAAGTACTATCAGATATGGGGAAGACCACTCCCGCATCTAACCACTTGATAATTTTCTTCTTCACCACTTCTTGCATAGGTGGGTTTAGCCTTCGTTGGTGCTCAATTGAGGGGGTACTCTCCTCTTGGAGGTTTATCTTTTGCTTGCATATACTTGGGGGTATGCCAATTATATCTTCAATAGTCCATCTGATGGCATGAATGTGCTTCTTCAACACTTCGAACAATGCCTCCACTTGTTTATCACTCAACTTGTTGGAGATGATGGCCAGCAAGGTTTTATTAGCACCCAAGTATGCATACTTCAACTGAGATGGTAGCGGCTTGAGTTCCAATGTAGATGGTTCAATAATTGAAGGTTTGAAAGGAGGTGTTTGCCTATTTTTCAAATCAAGATCAAGCTTATTTGGGGGGTAGGAGTAGGAGCCAATTCCCACCAATTCACTACAAATATCATCATATTCTTTTATCCCCTCACGATCATAATTTAAAAACCCCACTTCTAAAGCTTCATCTACGAACCCTTCTTTCTTGTTTAGATCAACGCTTTCTTCAATCTTGCTAATTACATAAGTCATTTGAAGGTCATTCAGTTGTTTCATGGACCTACACACATATAATGTTGTTTCTTCCTTGTTCAAAGAAAATTTGAATTCTCCTGAATCTATTCCATTCAAAATGCGCCCTATTTTTAGACTTGGTTGCCCTAAGATGATTGGTATCTCGAAACCCCCATTGCAATCCATCACAACAAAATCAATAGGGTACACAAACTGACCCACCTTCACCAAGATATCATAGTCAACCTTCACAGGGTGTTTTATCGATTGATCAACCATAAAAAGCCTCATACGTATGATAGTAGGTTGCTCAAGTTGCAATTTTCAAAAGGTGGTCATTGACATCAGATTTACCTTTGCACTTTCATCACACATCAAGCTTGTGGATTTGTGCATTCCTATTGCATCATAAATAGTGCAAACACCCATTGTCACCCCATCATTGGCCAAATTGCTCTATATTATTACAGTACTTTGAGAAGACATGTGAATCACTCCACCATCTTTGAGATTATCTGTCGTGCATATTTATTTTACAAACATGTCATACTAAGGCATTTTGTTGAAAGCACTACTTGACGAGATGTTGACAATGATCCTTTCCATCATAGGGTTGAACTCTCCTGCATGCTCATTTTCTTTGTCTTTCACTAAACGCTTGGAAAAAGGTGGTGAACATTTAGGAAAAGGCTTGCAAACTTTGGGCACCCTTGTTCTTGTGATGTGTAGGTTGGGATAAACCTTTTCTCGCACTTGGCTTACTCGCATTTGGTATTTCCATTTCAACAGGGTTGGTTGGGTCCCTTATATCTTTGCTTCCTTTACCTCTCATCATTTGCGTGGAGTCAAATTGAGAAGTGAGCCAAATCATTCTCTCTTCAAGACGTTCAATTGTGATGGAGTGTGATTGTACCATTTGGGAAAGTCTCCCAAGATCATATCTTAGCTCCTTAAGTACTTCGTCAGTTGACTCTACCTTTTCCAACACCCTCACAAGAATACTTTCAATTCTAGAGCCACTATTTTGTTCGTTCCAACCTTGATTCCCATGGTCGTGTCCCTCCACACTTTGGGGACTTCTATGGGAATCCATCCCGTGGTCTACCAAGGATGCCCCTTCCACCACTCTCACAGCCCTAACAACACCAATGGTATAAACTATTTTAACTCGATGATTTGTTGCACTCATTTCCATGAATTCAAGAAGTGTGGTGGAGATTGATAGCTCTCTATCCCTTCGTGCACCACTCTTCACCTAATACTCAATCACTTTAGTGGAGGTCACACCCATTGCTCTCTCGGCTCCCTAAATATCTAACTTACGGTCTGAAAAGGTTTCATTCTCAAGTGCACATGGTTGAGTGAGAAGTACTGGGCATTAGTGCTTGAGGAATGTCTATCTACAGCCAATGAACAAAAATAACAAACCAAATAAAATAACAAACACTATACAAGGTGATTTCAAATCACAATCAAAAAGGCTAATCAACTCAACTCCCCAGGAATGGTGCCATTTTTGATAACGCTCAAACGTACTCTCTAAGATGGAGGTATCAGCGATCATTAAGCAAAACACATTTATACTCCTGATAGGATTCGGGGTCGATCCCACAAAGAATAATGTAATCGCGATTGAGATAATAAAGAGTCCAAGCAACTTATTAGAGTTCAAAGAGCAAAAAGGAAAGATAACAATATGAAGGTTTTAAACTAAAACAAAAGATAAAAGAAAATCAAATAAATGATAGATATGATCAATGACTTTCACCTTACTTTCACCAAGCAAGGAAAACAAGGGAGATTTTGGAATGGGAATTCAATTCACAAGACTTGCACCCAATCAACACATGGGTAGTCTTGGTTAAAGGTATACTTAACAATTTTTCAACCAATCATGCAACTATCCTCTTGGGTTCTCTCGAATCACCACGAGTGGCAATAATCAACAAATTAACTTGGGTAAGTTGGGATATTTCTAACCCTAACTCTTAGATGGGAGTTTCCGGCAACCAAACTATCTCTAGCCTTGATTTAGAGTGGAAACCCAAAATCCCCACTATTAAACCTTCCCGAATTGAGGAACTCCTCTTTCAAGCAAGAACACAATTAGAATTCTAAGTCAAAGTTTGCAACCATCAACTATAAAATTCAAGCATGGAAGATTCAATAGACCCACATAATTAATCAAGAGAAACCACAAGATAAGAATTAAATACCCAAATTTAGTATTATCTCTAATACAAAACCCAAATCTTAATTCAATAATTACACCTACAAATTAGCAATTAAGAATAAGAGTTGAATGGAAACAAAAGATTTTACAATAAATATCATCCAAATCTTCACTCCTATGGTGTAGGAAGATGAACTTGCTCTCTAAGCTTGCCAAGAGTTGTGAAATTTGCAAAAGATCCTTCCCAAAATAGCTGGGAAGTGTTTTTATATGGATTGGGGTTTCAAAAAATGGACATTTCTCAATCTGCCCTGCATGTGATGCTTTCTTCTTTGCCTACGCGGAAGGCTCATCGCATACGTAAAGTGTCTACGTCTGGTTGACCTTTGCGTACGCATTTTCTTTAGTGCATCTATGGAGCTCTGCTTTGATTGACCTTCACGTACGCGTGTGGGACACTGCATTTACATAGGCATATTCTGCTGCCAGTTAATTGCTTCTCCAATTAGCTTTCTTTTGACTTATTTTCATCTGAATTCTTCCCGAACACTTCTAAAAAACATAGACCTGCAAAATAGAAGTAGTCCATGTCAATTGAACAATTTATCCACTTTATACTAGAAAGAGCATAAGATTAAAAGCTAAATAAGTAGGTAGAATACCAACTTATCAGTTATTGCCTAAACAATGGTGTTTGAATAAAAACCATTGGATATATGATTGTTTGATCGAGAGATTAACAAGCATACCTAAAAACAATGCTATCCATGTTATCTAGCGAGAATTTATATGAACGAAAAAACACCCTAACCTGTATTTGAGTCCCATTTGACTCACATCCCTAGTCGTTCTCTCTCATTGTTTACACCCACTTTTATTTTATTGTCTTACTTTAAATTACAAATTGTGACAGATTTCCCAATTTCCCCTTCCTTTACTTTTATTATTTGCAAACAAACTACTCTCATTATGAAGTCTTTTCTTTACAATCGAGTTGGCTAGTCACCTATTCCTTGTGGGATTGACCCTGACTCCCATCGAGAATATATAAATGTGTTTTTCTCTAATGATCACTGATATCTCCATCTAGAAGAGTACACTTGAGTGTTATAAAAAAATGGCACCATTGCAAGGGAATTGTGTTTGAATAGCCTTTTTGATTGTGGATTGAAATCACTTTGTAGAGTGTTTATTCTTTTTATTTGGTTTGTTATTTTTGTTTGTTCTGTAGGTAGCCCATGAGAAAAGTGGGCAACAACGAAAGTGTCAATGGAAGTCTTGACGGGTTCATAAACGAGGCCAATGAACCCGCGATTCAAGTAGGAGTAGGTGCAATCCACCTACCTCCCACGGTTGGAAATTTGTTATTCCACGTCACTAGCACAATGCTCCATCTAATTCAAATGAAGGGGATGTTTGGAGGAGCAGCTCAGGAAGATGCAAATAGGCACATCCACAACTTTGTAGAGATATACGAACCTTGTATCTTCCAAAACATATCCCAAGAATCTATCCAACTTTGCCTATTACATTTTTCTCTAACAGGGGAAGCCACAGCTTGGTTGGAGGCATCGCCGGATGGGTCAATCACCTCTTGGGCTAAGTTGATAAATGATTTCACTACTAGATTTTTCCCTCCCTCATGGATGATGCAGTTGAGGAATGAGATTACCAACTTTTTCCAACTCCCTGATGAGCCTTTACACGAGGAATGGTCGAGATTTAAGAAGAAGCTATTGTTGTTTCCCAACCATGGACTTCCGGATGATGTTTTGATATAAAGATTTTATAGAACTTTGAACTCAATGAACAACTCCATGGACAACAACCTTGGATGTGGTACCTTCATTGATCTACAATTTGATCTTGCCTCGGCCTTTCTAGAGAGAATGACCAAGACTAACCAAGCTTGGCACACAAGGGAGGCCGATATTCCTACCTCGAGAGTGACCACATCTAGTTTGACTAAGGAGATGCGGAGAAAGGATGAAGAGAGGAATGAGACTATGGCAAAAATAATGATGCATATTGACCTCTTGGCAAAGCATATGATGGGGTCCGCAAGTGCTAAGACCATGAATTCTATAAGTACACTAGAGATCAAGGCTAGTGATGACGAGCTCATGACCATCGTGGATGGTAAACTTTGCTACTTGTCGGCGGGCTCGTCCCAGGTATTATCGCCCAACGTATGAGAATCAAGGTTGGAATAAGGACAAGGAACAAGATGAAAATTAGAGGGATCGTGACAAAGAGGGTGATAGATACAATCGCCGGAGCTCCAATCCTTACATACCTCCAAATAAGTTAGACTCCTTATATCTACCCATCACAAGCAATCCCAGGCACTCAAATATTAAGGACATGTTGTACTTGGTGTTGAAAAAGTTAGAAAGTACAAATACCGGAGTTAGTGAGCTTAAAAGAAAAGTGTCAACACTTCATCAAACCATGAGCTCTTATTCAGCCTTAGACAAGCATCTTGAAGCTCAAATGAACCATCTATCCTCTAGTGACACCACAACCAATCCTAAAAATGATTCTCATATTATGGCTATTGTTACTAGAAGTGGAAGAACGAGTGGTGTTGTGGAGAAGCCATCAGTTGTAGTGAATTAGACTAGTGTTGAACCCGTTGTGAAGCCGTGTGACAAAAAAGAAGAGGCTGCGTGTGACAAGGATGTTGTAGAACAGGAAATTGGGGTGAAGCTTGGTGCACCCAATGTTCCAGTGAATGTTGAAGTTGATGAGAGAGAGGAGGATAACTCTCCTCCCTAAGTGACCATAGATATTAAGAAGGACCCTCCTATTTCACAACGTGTTCCAACCACACTACCAAAGGGACCTCTTCCATACCCTTGAAGGTTAAATAAGAAGAAAGAAGAGCACAAATTTAATAAGCTTATTGACATGTTCAACAAGCTTTCGATAAATATTCCTTTGGTTGAAGCCTTAACACAAATGCCAGGGTATGCCAAATTTATGAAAGAGTTTCTCAACAGAAGAATATTATTCATGTGGGCACTGTTGAGATTTCACACAGCTGTAGCACTGTGATGACGAGTAATGTTCCTACAAAATGAGACGATTCACGTGCATTCACCATACCGTGCACTATTAGGCTATTTGTGTTCCGTAAAGCCTTGTGTGATTTAGGGGAGAGCATCAACTTGATTCCCCTAATGATCTTCAAGAAGTTAAGATTGGGTACACCCAAACCTACATCTATGCATTTACTCATGGCTGATCGGTCCATTAAGCACTTGGTAGGGATCCTCTTTGATGTATTGGTGAAGGTTGACAAGTTTATTCTGTCGGTGAACTTTGTGATCTTGGATTGTGAAGTAGATGTTGAGGTGCCCATCATCTTGGAGAGACCACTATTAGCTATGGGGAGAGAACTTATAGATGTTGAACTCGGTGAACTTAAATTCTGAGTTGGAAGCGAGGTAGTGACATTCAATGTACTCTAACCCACAAAATCTTTGGATTAATTGTGGGTAGTCTCGGTGATTAATGTTGAGGGAAAGCTTGATCATGCCCTTGAGGAGTGTGAAATGGGCAAGACGCCCAAGTTTGAAGAGTTTCCAAGTCAGCAACATGATGATGTTTTGAGGACATTGAAGGAGAAATTCCCTTTTTGGGGTGAGGCCACGACAACCAGATTGTCATGCTATCCGACAATGACTAAGTTTTGAGGTACTATCGTCGAGCTGTGACATAAAATTAAGCGCTTCTTAGGAGGTAACCCAAGTATTTTTACTTTATTTTTGGTTATAGTTTGTTGTTTTTGGTTTGCATTAGGAATGCATGGAGAAGAAAAATAAACAAGTGGAAAAATAGGGCAAAAAAGGGATGTGCGGAGGTCCGCGCGAATCGCACAATCCATTTTGTGCGTCTCACAGCCTAACACCTCCCAAAATAGAAGGATAGGAAGAAAAATTGAAATTAGGAGGAGACGTGCACTGGGCTCTGCAATTCACACATGCCTAAGTGCGTGTCGCACCTCTATCGCACGATGAAATAAAAGCCTGGGCAAAGTTTGGGAAAATTTCTAGTTGTGCAAAGCGTCATGCGATCCGCACTAAGGCTTGTGCAAATTGCATGTCGCGGTGCACCAAGGTATGTTTTGAATTTTTAATTGACCTACTGGTTAACCGACCCGACCCGAAGACCGACCCGACTAATTTTTCTTCTTCTTTTCTCTTTTATATCCACCACCTTCAACCCCTTCTCCCATAATTCTCACTCAACTCTCCAGATTCTCTCTCAAAATCCTCCACAAATCCCTCAAACTTATCCCAAACTCCTTTCCTCCTCTCACCGACACTCCACTGCCGCTCCACCCAAGCGTCGCCGTCGTGGTTCTCTAGGCAAAAATCATGGTCACCATTGTTTCACCTTCAAAAGCTTTAATTTTTGCTTTTGTTCACTTAATTATCACTTGTGGTAAGTTCCTAGATGTTAAATACATGTTTTTATGTTGATTGTAAACTCATATTGTGAAACATTCTCGTTAAAATTGCCATGTTAATTTTGGGTGAGATCCAAAAATTTTGGGTCCCCAATTTTGGTTTGTGTTGTGCATTTTTCTTAGTATCAACTTGCTAGAACTTGAAATTGTGATAATGCATGTCAATCATAGTAGTTTTTAACCTTGAAAATCTGCATTTAGGGTGAAGTCTGAGTAACTAACTTATGATTGATGCATGATTTGGCCCTATGATAGATTGGGTGACATCATTCTTAAGGGAAAATCATCGTTTTTCATGAGTTTTGGTTGAAATTGATAATTGGGGCTAAAACTTGCTACTATTCGTATACCCATGATCTTTGTTGAACAATTTTGTTCGGTGTATGATCTTGTCCGGGAAATTAGAAATTGTTCTTGAACTTTTGTGCCTTATTGTTGCAATTGAAGGCTTAATGTTCCCGATGAAAGATGGAGTAATGTCCTTCTTAAGGGAAGTCGTTAAGCTATTCTTTTATTTTGGTTGATGATAATGAATTCTGGGGAAGTCTGAGTATCCGGATGAATTTTTGGTCATATTATGTTTTGCCCCTTTGTTTAACTGATTGGTTTATTGCGTGGTGCCAAGTGGAGACTTTTTTTTTGGGAGCTTAATTATGCCTTCGCTGGGCTTGATTTTAACTTTAATTGTGTTGCCGAGTTAGTCTTACACGTCCCATTGTTTCACTACCCATGCATTGCAAATGCGTTAAGGGCCTACGCCGAGGGTTGCTTTTCAAATGAATCATGAGCGCACAAATTTGGTAATCGCCTTGTTAATAGTAGTTTAGCAATAAACTCCGAGTGATTTCTTAATACCACAGTTCTTTCCCAAGGATCAAAATATTTTCTTTATTTTCTTTTTCTTTTTCTATTATTTTTGGTGTCGAACCGGGTTGGTGTTTCCCTATGATATATGGAGAAGTGACTTTCTTAAGGGAAAATGCAAAGTTTTAGTTTAATTTGGGTCCATAGTGTGAGTGTCTCAAAATGGACCCACCAAATTCTTTTTCTTGGCAATACATTTTTGAAAAAGAAAGGAAAGAGGGAAAATGATTTTTTTGAGGAAAGCATTCTCTTGTCATGATTTGCACACTCTCATTTTGGCTTGATCGACTCACAAACGAGTGTGTAATGAATTTGGAATATCTTGTCAAAAGTAATTTGTCCCAATTGATCTTGAGACTAATGAAAAAAGTCTTGTTCCATGATTCCTTGTGTGGTGAGGCTTTACCTTGATTCTTGTGCATGCGTGTTGTCTAGAACTTGCCCCGAATGTGATTCAAGGCAAAATTCTAGGTGTGATCGAGCTTGGAAAATGATCTTAGGCCCTTTTTGATAGCCACTTCACCTAAATGACTTCCCTGGACATCAATACTAGTAAACCCCTTTGAGCTTATGGCCATTCTTTAGCACCTTATTTGACACCTTAACCTTTTTGGAACCTCTATCTTGGCACCCGTCCTCCCTAGTTGCTTGAAAGTGAATTGTAGGCTAAAAGCCCAAGTTTGGGGGGGGGGGAGAAATGAAAAAACAACATAGGCAAATGCCTAAGTTTGGGGGTGTATGTGATCAATGAGGAGAAGAAAAAGGATGCACTTCAAAATGCAAGATAACACCTTATGTTGAATTGAAAATTGATCCAAAAGTTCAATCAAATAAGCAAAAATGAAAAGAAAGAATTGGTGCTACCAAATAAAGGTGATAAAAGGAGTTTGAATGATTATGATTGAAAATGAGAATCTTTGGTTGTGTGAGGGAGAAACAAGGTGAAGTCAAAAGTCGAAAATGTGAGCGGTGTTTGAAATGATAACAAAAAGCATTAGGGAGGTGTAGCCACTTGAACCAAATGACATCCTCACCTTAGCCCTAACCATTATTATAACCCATAAGTCCTTAGTGATTTCAAGCTTGGCCACCCTACATTAGTGGTGATTTACGTGAAGGGCAAGCCTATGGTTATACATGTGTGCACTTGAACTTCCTTGAGAGAGTGAGAGTCTTCTCGGTTCTCTTATAATACCTTGTATTGTAAAATTACGTGATTGTGAGTGGGATTCTCTCTTGTAGTGAGTGGCATCATACACTCGAATTGGAATATGAAGTCTTTATTTCAATTGAGAGAAATGAATGAGACAAGTTGTGTGGTGAATCTCGAGGAAAACCTTGATGGTCCATGCCAATGACTTGAGAAGCTTTATATCTTGTTTTGAATGGCAAATTCCCTTGATTTTTAAATGAGAAATGAAATCCTTTTTAGAAGGTTTTGAACTGAGCAATTGCCTTGATGATGTGGTGGTTTAAATTGAGATGAGCACGGTAGTTGAGTCTTTTTATTTATTATTTTTCTCAGGTTTTAGAATAGATTGGTCTTTTGTGCCTTGATTGAGTTCTAAAGCATAATTCATTCCTTACCTTGTGAGTATCTTACTTGAGGACAAGCAATAGTTAAAGTTTGGGGGTTTGATGAGTTGGTAATCTACCAAATCATTTATCCTTTAATCATGAATTATTTCTTTGTTTTGATGAGATTTAGAGGTTCTTATGACCTTTATTGATGTGTATACAAGTACTTGTGATCAAAGATAGAAAATAAGGAAATAAACCCAAAAAGAGCCTAAAAGGAGTTGAAGTGTGAAGTGATCAAAAAAGATGAAGATTCTACTGAAGCGAGCAGGCCTCTTTAACACGCACAATCATTGGTGCGGTTCGCACCTCCCACCGCATGAAGCTCAGAGTTAGCTGAAGAATCTGTTAAGGGGTGCGGTCGTTGTGCAATGCGCACATTGCCTGGTGTGAACCGGACTCCCACTTTGCATTGATATCTTAAGTCAAGACAAGTTACTAGTCCACTGAATAGAGATGTGCGACGTGTACATATAGACGTGCGAACCTCATGTTGCGCCGCACATCTCCAGAAGGGCATTTTTGTCAAATTTGTTGTGACATTTTGGGTAAATTTTAAAACCCATTTCAGGCATATTTTTAGATAGTTTTTGATAGTTTTTGAAAGAGAATGGAATATATTTGAGTAGTGAGAAAGTTTTCTCTCCAAGAGGAAAAAGAGGGTTTCACTCCAATTCCTTCTTCCTAACTCTTGAAATCACCATTCTTGTAAAAACTGAGCTTGGATATTAAATATTTAGCTTGAATGAAAGGAAATTTGACTTACCCATTTGGTATTGTTGTTTATTCCATTAGCATGAGTAACTAAATCTCTTATCTGAGGATGTGTTGATAATGGGTGCTTGATAAATTGGTATGGGTGTTGCTAATTTGTGTTTATAATTGCTAATATGACATGGGTTTAGTAATTTCACCATATTTTAACTCTAAAATTGATGGTTGCAAATATTGATTTACTTTACTTGGTTGTGTTCTTGCTTGAGAAAGGAGTTTACAATTTTGTATGTGAAATTGCTAGTGGGTACTTGGGATTTAACTTAGATTGAGGCTAGAAATAGCTCAATTCGCCGGAAACACCCATTTAAGGGTCTAAGATAGAAATAGTGTGACCTTCCCAAGAATATGTTGGTTGGTTATTGCCTAAACAATGGTGTTTGAATAAAAACCATTGGATATATGATTGTTTGATTGAGAGATTAACAAGCATACCTAAAACCAATGCTATCCATGTCATCTAGCGAGAATTTATATGAATGAGCAAACACCCTAGCCCGTATTTGAGTCCCATTTGACATACATCCCTAGTTGTCCTCTCTCATTGTTTACACCTGCTTTTATTTTATTGTCTTACTTTGAATTGCGAATTGTGACAGATTCCCAATTCCCCTTTCCTTTACTTTTATTGTTTGCAAACAAATTACTCTTGTTGTGATGTCATTTCTTTAAAATTGACTTGGCTAGTCACTAATTCCCTGTGGGATCAACCTTGACTCTCATCAGGAATATATAAATGTGTTTTGCTCTAACGATCACCGATACCTGCATCTAGGAGAGTACACTTGAGCATTATCAGTGACTACCACATATTGGAAGGTGCAAAGCATGAATATAAATGCACGATATAAGAAACTAAAACACAATGCATAGGTTCTGAATCTAAAACAATTGTAGTATTATTACCTTAGGCATCTTATTCGCGAGGAGTAAATAGATGAGGGTATCTAGATTTCTTATCTCTTCGGCTTCCCATGTAGCCTCCTAAACAAGCTGATTCCTCTACAACACCTTCACTGATGCTACCTCTTTGGTTCTTAACTTACGAACTAACGATCGAGGATTCGACCAATACTTATTCATAAGACAAGTTATCCTTTACCCCGACACTTTTTGTAGGCATAATGAGTAAAGGGTCACCCACACACTTCTTAAGCATGGAGATATGGAATACTGGGTGAACAACTGCCAATGTTGTGGGTACCTCTAACTCATAAGCCACTTTCCTAATCCTTTTAGAAATTTGATATGGACCAATATAGCCAGGACTAAGTTTCCCGTTCTTCCTAAACTTCATAACACCCTTCATTGGTGAAACCTTTAAGAAGAACCAATCATCAACTTTGAACTCTAAATCTCTTCGCCTCACATTTGAGTAGGAATTCTGATGGCTCTACACAATCCTCAACCTTTACTGAATAGCTGAACCTTATTCATAGCTTGGTGGAATAGGTCTGGCCCTATTAGTTCTGCTTCACTAACCTAAAACCAACCAATCAGAGATCTACATCTCTGCCTATAAAGAGCTTCATATAAAGGATATCTGAATGCTGCAGTGAGAACTGTGTTGTACGCAAACTCTATAAGAGGAAAATGGTCATCCCAATTTGCCTTGAAGTCTATAATGCATTCCCTTAACATATCCTCAGGATTCTGAATAGTTCATTTTTCCTGGCCATTATTCTGTGGATGAAAAGTGGTATTAAGGTTCACTCTCGTACCCAAACCTTTTTGAGAAGACTTCCTAAACTAGGCGGTGACCTGCGCACCCCTATCTTAAATGATGGACTACAAAACTCCATAAAGTTTGACTATCTCTTGAATGTACAACTTAGTCTATCTGCATAGTGAATGGCATACACAATCACAACAGTGGCCCCCGGCCCACAAATAACTTATCGACCCTGCACTGGCTCTAATCGCTCCACAACACAGCTGCCAAATACCAATAGAACCGAATGACATTCATGTAAAATAAATACACGTACATAGTGTGCCTGTGTAGATATACCATATACATGCACAAAATTAAATACTATCTGCTGTGTAATTGTAACATCAACATGGAAGATCACAACTGCATCTTATGGCATCTTCCGTGTAAGCAGTTATTTTCAGTATGCTATGCTAGTCAACACATCACCACATAAATTTTCTACTAAAGATTCAAGCTGCTAGAATTAATAAATTTGTTTTAGAGAGAAGACGACATTTTCAATATCAAGCTACAAGATCATTATCAAATTTGTTACCTCCTGCTAAAGGCCTAGGAGTACAAACATAGATGATAGAGAAGCCTATCAAGAGTACAAGAAAACAAAGAAAAAAGCTAAGAGAGTGATTAACTAAGCTCTAGGCAAAGCTTTAGACAACCTGTACGGTCTGTGGTACCAACCTAATAACCCAACCCAAGGATGCCAGCTAGTACAATTTTATCTGATATACACTAAGTCTAGGGAGTTTAGACCGTAACCTACCTGTCGTCCGATGACAAGCTGTTGAGACAAAAAAATCCAAGCCTGAATCACTCCGAGAGATCCTGAACAATGGTCAAACTATCAAAAACATCAATAATATATTAAGACAAGTCTAACGATACGCATATCGCTACAATCCTAGAAGGATCAAAATTTGGGTCAAAAGCGGGTCTGTGGGACCCACAACCCAAAATCAAAAATGAAAAAGAGCACCATGACCACCACGATGCGAAGAAGGCATGCTCCAAATTTGAGCACAATTGGCCAAGGAAAAGGTGCCAAAATAGCCCATTCAAGATGGAGCTAAAAGATAGAATTTAAGAATGAAAATCGGGAATTAGGCTAGGATTACTTACCAAACTGATGGAATTTAAGCCAAGACGGAGAATTCTTCAAACCCACGAACATGCATGAGCTAGGAGGCAGCCACTACAACAATTTTCCAAGCTTAGGATATGAGAAACAATGGTGGATTTTTAGAAAAACAAAAAGGAAGCAAGTTGGGGAAGAAAGCTTACCAAGAATCGAAGAATCACGAATAATCGATGAACAACTAATTTCCCCAAAGCTAAGACTGATATGTAGCAATTTGGTGGAGAGAAACTTGTGTTTTAGAGTTGGGAAACTTAGGAGAAAAGGCTGGAAAAATGAACACAAAGAAATATATAGTTGCAGGAAACTGGCCAGCTTCAATGACGCCTAGGCAGTGCTATTGTGCAGGCCAGACAAAATGCGCTTGAGAGCGATTGCGCTGGGCCAACACCGATGGCGCTGAAGGCCTGGCTTGCAATAATTTTCTGCAACTTTTTGAAAACCCCATGGGACATTCTGGGAATAATCGGAAATCGATATTCAAAAATCAATAATGCTAATACAGTGGAAATGACGTTCCAAACTCAACGGAATTGATGAAACTTCCATACGAAGTAGTTTTGGAGGAATGTTGACCCAAGTCAACACTAATAAATAGGAACCCAAAGTCTCGAAATGAGTTTGGCTCACCAAAAACCCAAACCAGCCACCTTTCCAACCCAAAATCATCATTCTGGAGCTGATGGAATCGTTAGATTTCAAATCTGACACTTTGATCATTGAAAGCCACTCAAAGTTATACTTTCAACTCCAAATGGCCTAAAAGTTGAGGAAACAACACAGAACTCACACCGAAAGTTCTCAGGCCTCAACTGAAGGTCTAACTAGGCTAAAATCAATGCTACAGAGCTAACAGAACTGTCAGAATTCAATTCCGAGCATATTAGCTAAGAATGTTGACTAAAGTCAATGATATTCCAAGTTAAAGCTCTAAAATAGGAAAAAGGGTAAAACAACCAAACGAACAACCAGAGCACCGAGCTACTGGTCCTAGCAAGCCATAAATAACTTGGGGCCGCTACAGAAAAGCTCTAACAGTGCAATGAATGCGAAAATGCGAAGATGACCGAAAGGGTCATCACAACAGTAGTTTTTTTAAAAATAATATATAAAGGGGGCTGTTAGTTTCAAGGGTATAAGTGACCCAAAAAGGTGGATGGGGGGTATTTTTAGATCTTTTTCTATAGTCCAGGGTTATTTTTGGTCCTTTTTTATTTTTGATATGTGGTATGTTAACCTGAAGGAAGTTTAGAGCACAAAGATGAATGTCAGGGGTATAATAGAGCCAATAGGTGGATGAAGGGTATTTTTGTACCATTTCCAATAGATAACAGGTAATTTAGACATTTTTCATTAAAATAAATTAGTTTTTCGTATTTAAGTAATAAAATTAATGTAAAATAATGTTAATAGTTAATGAGAAAATGCATACCCCCTCCTTTTACTAAACTTACTTTAATATTAAAATTTTACGGACGTTTAAGTACCCCACTAAACAACTTTCAACTGAATTTCATTGAACCTGTCATGCCCACATGCACGCGCATACTAAACTTTTGTTATTGGATGTATTATTCACTTTTTCTTGAATCAAAAAGTCCAGCAAGGCAAAACTTTATTAAAATCAAATAAGGTCCACAAAGACACAAAATAAAGCAAAATGGGACCAAAACCCAACCCAAAAAGTAAAACAGAAAGGAAATAACAGAAGAAAAAATATAGAAAAATCCTAATCTTAGAAAGCCTTCATACTCTTTGGTCCTCCTCAAAGCTGACTCAGATCCGATCTCAACTTTCAGATGTCAGTGGTGGAATTCATAGCCGAGGAAAACTATTTCAGTTGAGAACCAATCTTTGCATATCTTAAATTTTCTTTAGATTGCTTGAATATGATTTATATTATATTAATTAGGATTTGAATCTTTCATGAACTCTAAGCTTTGGATTGATGTCCTTTCAAGTCACCTCAAGACTCGCACCAAGTGTTATGGGATTTACTATCAAAGAAGAACAATTTCAAGCTTAGAGTGTAACAACTTTAACATCCTTCGTAAACTAGGTGAATTCTATCTCTGTACTGTCTCAAGTAAAGGCTCAATAGGTATAATATTCATTGAACATTTCTTCTATTGAACCTCTTTTAATCGGTTGAACTTTCAGCGAAGTTCATATCACACATTAGGTAGAAATTCAGTAGAAGAAATGTCAAAAATATGAGCTTGTGCTACCTTGAAATTACATATGACTCGATAATCAAAAATACCCGTTGTGCATGTAATAATTGGACTGCAAAAGCATATAAATACTTTTAGTTTTATTGCACTTCTTATGATTGATTTATGTGTTAACCTAGAGTCTGTGTACATGTTGCTTTAGTCTGGTGCCTTTCTTTAGAGCATCCTCTATCTCAAGTTTGGTATATGTGTCTTGTCTACATTTATTATCTTGTTAGCTTTACTAGGTAGATACTGAAATGTATGAAATATGATGTACATGCAGAATCAAAAGTCATGTTAATAAAATAATCAACTAGGTTGTTGCCTTTTCTGAGAGTATGAGTGAACATATATGTCCTTTCATACTCCATGACTTTATTTCTTTTACTATCATGCTTATACTCCATAGGCTCTCCCAGTCCCCATCTAAAATTTTCTTCATTATCAAAGATTTTATTTTCATGATCAGTGGTATAGTTGTTTGTAGATACAATATTCTATTTCCCTTAACATTGCTTTAGATTCTGCTTACAGACTTGTTGCATATGCTATTTGACTTACACAAGCATAGATAAAATCTCCTCTGTGATTTGTAATGCAAAAGGTTGTAGAATTAGGGTCTTGGTTACCCCTAAAAATCCCATCAGTGTTAAATTTACACCACTCTTGGGGAGAGAAGGACCTTGCACAAGTTGTGCACTAATATTTGGGAGAGAAGGACCATTTCACAAGCATGACCCTTATCCATCAGAAACTTCATCCATCTTCACATGTCTCTTGGGCCCATCAAAAAATTTCAATAGAGTATCCCATCCATCATATCATATATTATAACCAGTGTGCCCTCCATAAAATCATTGTTCACTCGATTAGTATATATAACATGAGTCAAAGTTATCTCTGCAAAGAATGAGTAGCAAATGCGTCAGAACGATTCTAAGAAAAGGTCAAGTTTTATAACATAATCTAGAATAAAAAAGAATGAGAAACACCTAATAAATACCCTAGGAGTTCCTCGGTCTTACAGGCGATCAAGCTGCAAGAGGAAGACCCCACTAGACACGGGTCCATAGATATATCCTAGAACACTTCTAAACCTATGACATTGATACCAAATTTGTCATGCCCTAAATCATACCCTGTCACAACAGGCATCCAATGCTCTGGAAACATATTGGAAGCACCTTATAGATATGATAGTTCACACAGTTGCCCCATCATTATTTATTCATTCACTTATTTTAATCCAATTAATTCAAGTTATGCAAGTATAAATAGAAACAATAATTATTAAATGACATATTAATATAAAAGCAAAAGTTGTCATATAAATAAATTAATTTAGCAAAGTAGTTTGCCTCATAAGTCAAAAAATAACTTTAACAATATCCATGATAGAATATCTCTATATATAAACCTCTACATAGAATAACTAAATCAAGACACAGTTCTAAATCTAATAAAGCAATAAAAAGTAGGGAGTTCCATGAGCAAGGGTGTGGGCTCACCACTAAGCTGTCAGATAGGCAAGTCCCTCTTAGGCGAGGTTATCCTCACGAACCTACTCTACAACCTTTTGCATTAGAAATCACATCCCATGATCACATTAATATCAAGATGTTAATATCAGGATCCTCAAGATGTTGCATAGCAAGAGAAAAGCTAATCCATTCTCATAATCACTGTTGTGTCCTTTAGCATACACAAGTGTACAAGGTCTGACAAGTGATATAAGACTTGTAAGTCCAAATATCAATCCCATAGGAAATTGACGAATTGATAACTAAAATAAATTCCTATTTTAACTATTCAGTAATGTAAACATGGAAAAAGTATTTGGTTTAGATTATTAACTACTAATAACTATAATTCTAACACTTAAGATGATGTTATGATGTTTTGTGATATCAACGATGATTAGTGATCCAGGGTTGGGAACATAGAATAATCTAGTTGATTTATCAGTTAACTAGTTCAATTGATTTCTTGAATTATTAGTTGCGGGTTGATATTCATGATATTGAGCGTCTTTACAAACTACCTCTATGCCTACTTGACTATTCCTAATGCCTATATTCCTATGATCGTCAGTCGATAGTGAAGTACATGTGATTAATCTTCCATATCAACTAAGTAAGGCTAACGGGTATATTTTTATCTATATTAGCAAATCGTTCCCCCCTTAAAGGTTCCAGGACCAAGCTCTACCTTTTTTTATTGCGAACACAAGTTCTCTATTTCTAGTCCAACTTACAAACTATAAATAGTATTTGAGAATCGGTTAGATAATCAAATAATCAAGTTCAAGAAAGGATAAGCAACTCAATAATGGAAATCCAATCAAACTAACTTAATATTCAAACATCAACTTTCATATTCATCCACAATCCTAGATACTATAAGTTTAGCTACTCATGAATTGATTACAAAAGTAATAAGTCAAGAATAGACAAAGATTCAATCATAAAAAGTAAAAGGAAAAGAAAAACGTAGGTAAGAAATCCTTGATTCTCTGTTACTGCATGGTTTCTCTCCAAATTGTTGCTACTTTTTCATCAAATCCAATAATCTATGGTGTTCTATGTTATTCTTCCTAAAAATCTGAATAAATGTAGTATTTATAGGATTTAGGAGGGTACTGGGTTGGATCTGGGTCAAAAAGACCAATCTCGACTGAACTAGGCCAGGAAATGGCCTACTGCGGTGCCCTGTGCCGTGCCATAGTGCACTGGGTGGTGCCCAGGGCCCTTTTATAGTGCATTTTTTTAAATCTTTTTTCATTGTTTTGCCTCTATCTTGATCTACTTTCTATGGACATGCTCCGGATCATCATCCTTAGCTCCGACTCAGACTTCAAAACTCCAATATTGCTCCAATATGCTCCAAATATGTGTAAATTCTGTTATTCTTCAATCTACACATCAAGACAAGCTACGTAAGCATATTTCATATAAAGTAAGCTAAAAAGCATCTTAAAACAAGTGAAATGTGAGGCAATCTATAACATAAAATCACTACTTTTAGCCTTTCATCAAGACCCCACACTTAAATTCTTGCTCTCCCTCGAGTAAGCTCTACCTTATTACTATAATTCTTTCAAGTCAAATCAAAACTAGTTCACTCAATTCAAGAACACACCTACTACAAACATCAAGCATCTCTTCACATTGTGCCTCTTCTTAAGTTCAAGTCACAACAACCCATTATGTCATGACCTAAACCAACCATGAGTGGCACCCACACTAACCCCTCGGTGGGAGAACCGGCTAACCTTATAAACCATCCAACACTTAGTCAAAATTAGGAACCTAAATCAATCTCATTAAAATTAGGCAACTAAATCAATCTCATTAAATAAGACAATAATTGATATCTTAATTGAGAGTAAGAACAAGTATGTAGAAATAAACTATCCCTAGAACCTGAAAGTCATTGGACCAAAACTCTAATAATTGTTAAGAAGGGGATGCAACCCTAAAAACCAAAGTAATATCTAAGTCTGAAACAATGGACTAGAAAATAAGTGAAGAACTCATGGTAGACTGGAAGATACAGCTCAAACTTGAGTTCGAAAACGGTTTGAATCACAACTGAGGTCTCGAAGCAGTCGCCGGAAAATGCCCTGTACTCAACAAAAGAAGAGCAAGTGTAGTATCAATATAAAGAAACAATGGTGTACTGATAGGGTCATTGTCCAACCCAAATTGAGATATATAAACACATAACCATAACATAGTACAACAAGACAACCATGATACCTTATCATGCAATTCTACTCCAAGTTCATAATGCTTAACCTTGTAATAAGTAAAACATGAAGTTCAATCAATATTAGTCAACAAGAATAATAAGTCAAGTGAAACTATGACCACCAACAAGACTCCAAGTCCACAATCATCACTCAACGATCATATAAATCATGTCCCAATTACACAAGTAATAGACAACACAGAATTATGTCACATCTTGCAAATAATCCGAATTACCTAAGGATGCCCAAACAACAACTATGGCAATTAACATGCATCTCAATTTACATAAGAAACCACCTTAGCAATTAAGCATATAGATCCGGTCAGCTCAAGAAATTAACATGTTTCTCAAGTAAACAGTTAAGCCCGGTTCAACTCAAGGAACCAACATGTACATCAAGTAAACAGTTAAGCCTGATTCAACTCAAAGAACAAACATGTACATCAAGTAAACAGTTAAGCCCGATTCAACTTAAGGAACCAACATGTACATCAAGTAAACACATAATCCCCAGTTCACTCAAGGAAACGTCACACTCACCAAATACCTGTACACATATGCTAAGGGTCTTATGGTCACCCACTAGCCATGACCTGCAGGGTATGAGCTCTTGTCCATGTACCAAATCCCAGACATCTAGTGTCTACCAACCTTATATCAACCAATCCTATGGAGATGTCTAAATGCCGGTACATTCCACAATAATGACAGATATCAATACAATTACAACCACAATGATAACATAAACAACACTTGTAAAAACCAATAAGCTTTCAATTAAACTCATTGAATGTGATTAACACTTAAGATATCAAACAATCATTCACTTTTCCTTCAACATGCATGGTACAAGAAATACTAAGAAATAGTTATCATGTACACATAACACAAATTAGATTGTAACTACATTTGAACCCTCACCTACCTCAATCTAAACCTAAAATGCTCTACTGAACCTGAGCTTTCCCTTTTATTGCAACCTTGACTTAATTATGGTCTAAAAACAGGAATATAAACACATAATCAACCAAATGACCTATAATATCAAGGATTACAGCCTAATCCCAAACCCCAAGGCTAATTTCATGATCATTCCAGCCATTCTAGGGTTTTTCACTATAAACTCACCTTAAAACTATCAATTTCATGGTTACATTAGTGAATTATGGTCATGCAAGAGTAAATAATTAACCTTTAACTAAAACCCAAACGTTTTACACTCAAATTACCCCCTTTCACAAGAATTTATAGGTAGGTCAAGTTAAACCTTCCCCAAGACCTATAAACTAGTGATTTTAAGGTCAAGAATTTGAAAAACCTACAAAGAAATCTGGTGGAAAATAAGTGAAAAATTGCCCCAAATTGCCTAAACCTTCCCAAAAACGTGTTTAGAAATAATGAACTATTTTGGGGAGTTTTCTTCATAAATAACAATTTACCCCTCTATAGCGGCATCGCTATAGTGGAGTCCACCCACCATAGCGGGATTGACTATCTTTGACTTCTGCTATAATGTGAATTTCTTTGCTATGGCGGCAACCTCGTAGTGGCCTGACACTTGATATAGGATGTGGTGAGGCAGAAACTCGGGATTGCTCCTAGTTTTGGCTTTTTCATACTGCACCCTCAAACCAAAACATTTTGGACTTACCCCTTCACATCAAGTTTGATATAGGGAGTTCTACCTACCCGAATTCACATTCGAAAAGTCCTACATATTTCGTATTACCTTAGGTAATATAAAGTCAAGCCACACTTTATTATATTTACTCAATCCATTTTCATATTTCCCTAGACCATACCTCGCTCGGATTTCATCCAAGACTAGTCTAGCCTGAAATTTTTAACTTCTAATTTTGGAAAAATTCTAACCTAGATTTTTGCACGATTAGCATCACCCATAATGACGGAAAGGATCGTTACACATTCAATACATCCTAACCTCAAGAGCAGACTTATGTAAATATGCACAAAAACTTAGAGGAATCACAACATAAAAAATCAACTATTTAAGCATATTGTACTAAATATGTGCGCTCACATCAAATAAATATCTTTTCACTCACATAATAGTATTCAAACATGGAAATATGATGCATCAAGCTCTCATACTCATAAAGAAAATTCACATGTGACAAAAGGTTAACCATAAGCTTGCCTTTAGTGTACTTGTTCTACTAATTTAAGAAAGTTCATATCTAGGATCAAGTAGGTTTTTATTTGGTTGTCATGTAGGCTAAGGGACTACTAAGAATATTTTGGATAAAATAGTAACTATTTCTCCCTAGACACTTTTAATACATCACTTTTTTTTTACAATTTAGTGTTTTTAATTTCTCTTAGCTACTTCTTTCAATCTTCTTTCATTTTACCACTTTTTCTTTCCTTTTTATTGAGCTTACTTAATACTAGCATGGATTCTCTTTTTGTATTGCATAAATTTTTTCCTTTCTTTTCCCATTCTATACTTTTTGGTTTAGCTCATACATTAACTTCCTTTCTTTTTCAAGTTCCATACTTTACCACCTCCCTTCATCTTTTTTTCTAGCTTTTTTGAAGCACTTAACTCTAGATCAAGTGCCTTACGAGAGTTCTCTAGATCAAATATGGTCTAAGAACAAAGGATATTAGGCTACATAGGTGGCTATCAAAGAAATTCGGCTAAAGGCTCTAAATGGATTACTATGGATAACATTCAAAGATAGGTACAAGAAATGATAAAAGAATGGGTAAAATTTTTTTTGCCTCTATCAACTTCTAAACATGACTAACTTTATTTTGATTCACAAAACCGACAAGGCAAGTTCTAGACACCAATTGAATACATAAAATTCAACTAATTCCTCACGTCACACATGTCACAATTCAACAAAAGTATACCATCACATAGATTTCTAGTTAATAATTCACCAAGAATGCATATTAAGAACATGCCTACAAGTCATGAAAATGAGCTTAAGTCTCTTAAGCAGGGTTATCTTCTTATATTTACACAATTTTTTAAACAAACCAAGCTTATGTTCATAGGGTGATATCCTAACTTGAGGATCTAGCTTACAAGGGATCTCTACCATATAAAAACTAAAACAACAACTAATCAAGCTAATGAAAAACTAAAACTAACTAAAAATTTAAAATTTTCCAGTTTAATGGTCACCCTTTCGGAAAATAACTTACTGGAAGAAAAAGCAGAAGTTGAAAATATGTTCCATTAAAAGACTAAATAAAAATTAAAGAACTAAAAACTAAGAAAATCTTTTTGTATTTTTTCTTATTTTTCTCTTATTTTTAATTATCACCTAAAATATCAAGTCCTATAAACTAACACTATGACACAGTCTCATAACCAAAATAAAAACTAAATAAAAATAAACAACAACAATGTAAAATAATATCCACTAATGTATGAGTAGCAAACACTCATTCACAAGATAAAGTCATAGCAATTAATTATCACAAGAATCAGACCCCACACTTAAAAATTTGTGGTGTTCTCATGCAATAAATAAAGTAAAAATATAGGTTAAAGAGACTCCCTCAAGATGTGGCTACTCCAACTTTGACTCGGAGTTTACATCCTCATTTGGTGGCCTTTGTGGATGCCTGATAGGTGCTTCAATCCAAGGAAAATATGTGTTGTGGGTGTGAGTTACTCTATTTCCTCGACCTCATCTTGGCTAGATTCATTGTTGTCAATTCTTCCCTTCACACACTTAGCAAAGAACTTCATGGATTCCTCCATGTGTGTCATCATCTCCTCGGTAGTCATCTTGGCTCATGTATCCTTTTGCTTCATGGCCATTAAATCTAAAAGATTTTTTGGTGGCTCAAGCTCTCTATCAGCTTCTTGGAACCTTGGAACCCTGTCTCTTCTAAGGATGGAAGCTAGCATACTTGGATAGAACAAACAACCCCTTCCTTCTCTCTTTACTCTAGCCATCTCTTCGAGTATGATTTTGCCCATATTGATGTCCATCTTGCATAGGATGATAAAGATCAAGTAAATTTTGAATTTAGAGGCATGTGAATTGTTGAACATTGGGGTGATGCAATTGTTGATGAACCTCAACAACACCCTTGATGCCAAAGTCAATTTATTCCTTGGGTAGGAGCTATGATTCCCATTGGCATCACATGACCATATCGCATCCCAATAACTATCACACACTTGCAAATGAAGCTCTTTGTGATCTATATTTCTATAAAAGTCTTTAAATATCTCATAGGGGCACTCTTTAAATTGCATATTGTAACACCCCGACATTTGATCCAGCTTTCAAACTCAGTTTTTAAATATTCAGGGATCACGGGTCAAGTCCACAAGCCGTGGATGATTCCACGAGTCGTGGAAGGGACTTGTGATTCTAGTCCTGCAGACCACCCTCAGGTCTGGGAACCACAAGTTAGTTTCACAGTTTGTGGATGTTTCCACGGGTCGTGGAACCAACCCGTGGAAGTTAGACAGAGAGTGGTCAACTCTCTGGTAAATCATAACTGATTTTTATGATTCGTGGAAGTTTCCATGAGCCGTCCTGTTGAGTTGTGGAATTAGATCCACAGCTTGAAATTTTGGCTAAGGAACCATGAGTCCAATCCACAACTCGTGGTTACTTCTATGGTCCGTGGAAAGGAACCGTAAAACCTGAAGCTGAGTTTTTAAAACAACTTTTCTTAATTAAGTCCCAGGGGTATTTCTATAATTACCCACCCTTTTAACTCTTAAGTGAGGTCATTTTGATCATTTTTAGTAGGGTTTTATTCCCTAATAGCCTAAAATCTTCTCATTCTAAGCAATCCTATTCCAAAACAAGAAAGAACTCCTTCAAACTCCAAGTCTCAAGCTCAAAGTTCAAGCCTCCATTTCTTTTCATCTTAGATCAATCAAGCTTCAATAAGGTATGTGGGTATTCAATAAGGTAATCCTTTCACCCTTATTCCCAAAACTCATGATTTTTACTTTGATTTATGAATTTATGAAATTAGGGCTCTTAACCAATTTGGGAAAAACTTATGGGTTCTGTTTTAAAGCTTCAATTCATGATTTCTCATTACTTATCTATGATTTATTTAAGGTTTCTTAATTAATTTCAAAAGCCCATGTATTAAAGATGATTTCTAGCATGATTCCATTGAATTGCATGATTTCAAGTGGAAATTAGCATGTTAGATAACATGGCCTTATGTATTATGAAATTGCATGCCCAATTCTTCAAGTTATGAATTTAGAAAGGAAACTATGTTTTGAATTATGGTTATGCTAAGTTTTAAGGATTTTGAAGCATGAATTGCATGATATTAGATATGTCTTTATAATTTATAAAAGGTTTGACATCTAGATATGTCTATCTAAGCTATGTGAATTGCATGGTATTAGATCATATCCTTATGCTTTTCAAACAGAATTGGCATTAGATTATGTCGCAAGATAT
This sequence comes from Jaltomata sinuosa, assembly GCA_003996215.1. NCBI lineage: Eukaryota > Viridiplantae > Streptophyta > Magnoliopsida > Solanales > Solanaceae > Jaltomata > Jaltomata sinuosa. Next base: position 48,408 of record QJPP01002212.1, on the reverse strand, counting down.
GTGAGATATATGTATATATTATGGGAGTAGTATTTAGCACCGAGTTAGATGGGGTGAGATTGCCCTTAGTCTTAGAACTACGTGCCACCATAGGTGCCCTCTGCGACTTATGACAGGATCCTGATATGATAAGGTTCTAACTTTGGCCAGTTAGGACAACCTTTTTCCGTATGGGTGTATGAAATTGGACTCCATGTAGCTCATCATAGTTTATGTTGGTTAAGAGAAACTCCCGTATGAAGATTTAAGACATGCTTTTCTATTTCATGCTTTAAGCTTAAAAACTATGAGATTTACTTATGATGTTTTCTTATTCAGGAACTCAATTTTAATTACGTTTTAAGTATGTTTTTACTATATGCATGTATGTCTCACATACTCGGTACATCCTATAGTACTGATGCGTATTCTCGCGCTGCATTCTTTGATGATGCAGATACAGGTTTCCTCCCTTAGGCACGTAGCTAGAGATCGCAGGCCATTCCAGTCAGTATTGGTGAGTCCTCATTATTCGAGGGATAGTTATGATCTTAGTTATTTTTATGGCTGTTTACTTTCGTACTTCGAGTTAGCTAGGTTCTTGTCCTAACAACTCCTTATGTCATGTGTAGAGGCTTTTCTGACATAGACAGTATTCGAGTCTCTTTTGGATCATTTTTCATTTTGACTTTATCATATATGAATTGGGTTTCCTAGCTTGTATTTATGCTTCCGCTATGTTATCTTATGAATACATGAGTTATGCTATGACCAAGGGTTAGCTTGAGGCACCTGCGATCCCGGGTCCCGTGTTACATCTAGGGGGTAGCCTCGGGGTGTGACAAACTTAGTATTAGAGCCTCAGGTTCAAGAGTCCTAGGGTGTCTGAAAGCCGCATCGAGTAGAGTCTCTTTCATGTGTGTGAAGCGTGCCACACTTATGAGAGAGAAGCTATGAGGTGTCTTAGGAAAAACTTCACTTCTTTTATGATCAATATCGTGCGATAGAGTTTAACTCTATTACCCTCTAATCCATTCTTTATGCATTTCAGATTATGCCTCCTCGCCATGCCATGCCTCACCGAGCTACTTAAAATATTGACCCTCCGATTCTAGACCCCGAGGTCATAAATCCGGAGTTCAAAAATGCCATTCATATGCTAGCTCAAACTATGGCCGCTCAGGCCAATCAACAGGGTTCTATCCCCGTCGAACCTTAAGGTGGAATAGTGGCCCAAGTTTGAGATTTCATTCGCATGAACCCACCTGAGTTCTGGGTTCGAAAGTGGGGGAGGATCCACAAAATTTCTTGGATGAGGTAAAGAAGATCTTTTGTGTGATGCAAGTGGGTGGTGTTGATTGTATTGAGCTAGCTTTCTATCAACTCAAGGACATGGTTCATATTTGGTTCACTCAATGGAACGATGTTAGAGCTAGGGACGTGGTCCCCATGACTTGGGAGTCTTTTGAGAAGGCTTTTCTTAACCGGTTCTTCCCGAGGGAGTTGAGGAAATCTAGGGTCAAAGAGTTCGTGAATTTGAGGCAAGGTTCTATGTCAGTTCAGGACTACGGATTGAAGTTCACCCAGCTTTCTAGGTATGCTCCTTACATGGTGGCTGACCCGTGGGATGAGATGAGTAAGTATGTTTACGGGGTGTCAAATTTGGTAAATAAGGAGTGTAGGTCCGCGATGCTTTTAGGTGATATGGATATTTCTCAACTTAGGACTTATGCCCATCAGATTGAGGGAGAAAAGTTGAGGGAGATGGCAAGGGAGAACAAGAGGGTTAGATTAGAGAGTTCGGGTTTTGGCCATCAGAAGTCCGGAGCTGACATCGCTCTTCATTTCAGAAGAAATCATCAGGGCCCGTTCATTCTTCACCTAGTGTTCCTACTCAGGCCCCCAGGCCTCATCATGATCATACTGGTAGAGGATCTGGTTCCTATTCGCAAGGGAGTGTTGCAAAGGGGACTCCTTACCCTTCTTGCAACAAGTGTGGTAAAAGTCATCCTGGTGAGTGCTTATCTTGTTCAGGAGGATGCATTGGGTGTGTGAAATCTGATAGTCTGGATAACGTGATCTGTCAAAATACCCCCTCCAGGGCTCCTATAAGGTCTGCTTGTAGGCCTGTGTAGTCAGGGAAATCCATGATGAGAAGTTCCAGCTGACTCTATCTGAATTCTGTGCACAAAATAGTGTCGCACGTAGTATCCCTAATGATACCCACCCCCACGCTGCAGAGTAGGCTATAATCTCATCTTGCTTGTAAAGGCTCATAGTAAGCAACTTATGAATCATATAACTTGTTATATGAATATTGATTACTTTCTTTTAGATGAAGAATCATATATTTATGTGATCTATACGTTCAAGGCTATTCTGTGGCTAATTACTTCCTCTAAGTTTTGTGACATATATGCTCAGTAATTTCTAGGAGTTTCAACTGAAGACACGCATGGTCGTGTGAAACATATAACTTCTTTAACTAGAAATGAGTACTATAACTCTATAGGTTTAGAACTCCACATGAGAGAGACCTATAATAGCAATAAGCTGTGCTTTCAAATAGCATATAATGTATGACGACCTTTATAGGAGGAACATGTGACTTTAGGTCGTGCCCTGATGGCAAAAGAGGTTTTAGCTTTATATACCTTACTTTGAGACTCTATCTCCCTTATGTCGTGTCATTGGTTCCCTTCAAACACTCTTTATATATGACATAACAACATATGCAATAGTATAAGGAACTAACCAAGAAATATGGTGAGGTCAGAAAAACGATAATAGCTTACGAGCGACAAGCTTTGCAAAAAAGATAAATAAATGGTGTATCACCACACCTCTCTCTTTTGCCTTTATCAACTGAACTATGACCACCTATGAAGTCAATATTAATCCCTCAATCCTTTACTTACAATATACATCCCATTCCATATCCCAAACAAGGTCATAAACTTGACCCCTCGGCTTCCAAACACCACCCCAGGAGTTCTTTATCTATTAGAATTTAAATGACCCTTTAAGCTCATAGGTTAAGTTGAGGGAGAATTATAACATTTAATACAGTGATAGGAAGCCTAATAACATATAAAAAACATCCTCAATCTATTTAGGCATTTTATCAAACACTTGATGAGCGACAAGCTTGCAAGAGCCATAAAAATTGTGTTTGTTATACCTAGCTTCCCTCCTTATCGCAGAAAGCTTGTTGCATCAATACACAATAATAAGAACCTCATTTAATAAATAATACAACCATTACAGCCTTCTACATACTCCCTGCTCATCAATTATATCAACTACAATGGGAAAAACACGGACTCACGGCTTCCTATCACCGTCCCATGAGTCCTACCCGTAAACTATACTTAAAACAACTCTTAGAATCATATTTACAGGGGTAGGAGAGCAGCCATACCTTTATCACTAAGATTAAAATCCCTTCACTCTTTTTATCTTCAATAGCAACACCTTTTCATTTAATAAAACACTTGGCTAGGTATGTTTTCGTGACCTACGATGAAAAATACACTTGATTCTTGAAGGAATTTACTTACCTTAGGCTAGGGAAGGGTTGAGATGAAAAAGAACTGAAGAAAACTAGTGTTAAGCAGGTCCCTTATGTTCTGATGTTTATGGGAGACAAAATCCCAGAGTTTCAATATAAATAAACTTTTGGCCGACTTACCCAAGGCTGCCACATATCCTGCAGTGATTAGGCAGTGCACGTGTTTGTAGTAAAATGCGCATAATTGTTTACTCCAAACTCGTATGGACAAGTAGTTTGTTATGTTTCAAACTAGACTCAAATACCTTTAATTTGGTACTTCATAGGACCTCTAAATCCTTTTATATTTGGAGATATACCTATTACAAGTAACACCTTGTACGAGCTTGCTTGAAATAGTCCACCGTAGTGAATCCTTCAATTTGAAATTTTGTTTCAAGTCTCTCTTTCGTCTATAACCTTAGTCTAGAACTTCAAATGGATTAATATAAGTGTCCCTTTGTATAATTATCCATTCACAACCTCATCCTCTTGGTTCATAATGATTCCTTTGCATTTATGAGTTGCACACGTATTTTAAGTTTGGGGCATTACATTATCCACCTCTTGGGATTATTCATCCTTGAATGAAGGGTACGACTTAAATTTATTCTAACTCTGCCCCTTCTAAAAAATATTTGGCAGATTTTCTCTTGTAAATTGACCTATCCAAAACCTGTCAGCTAACCAAAGCACATATTATACGCTTCACAGAGCATCACATCAAGAGAATAGTATTCAACAGGTATCAACGAGGCTCCTCTTGGCCTTAAAGGAATGAAAAACATAGTAGTTGATATATCTTACCTCATACTCCTTCGACTTTATACCTCAACTCCGAGGAACGTATAGAACTCTGGAATCATAGGAACGTATCAAGTACTTGAACATTTAGCATATCAATAAAGTAGTATTAACAAATATGACTAAAATTGATACTCGAATGAAAGGAGTAATGACTTTAAGAACCTTCTGGTTGTTCCTTAAATAAGTGAGGATATTTGTCCCTTATGTCCGCCTCTTCTTCCCACGTGGCTTCCTCTATATTCTGACTTTTCCATAGGACTTTTACTGAACCTATTTCTTTCATTCTCAATTTTCTGATTTGTCTATCTAGTATGGCCATCGAGACTTCTTCTTATGATAAATCTTCGAAGAGCTCTATACCCTCTAAAGGGATAACTTGAGAGGGATCTGCTAAGCATTTACGTAACATAGACACGTGAAAGACTGAATGCACTGTTGCTAACTCAGGAGGTAAATCAACCTCATAGGCTACCTGGCCAACTCTCTTTAGGATTTTATAAGGACCAATATATCTAGGGCTCAACTTCCCTTTCTTGCCAAATCACATAACCCTCTTCATAGCCGATACCTTCAAGAATACCCAGTCATTAACTTGGAACACTAAATATTTGCGTCGCACATCTGTATAAGATTTTTGTCAGCTTTGAGAGGTCTTCAGCTGCTCCTGTATTAGCTTTACCTTTTCAATTCCTTGATGGACAAGATCTGGTCCTAATATTTGAGTCTCACCTACATCAAACCAACCAATAAATGATCTAAATCATCTATCGTAAAGAACTTTAAATCGGGCCATGCCAATATTGGAGTTATAGCTATTATTATAGGCAAATTTTATCAAGGGAAAATGATCATCCTATTTGCCTTTAAAGTCCAGAATGCATGCTCTCAACATATCTTCGAGTGTCTAAATAATACGCTCGACTTGGCCATCCATCTGTGGATGGAATGCGGTGCTAAGGTTCACTTGGGTTTTTAGTAACAGTATATGGCCATGATACATTCGCTAACTTGATAGAGCTGGACATGATTGATTTTGATATAATTATGGGCATGGACTGGCTATCCTCTTGTTATGCTATAGTTGATTGCCGAACTAAGATTGCTCGATTCCATTTCCCGGGAGAGCCAGTCTTGGAGTGGAAAAAGAATGTTGTGATGCCTAGAGGAAGGTTTATTTCCTATATTAAGGCACAAAAGCTTATAACAAAAGGGTGTTTATATCACCTAGTCCATATCAGAGACCTTAAAGCTGAGGAACATGTGTTAATTCTTCAGTCTGTACCTGTTGTGAATGAATATCTAGATGTGTTTCCTAATGAACTTCATGTATTACCTCCGGTTAAAGATATTGACTTTGGTATCGACCTAGATCCTGATACCTGACGTATATCCATTTTGCCTTATAGAATGGCACCAGCAGAGTATAAAGAGCTAAAGGAACAGTTGAAAGATCTACTTGACAAAGGTTTTATTTGACCCAGCATATTGCCTTGGGGCGCTCTAGTACTATTTGTACATAAGAAGGATGGCACAATATGAATGTGTATAGATTATAGGCAGTTGAATAAAGTGACAATAAATAATATACCCCTACCCAGAATAGATGATTTATTTGATCAGTTGCAGGGAGCTAAATTTTTTTCAATGATTAACTTAAGATCTGGTTATCACCAGTTGAGGATACGTTAAGTTGATATTCCGAAGAGAGCCTTCAGAACTATATATGGTAACTTTGATTTCCTTATCATGTCATTTGGACTGACGAATGCCCGAGCAGCCTTCATGGATATGATGAATAGGGCTTTCAAACCCTTTCTTGATATGCACGTTATTGTATTTATAGATGATATCTTGATATATTTACGTGATGAGGAAAAGCATTCACATCATCTCAGATTAGTTCTACAGACTCTTAGAGAGCACCAGCTTTATACCAAGTTTTCTAAATGTGAGTTCTAGATGAACTCAGTGGCTTTTCTTGGCAATGTGGTCTCTAGTGAAGGTATCAAAGTGGACTTTCAGAAGATAGAGGTTGTGAAGAGATAGCCTCGACCTACCACTCCAACAGAAGTACGTAGTTTCTTGGGGCTCGCCGGTTATTACAGGAGTTTTGTGGAGGCATTTTCCTCTATTTCTGCCCCATTGACTAAATTAACAAAGAAAGCATCCGAATTTCAGTGGTCACATTCTTATAAAAGAAGCTTTCAAGAGCTAAAAGATAGATTGAATATAGCTCCTGTATTGGCCTTACCAGAGGGCACAAAAGGGTATGCCATTTATTGTGATGCTTTGGGTGTCATCCTAGGATGTGTCTTGATGCAACAAGAAAAGGTTATAACATACGCTTCTCGACAATTGAAAAAGCGTGAACAGAACTACCCCACACATGATTTAGAGCTTGCAGCAGTTGTATTTGCACTTAAGATTTGGGGCCACTATTTTTATAGGGTACATGTTGACATATTTACAGACCATAAGAGTCTCCAATATCATTTCAAGCAAAGAGAGTTGAATTTGAGGCAGAGAAGGTGTTTAGAGTTGCTGAAAGACTATGACGTCAATATTTTCTACCACCCCGATAAAGATAAAATTATAGTGGATGATCTCAGTCGCGTGTCTATGGGCAGCCTAGCACATTTGACACCCGCTCAACATGAAGTACCACAAGATGTTCACAGATTAACCAGTCTAAGAGTTCGACTTCTAGATTCTGAAGATGGGAGTGTGGTTGTGCAGAATACTGCAGAGTCATCATTAGTGGTGTTAGTGAAAGAAAAACAATATGACGATCCCTTATTACTTCAGTACAGATAAGGGATCCAACAAAATAAAAAAATCAGTATTTGAGATGGCGGAGGATGGTTCTTTAAGGTACCGAGGAAGACTGTGTGTTCCTAATGTAGATGGTCTAACACAGCAGATAATGGCTGAAGCATATTTTTCCTTGTCTTCCATTCATATAGGCTATACAAAGATGTACCATGAACTTTAAGATGTCTACTGGTGGAATGACATGAAGAGGGATATAACAGAGTTTATAGCATAGTGCTCTAATTGCCAGCAAGTGAAAGCAAAACATCAAAGGTTGCCTAGCTCAGACTCTGAGCATTCCAGTGTAGAAATACGAGGTCATTAACATGGATTTTATTACAGGTTTGCCTTCCTTATTTCATAAGCATGAATCTGTTTGGGTGATCATTGATCGATTAACAAAATTAGCCCACTTCTTACTAGTTAAGTCTACCAGTACCACATAAGATTATTCCAAGCTATATATAAGAGAGATTATTCACTTGCATGGAATTACAATGTCTATTATATCATATAGGGGTGCCCAGTTCACCTCACATTTTTGGAGGTCATTCCAGGAGAATTAGGGGTGTGACATCAAGGAGTTATACAAGCACCTGCTAAACATATGTACTAAACTCATCCTAAAGTTGTAAACTGATAAGCAATAACATGAAAATTAACATGTGGTTACATATATTGAAACATAGATAACTGAACAGCCCACTGGACTAGTTGTACAACTGAAATAAAACAATGTCTAAGAATCCTCTAAATAGTCTGCAAGTAAAACCTAATAACTAGTCGGGACAGGGCCCCAATATACCCAATATATGATATGTACATGAATCCAAAACATGTGAACTAGGAATCTGATAGCTCCAAAGAGAGGTGGATCTTACCAACTGATCAACTGGAAGGCACTGGTTTATTGCGGATATCTGCTAGCCTGAGTACCTGAGCCTGCATTCATAAAAATGCAGCACCCAAAAATAAAGGGATTTCAGTACATATAAAACATGTACTGGTATGTAAAGTATACTGAATAACAAGTAGACATGTAAGAATGCTCACTGAATTGAATATCAAAAATAGGAAAATTTGAGCATACATATACAGGGCATGTAATTTGAAACTAAAACTGAAACTAGTACAATGACTAATATCAAGGGTCCTTATAAAACGTCCTAAGCATTACTTAATTACATCTATTTAAAATTCCTAGAATTTGCCTAGGTGACATTGGGCTAGAGGGACCTTTGGTTTGGGTATCGAGGCTTCTGGACTCATTTTTGGCCTTGGTGTTTTGTTTTGGAAAGTTTGGCCAAAGTTGGTTCTTGGGCGTGGGACCAAATTTTTGTGCTATCGACCTCCCTTGGGGTTTTCATCAATTCCATTGAGTTTGGAATGATTTTTTAAGTTAACTAGCATAGCTCGTTTGTGTCCGCGAGACCCCGGATGCTTCCCGAGGGTTCAATCATACGTTTTAAACTTAGATGGTTTTTGGCTGAGTTGTTGTACCTGTTGGGTCTGCATTTGTGGACATTTGACCGCATTTGCGGTTACCACATTTGCGGTTAAATGCCATATTTGCAGTGTTTGGCCGGAGGTACTGATTCCGTAATTACGGTGCTTGGCCGTATTTACGGCTATCGCATTTGCGGTAAAGCGCCGCATTTGCAGTCTCGGCTGGCACCTTTTAAAAATAATATTCTCCTTTATTCCTCCTCATTCTAAACCATTCCCTCTATTGTAAAAAGCTCTCAAACAACCAACATCTTAAGTACAGGCACTCAAGTTCTTGGGGTAATCACACCTTAGCTTCGTGAGCTTCTTCCGACACTATTTTGGTAAGTTTCTTTCTTCCCCAGTTTGTCTTCTCCAATTGTTCAAAACTCACCATTGTTGCCATCTCCTTGAACTCAAAATTTTTGTAGCTTCGGCCCTCTTGTGGATTGCATGCCATTTTGGACTCACCGGAATCACTTCTTTGGTTTGTTTGAGTGATTCTCATTAATTCCGGATTTCATCCCTTAATTTCCTTAAATGGTTTCTTAGCTTTAGGGGCTATTTTAGCTCAATTTTTATTGACCAAATTCCTTGATTTTGTGGGAATGCACTCCCTTGATCTTTGTGATCATAATGCGTGTCTTCACTTTTGGTTTCGAATTATAGGGTCCACGAGCCCGCCGGTGAGCCGAATTTAAACTGGCTATTACCATAGCATTATGGCTATCGTTAGACTTGTCTTGATGCATTATTTATGTTTATGGTAGTTTGATTATCATTCAGAGCTTCTTGGAGCGACTCAGGCTTGGATATCATTATCCCAGCAGCTTGTCATCGGACGACAGGTAGGTTACGGTCTAATATCCCTAGACATAGCATATATTGGATAAAATTTTACTAACTGACATCCTTGGGTTGGGTTATTAGTTTGGCACCATAGACCTTGACTGTTTTATCATGATTTGCCCCGTTTCTTCCTCCGATGTTTGTAGTATTTGTTTATACACTTTATTTACCCTTGTGGTCCTATGTGGCCTTATATATACTCTGGACCATAGATGGTGGGATTATTCAGGGGTGTCCGTGAGTCCTAGACATTGTTATCGTGATATTATGCTGGCTATCTATGTTATAGAGCGATTGAAGCCCGTGTAAGGCCGATAGGTTGATTGTGAGATGTTGGGCTGCTATTTGTGTTTGATCATATCATTTCCATGCATATAAACAATATTTATCCATGTTTTACTACGATTTTAGCTTCGGGCCTACATTAACTGATTTTCTAAACTTTGCATGGCCCTGGAGGGGGCCGTTTTCGACGGAAATGAATTGGAAATGGTTTAACTTAACATGTGGACCTTCTTGGGGTAAAAGAGAGTTAAATTATGATTTCTGTCACTATTTTTACTAGTAATGATAGACTCGGAAGGGCCGTAGTGCAAGAGATGTTTTACTACAGTTTTAGACCCGATCATGTCCGAGCGCCCTTGGTGGGGGTTTTGAGACATTTTCCCACTATTTTAGACTTGGACAGAGTCTAGGCATGCATACTCAAGACTTGAGTCTCTAGCTTGAACCCGGACATACTCCGGATGATATTTTTTGATACTGGGTTTTAGTATGGGGTTCGGGTCCTCCATGGACCTTGTCGTTTTTGAACTGGGGCCTAAGGTTGCATGTGTCGGAGGAAGGGTATACGACAGAGTAGAGGTATACGAGAAGTGACCTTCCATGGAACCAACCTGCTGGTCCCCTTCGGCACTGGAGGAGGTACATACAGAGTTACTAGTCCACCCTGTGGTTATCATGCATCATATCATTCATTGCTTGAGGCTCCACCCTTGTTTATTGCTTGTTGAGTGTACGCTCCGATTGTATGGGCGGCCGGAGGGTTTGTTTTCACTTGTTTATATTCCTCGGTTGTATGGGCGGCTGGGGACTATAGGTAGACTCTTGTTACTTTATCACGGTATTATCCCCTGTTACGGATATATTTATGTGAGATTGGATACTGAGAGGTTGTTAGTTCTTGGCTTGAGTTTTGTATGGTTAAGTCGATTATTTATTCCTTTTTTCTCAAGCATGCCTATCTTTATTCTCCTCCTCCCTTCCCTTGTACTTGAGGTTACCGATATATCATCCACTTCTAAAACTTATTATGTATATAATGTTATTGCAAGGACCCCAGGTGCGTCATTTCTTACTTTCACTTGTCCCTGTTGTGTATATATTCTACTTGCTAGCCTTGTATATTGTTTTTGTTTTCTTCCCTCGGGGCTAGTTCTTGTGTGACTTTTTTGTAGAATTTTGTGACTACTTGTTTCTATTCTTTCTGCTACTACGCTTTTATCTGATATGTGCCCAGTCAGCCTATGATACCTACTGGGTACCTTATGTTTCACATTTGGTGCTCATTCTACACTCTGCATCTTCTGGTGCAAATTATAGTGTAGGCCATCACCGATAGCTCATTAGAGACTCATGTAAGGAGCTACTTTTTGGATATTCCAGACTGTGGGTGAGCTCTTGGTGACCGGAGATTAGCTTTTAGTTTATATTTTGCTTATGTACTCTATTACTACTCGGAGACATTTATATATATACACAATGCGGAAGCTAAACCAACCCAAAACCTGGAGTAGGGATGAGCATGAGCAGCACTTTAGGATGTACTTCAGACTCTGAGAGACCATCGGCTTTATTCCAAGTTCTCAAAGTGCGAGTTTTAGCTTGAGACAGTTGCATTTCTAGGGCATGTGGTGTCTAAGGATGGGATTAGAGTTGATCCGAGTAAGATTTCAGTGTTTCGTGATTGGCCTAGACCTACTATTCCTACCGAGGTTCGCAGGTTTATTGGGTTAGCCGGGTACTACAGATGGTTCATTGAGGGATTTTCTTCCATAGCAGCACCCTTGACTATGCTGACTAGGAAGAATATTCCATTTCAGTGGTCGAATCAGTGAGAGGATAGCTTCCAGAGGCTTAAGGCCTTATTGACTTTAGCTCCAGTTTTGACCTTGCCAGTCGAGGGTCAGAGTTTCTCTGTATATTGTGATGCTTTCAGGCTTGGTCTTGGGTGTGTGTTGATGTAGCAGGGCCGAGTGATAGCATATGCATCGAGACAGCTGAAGGTTCACGAGCAACTACCTCACTCATGACTTGGAGTTGGCGATGGTAGTCTTCGTGCTCAAAATCTGGAGGCACTACTTATATGGAGTTCATTGTGAGATATTCACTGATCACCATAGTCTTCAGTACATTACGAGTCAGCAAGAGCTGAACTCGAGTTAGAGGAGATGGATTGAGTTGCTGAATGACTATTATTTCACTATTCTATACCATCCGGGCAAGGAAAACGTGGTAGCGGATTCCTTGAGTCAGAAGGCAGTGAGTATGGGCAGCCTAGCTTTACTTTTAGTTTCTGAGTGACCGTTGGCCTTGGACATCCAGTCCTTGGCTAACCGTTTGGTTAGGCTTGACTTGTCGTATCCTACCAGAGTTCTCACCAGTATTAAGGTTCGTTCTACTCTAGTTATTCAGATTCATAGCAGGCAGTTTAAGGATCAAAGTTTGTGTGACCTTCGTGATCAGGTAGTATGGGGTGAGGTGAGCCGGGATACTTTGGGTTCTGATGGTATTTTGAGATTCGACAGTCATCTTTGTGTTCCGAGGGTTGGAGATTTGTTTTAGTTGATACTTTGTGAGGTATATTGTACTAGATACTCCATCCATCCTGGCACACCGAAGATGTATAGAGATTTGAGACAGCTTTACTGGTGGAGCGGTATGAAGTAGGAAGTAATGGAGTTCATATCTTGGTGCTTGAACTGTCAGCAGGTGAAGTTCAAGCACATGAGACCAGGTAGTTTGATGCAGCGACTTCCCATTCCTGAGTGGAAGTGGGAAGGGATTACTATGGACTTTGTTGTTAGGTTGCCTCATACTTCTCAGAGGTTTCATTCCATATGGGTGATTGTTTATAGGCTGACTAAGTCAGCCCATTTCTTATCAGTCCAAATTTTGTACAGCACCGAGAGGTTAGCTCAGATCTATATTCGTGAGGTTGTTCAATTGCACGGGGTCCCATCTTCTATCATTTTAGACTGCGGCAGTCAGTTTACATCTTAGTTTGCTATTCAGCGAGATTTGGGTATGGAGGTTTAGATTAGTACTCCTTTCCCCCCCAGACAGATGACCAGTCCGAGAGGACTATTCACGTCCTAGAGGACATGCTTCGGGCTTGTGTTCTTGACTTCAGAGGTTCATGGGATCAGTTTGTGCCTTTGGCCGCATTTGCTTACAATAATAGCTTTCATTCGAGCATCAACATGGCACCTTTTGAGACCTTGTATAGTAGGCATTGCAGAACACCAATTGGTTGGTTTGATAGATTAGAGTCCAGACCACAGGGTATATATTTGCTTAGAGATTTCTTAGACCGAGTCCGTTTGATTCAGGATAGGCTCAGAGCAGCCCAAAGTAGGCAGAAGATCTACGTTAATCATAAACTTTGTGCCTTGGAGTTCAATGTTGGTGACTTAGTATTCCTTCGAGTATCTCCCGTGAAGGGCTAAATGAGATTTGCTCGGCAAGGCTAGCTTAGCACCAGGTTCATTGGGCCGTTTGAGATTCTCCAGAGGGTTTAGCTTTGCCTCTGATGTTTTCAGATGTTTACCCAGTTTTTCATGTCTTGATGTTGCGCCGATATGTTCCTGATAAGTCTCATGTGTTGCATTGGGATTTGGTTCAGATAGATGAGAGTTTATCTTTTGTTGAGGAGTTGATAGCTATTCTGGACAAAAATATCAAGAGATTGAGATCTAGGGAGATTCCGGTTGTGAAAGTTCAGTGGAGGCATCATCTGATAGAGGAGGCTACTTGGGAGACTGAGAGTGAGTTTCGTGTTTAGTATCCGCAGTTGTTCGAGGCTTCAGGTACTCTCTTCTTCTTGAATTTCGAGGACGAAAGTCTTTTTAGTAGTAGATGTTGTGATAACCCTTCCGGTCATCTTTGTATTTATGCATTCATTATACGGTTAGAGCTTTCCTGTAGCAGCCCTAAGTTATTTATGGCTTGCAAGGACCGACAATTCGATGCCCTGGTCGATCTTTTGGTTGTTTTGGCTGTTTGCCTATTTTAGAGCCTTAACTTAGAATATCATTGACTTTAGTCAACATTCTAGGTAAATGTGCTCAAAATTGAATTCTGACAATTTCGTTTGCTCTGAAGTGTGGATTTTGGTCTAGGTGGACCCTTGGTCAGGTTCTGGGAGCTTTCAGTTTTGTTTTGTCTTGATTTTTGTGTTTTAGCCAAGTTAAACTTGAAAGCTTGACTTTGGTCAACATTCAAAGAAGATGGCCTCAGATGGAATTTCTGACTGTACTGTTATCTCTGGAATGTCGACTTTGGACTAGAGGGACCTTTGGTTTGGGTTCCGAGGCTTCTGGACTCATTTTTTGCCTTGGTGTTTTGTTTTAGAAAGTTTGACCAAAGTTGGTTCTTGGGCATGGGACAAACTTTTTGGGCTATTGACCTCCGTTGGGGTTTTTATCGATTCTGTTGAGTTTGGAATGCTGTTTTTAGTTAAGTAGCATAGCTCATTTGTGTCCGTAGGACCCCGGATGCTTCCCGAGGGTTCAATCGTGAATTTTAAACTTAGCTGGTTTTTTGCTGAGTTGTTGTACATATTGGGTCCGTATTTGTGGACATTTGACCGCATTTGCGGTTAAATGCCGTATTTGCAGTGTTTGGCCAGAGGTGCCAGTTCCGTAATTATGGTGCTTGGCCATATTTGCGGCTATCGCATTTGCGGTAAAGCACCGCATTTGCGGTGTCTGCTGGCAGCTTTTAAAAATAATATTCTCCTTTATTTCTCCTCATTCTAAACCGTTCCCTATATTGTAAAAAGCTCTCAAACAACTAACATCTTAACTTCTGGCACGCAAGTTCTTAGGGTAATCACACCTTAGTTTCGTGAGCTTCTTCCGGCACTATTTTCGTAAGTTTCTTTCTTCCCCAACTTGTCTTCTCTAATTTTTCAAAACTTACCATTATTGCCATCTCCTTGAACTCAAAATTTGTTGTAGCTTCTGCCCTCTTATAGATTGCATGGCATTTTGGTCTCACCGGAATCACTTCTTTGGTTTGTTTTCCCGTGATTGTGGTGAGTGATTCTCATTAATTCCAAATTTCATCCCTTAATTTCCTTAATTGGTTTCTTAGCTTAAGGGGTTGTTTTAGCTCGATATGTATTGACCAAATTCCTTGATTTTCTGGGCATGCACTCCCTTGATCTTGGTGATCATAATGTGTGTCTTCATTTTTAGTTTCGGGTTGCGGGGCCCACGGGCCCACTGGTGACCCAAATTTTAGCCCGGCTATTACCATAGAATTATAGGTATCGTTAGGCTTGTCTTGATGCATTATTTATGTGTATGGTAGTTTGATTATCATTAGGAGCTTCTCAGAGCGACTCAGTCTTGGATATCATTGTCCCAGCAGCTTGTCGTCGGACGACAGGTAGGTTACAGTTTAATCTCCCTAGATTTAGCATATATCAGATAAAGTTGTACTAACTGGCATCCTTGGTTTGGGTTATTAGTTTGGCACAACAGACCTTGACCACTTTTTCATGATTTGCCGCGTTTCTTCTTCCGATGTTTGTAGTATTTGTTTATAGGCTTTATTTATACTTGTGGTCCTGTGTGGCCCTATATAGACTGTAGATCATAGATGGTGGGATTATTCGGGGGTGTCCATGAGTCCCAGACATTGTTATCGTGATATTATGCTTGCTATATGTGCTTTAATTGGAGCCTTAGCAGGGCTGATAAGTTGATTGTGAGATATTGGGCGGCTATTTTTGTTTGATCATATCATTTCCATGCATATAAAGAGGATTTATCCATGTTTTACTACGGGTTTGGATTTCAGCCTACTGGAACTTATTTTCTAAAACGCATGGCCCTGGGGCTCATTTTTGACGAAAACAAATTGGAAATGGTTTGACTTAACATGTGGACCTTCTTAGGGTAAAAAAGAGTTAAATTATGATTTATGTCACTAGTTCTACTATTAATGCTAGACATGGTAGGGCTGTAGTGCTAGTTGATTTTTCTTACTTATTTGAGATGGCATTAGTCTCGGTCGGACCGAGCACCAGAGATGTTTTACTACTGTTTAAGACCCATTCATGCCCGGGCGCTCTTGGTTGGGTTTTTGAGACATTTTCCCACTGTTTTAGACTTGGATAGAGTCTAGGCATGCATACTCGAGACCCGAGTCTCTAGCTTGAACTCGGACTTACTCTAGATGACATTTTTTGATACTGAGTTTTAGTATGGTTTTCGCGACCTCCATGGACCTTGTCATTCCGGACCTGGGACCTTGGGCTGCGTGTGCCGGAGAAAAGGTATATGGTGGAGTAGAGGTGTAAGGGAAGTGTCCTTCCATGGAACCTACTTGCAGGGCCCCTTCGGTACCGGAGGAGGTACATACAGAGTTACTATTCCACCTTGAGGTTATCATGCATCATATCATTCATTGATTGAGGCTCCACCCTTCTTTGTTGCTTGTTGAGTGTACGCTCCAGTTGTATGGGTGGCCGGAGGGTATGTTTTCACTTGTTTGCGTTCCTCGGTTGTATGGGCATCGGGGGACTGTAGGTAGACTCTTGTTACTTTATTATGTTATTATCCCCTATTAAAGATATATTTATGTGAGATTGGATACTGAGAGGTTGTTAGTTCTTGGCTTGAGTTTGGTATGGGTAAGTCGATTATTTATTCATGTTTTCCCGAGCATGCCTATCTTTATTCTCCTCCTCCCTTCCCTTGTAGTGGAGGTTACCGGTATACCGTCCACTTCTAAAACTTATTATGTGTATACTGTTATTGCAAGGACCCCAGGTGCATCATTTCTTACTTTCACCTGTGCCTTTTGTGTATATATTCTACTTGCTAGCCTTGTATGTTATTTCGGTTGTCTTCCCTTTGGGCTAGTTCTTGTGTGACTTTTTCGTAGAATTTTGTGACTACTTGTTTCTATTATGTCTGCTACTACGGTTTTATCTGATATGTGCCCAGTCGGCCTATGATACCTGTTGGGTACCTTATGCTTCACATTTGGTGCTCACCCTTACCCCCTGCATCTTTGGGTGCAGATCCTAGCGTGGGCCATCGCCGTTAGATCGCTGTGATTCGTGCTTGGAGATCTGTTGGGGACTACTTCAGACTGAGGGTGAGCTCTTGGCGATCGGAGCTTAGCTTTAGTTTATCTTTTGCTTCATGTACTATATTACCATTCAGAGACATCTGTATATATTGTTTTGGATCGTTTGCACTCCATGTATGTAGTTTGGCTCTATACTATGATACCAGGTCTTGGGGTTTGGTTTAGCTTCCGCATATGTATATATTTATATCCCTTTTTATCTGTTCTCTTCGTCTTGTTCCCTTATTTGTTAGATAGTAGCCCATTACTAACTGTTCTGGGCTACGGAAATTGGTTCACCTACCGGGGGTTGTAGGTGCCATCATGACCGAGAAATTGGGCCATTATTAAGCTAGATTATCCTATAAATAACGCAGAAGCATGGGCAACTCATGGCTAGAAAAAGTATAAATACACCCCTCATCACAACCCCACACTTTACCTTTTGTTCGTCCTAAAAAAACTAACTAGATTCTTCAAGATTAATGCTTACTTCACTATTCTAGTTCAATAGGTTACTTTTACCTAGATTACGAAGATATTTTAAACATATCAATAACTCTCTTATAGAGTGCGTTGAACAATTCAATTTAAGACAATTCTACCAAGGTGACATAGCCTTTATAACGGACTCTCTAATATCATATATAGGGCAAATTAGAATCATATAATCAAGCAAAGAAATTTAATAGATCACCAAGCTTACATCATCTATGTCTCCTTACTTCAATAGAGATGACCCCTCACACATGCACAAAATATATCACTATTTTTGGACCATATAAATGAAATAATATCTCTCACTCTCATAAAATAATTCACATGTATACTAGAAATGTGATAGGCTTTCCCTTAGTGTCATACTCTATTAACAAAATGTCACAACCTAATTTCTCGGTCATGATGGCACCTACAACCCCTGGTAGGTGAACCAATCTCCGTAGCCCAGAACAGTTAGTAATGGGCTACTATCTAACAAATAAGGGAACAAGATGAAGAGAACAGATAAAAAGGGATATAAATATATACATATGAGGAAGCTAAACCAAAACCCAAGACCTGGTATCATAGTATAGAGCCAAAACTACATACATGGAGTGCAAACGATCCAAAACAATATATACAGATGTCTCTGAATGGTAATAGAGTACATGAAGCAAAATATAAACTAAAGCTAAGCTCCGATCGCCAAGAGCTCACCCTCAGTATGAAGTAGTCCCCAACATATCTCCAAGCACGAATCACAGTGATCTAACGGCGATGGCTCACGCTAGGATCTGCACCCAAAGATGCAGGGGGTAGGGGTGAGCACCAAATGCGAAGCATAAGGTACCCAGTAGGTATCATAGGCCGACTGGGCACATATAAGATAAAAGCGCAGTAATAGACAGAATAGAAGCAAGTAGTCACAGAAATCAACGAAAAGGTACACAGGAACTAGCCCAGAGGGAAAACAACAGAACCACATGTGAGGCTAGTAAGCAGAATATACACACCATAGGCACAGGTGAAAGTAAGAAACAACGCACCTGGGGTCCTTGCAATAACAGTGTATCTAATAAGTTTAACGAAATGGACGGTATAACCCGTAACCTCCAAGTGATAAGAAGGGGAAATGAGTATGATAGGCATGCTCAAGAGACATGAATCCAAACTCCAAACTAATCATATCAATCTCAAATCCAGAACTAAACAGTCTAGCAGTAACCAATTCCATACTTAACCGTAACAGGGAACAATTCTGTAAGTAAATAGCAAGAGTCTACCTACAGTCCCTCGGCCGCCCATACAATCGAGGAACACAAACAAGTGGAAAAAAAACCTCCGACATCCCATACTACCGGAGCGTACAATCAACAAACAACAAACAAGGGTGGAGCCTTGAACAATTAATGATATGATGCATGAAGATCTCAAGTGAAATGCCATCTCTGTATGTACCTCCTCCGGTGCCGATCCGGCCCAGCAGGTAGGTTCCATGGAAGAACACTGCCCGTATACCTCTACTCCGCCGTATACCCCTCCTCCGGCACACGCAGCCCGAAGCCCCAGGCCCAGATGGCAAGGTCCATGGAGGTCCCTGACCCCATACTAAAACACAGTATCAAAACATGTCGTCCGGAAGCCAGACCGGTGTCAAGACAGAGACCCAGTCTCAAATATGCATGCCCAGACCCTGTCCAGGACTAAAGTAGTAGGAAAATATCTAAAAAAAACCCCTCCAAGGGTGCCCGGGAGTAACCGGGTCTGAACAGTAAAAAGTCATCTCAGGTGCTCGGTCCGACCGAGTCTAAAAATCATCTCAAATAGCAAGAAAACTCAACTAGCACCTCGGCCCTGCCGAGTCTAGCGTTAATCGTAAAACTGATGATTTAAAACATAATTTACTTTCTTTTACCCAGGAATATTCACAAGTTAAATCAAACCATTTCCAAATCATTTCCATCAAAAATAGGCCCCCGGGGCCATGCAAGGTTTAGAAAATAGTGCCAGTAGGCCCGAAGCCAAAACCATAGTAAAACAAGGATAAAACTTCTTTATATGCATGACAATGGTATGATCACACACAATAGCTGCCCAGCAGCTCACAATCAACCTATCGACCCTGCACAGGCCCACAGCTACTCAGCAAACATAACCAGCCTAGAAGGATAATTCTATGCCCGGGACTCGCGGACATTCCCAAAATCCCACCTTCTATGTTCCAGAGTCAACAAGGTCTCACAGGACCACAAGGGTAAATAAAATATATTGGCAAGTACTACAAACAACGGAGGAACAAAAGTAGGCGGACATGAATAAAGCGGTGGAGGTCTGTGGTACCAACCTAATAAACCAACCCAAGGATGCCCATTAATACAATTTTATTCTATATATGTGGAGTCTGGGGAAAATAAACCGTAACCTACCTGTCGTCCGATGACAAGCTTGAATCTCCCCGAAAAAGCTCCAACACAAAATCAAACTTGAATTTAGGCTTGAATTTAAGTTATAAGCAACAATAAAATCAGTTATCCGATCCTAAAACACCAAGCATCACCTTAATGGAACAATAACATTTTTGTTACCCATGAACTCAAATGGAACGTTCAAGACTTGCAATAGAATATCATAAGAGAGTTTTTAGGCCACGTATAAAAATACATATAATATATATATAGAAGGATGATAAGAATCCTTTGCCTACTAATTATATAATAGGTATGCATGTCATAATTAGAAGTTCAATTCCATGACAAATGGCAGCAACCATAATTCCACTAAGCTTGTTGTTCCCTCGTCTTACCTCCACGTGGAGTAGGTACCACAATCTTATTTATTCTATTACGTATATACTCGGGTATTGAACACGTTTATAGTAAAATATATATAATATTCTGAATATACCATAATTAATAGAAAATTATTCCAAGTAAAACCTACTATATTATAATAATAAATTTTAACATAACTAAATTTACTATCTCTGTTAAAATATTACAATGTACAAAAACCCTATAAAATAAATACATATACCATTATATCGTAACACAAATATTTTTCATAAACCTTTTACTATTTTAAAAAGGTAATAATAATATAACGTTTTACCAAATTCAACTTTCAAATAAAATATTTTCAAATACACGCGATGTTAATAAATTCTCAAACTTAGGCTCGCAACTCACCATCGCACGATTTTGATACTCAAGAACTCTATTGGAACCCTCCCTTATGTTTTCTCACTGTTTCAGAACTGAAATGACGTTTTAAAACGTGAAGTTGAGGCTTAAATCGAGTTTGACCCGACCCGGTTCGCGACTCGGTTCGCAACCAGTTTCTGCCAGACAATCCGCGGTAAAACAGTCATAACTTTTTACTTAGAGATTAGTTGGATGTAAGGTTTTGTGCGTTGGAAACTAGACTCGGAGACCTTTGATTTGGTATTTTGGGGGACTTCTAACTCTTTATATATTGAGAGAAAATCCCTAAGACATTTTACCCAAAGTTCAGGAAATTTGTTAAAGGAACTTACGATAACGTTCCGACTTACTTGTCTTCAAAACTTATCATACGACCAAACTAATAAACCCGACACCAAAATACCAGTCCTGACCAGCCATAAGTGACTTGGGGCCACTACGAACAAGCTCTAACGGTTCAAGGAAAACGTATACATGGAAATAACCGGAAGGGTCATTACATCATCCACTACTAAAAAGGACTTTCGTCCTCGAAAGTCAAGGTCAAGGGGGTACCTGAAGGCTCAAACAGCTACGAAAACTGGGCTCGCATATCTCTCTCAGTCTCCCAGGTAGCCTCCTCGACTGGACGGTGCCTCCACTGAACCTTAACAACCGGGATCTCTCGAGACCTCAATCTCCTGACATCTCTGGCCAAAATAGCTGTTGGCTCCTCAACAAAGGCTAAACCCTCACCCAACTGAACTGAATCCCACAATAACACATGAGACTCATCTGGGACATACCGACGCAACATCGAAACATGAAATACAGGATGTATAGCTTAAAACATCGGAGGCAAGGCTAGCTGATAGGCAACGCTACCAACCCTCTGAAGAATCTCAAACGACCCAATGTACCTGGGGCTAAGCTTGCCCCGCCTACCAAATCACACCACGCCCTTCATGGGCGATACACGGATAAACACCAAGTCACCGACACTAAACTCCAAGGCACGAAGCCGACGATCAGCATAACTCTTCTGCCTGCTCTGACGGCCCAAAGTCTGTCCTGTTAAATCACTTCGGCTGTTCTAAGGAACTCGAAGCAAATCTGTGCTCTGTGGCCCAACACTAAACCATCAAACCAACCTACCGGTGATCTGCAACGCCTTCCATACAAAGCCTCAAAAGGTGCCATGCCGATACTCGAATGGAAGCTGTTATTATAAGCAAACTCTGCCAAGGGAACAAAGTGATCCCATGAACCTCCAAAGTCAAGAACACAGGCCCGAAGCATGTCCTCCAGAATCTGAATGGTCCTCTCGGACTGGCCATCTGTCTGAGGGTGGAAGGCTGTACTAAGATGAACCTCTGTACCTAAATCTCGCTGAATAGCCCTCCAGAACTGAGTGTCGCGGTCTGAAATGATAGAAGCTGGGATCCCATGCAACCGAACAATCTCACGAAGGTAGATCTGAGCTAACCTCTCTGCACCATAAGAAGTATGAACCGGTAAGAAATATGCTGACTTAGTCAGCCTATCAACAATCACCCAAATGGAATCAAACCCATGAGAAGTACGAGGCAAACCAACAGCGAAGTCCATAGTAATCCCTTCCCACTTCCACTCAGGAATGGGAAGTCGCTGCATCAAACCACCAGGTCTCATGTGCTCGAACTTAACCTGCTGACAGTTCAAGCACCGAGATATGAACTTTGCTATATCCTACTTTATACCACTCCACCAGTAAAGCTGTCTCAAGTCTCTATACATTTTTGTTGTGCCAGGGTGAATGGAGTATCTAGTACAATGTGCCTCATGAAGTATCAACTGAATCAAATCACTAATCCTCGAAACACAAAGGCGACTATCAAACCTCAGAACCCCATCTGAATCTAGAGTACCCTGGTTGGTCTCACCCTGAACAACCCGATCACGAAGGTCACACAACTGCTGATCCTCCAACTGACGGCTCTGAATCTGATCAATCAAAGTAGAACGAACCTCAATACTGGCGAGAACTCTGCTAGGATCCGACAAGTCAAGCCTAACCAAACGGTTAGCCAAGGACTGGATGTCCAAGGCCAATGGTCGCACTGAAACTGAAAGAGAAGCTAGGCTACCCATACTCACTGTCTTCCGACTCAAGGCATCCGCTACCACGTTTGCCTTGCCCGGATGATACAGAATAGTGAAGTCATAGTCCTTCAGTAACTCGACCCATCTCCTCTATCTCGAGTTCAACTCTCGCTGACTCGTGATATACTGAAGACTACGGTGATCGGTGAAGATCTCACAGTGAACTCCATATAGGTAATGCCTCCAGATCTTTAGCGCGAAAACTACCGCCGCCAACTCTAAGTCATGAGTGGGGTAGTTGCGCTCGTGAACCTTCAGCTGCCTTGACGCATATGCTATTACTCGACGCTGCTGCATCAACACACAACCAAGACCAACCCCAGAAGCATCACAATACACAGAGAAGCTCTGACCCTCAACCGGCAAAGTCAAAACTGGAGCTGAAGTTAATAAGGCCTTAAGCCTCTGGAAGCTATCCTCACACTAGTCCGACCACTGAAATGGGACATACTTCCTAGTCAGCATAGTCAAGGGTGCTACTATGGAAGAAAATCCCTCAATGAACCGTCGATAGTAACCTGCTAACCCAATAAAGCTGCGGACCTCAGTAACAATAGTAGGTCTAGGCCACTCACAAACCGCTGAAATCTTTCTCGGATCAACCCTAACCCCATCCTTAGACACCACGTGCCCTAGGAATGCAACTGACTCAAGCCAAAACTCGCACTTCGAGAACTTGGCATAAAGCCGATGATCTCTCAAATTCTGGAGTATAACCCTCAAGTGCTGCTCATGCTCATCTCTACTACGCGAGTACACCATGATGTCGTCTATAAAAACTATCACAAATGAGTCTAAATACGGGCCAAGAACCCTGTGCATCAAGTTCATAAAGGTTGCGGGGGCATTAGTCAACCCAAAAGACATCACCAGGAACTCATAATGGCCATAACGTATCCTGAATGCTGTCTTAGGGATGTCCTCCGCCCTAATCCTCAACTGATGGTAGCCCGACCTCAAATCAATCTTCAAAAATATGACTGAACCCTGAAGTTGGTCAAACAAGTCATCAATCCTCGGCATCGGATACTTATTCTTCACTGTCACCCTATTCAGCTGTCGATAGTCAATACACATGCGCATCGACCCATCCTTCTTCTTCACGAAGAGAACAGGAGCACCCCAAGGTGACACACTAGGCCTAATAAACCCCTTAGCTAACAGATTCTGGAGCTTCTCCTTAAGCTCCCTCAACTCAGCAGGAGCCATATGGTAAGGAGAAATAGAAATGGGCTTAGTGCCCGTCTCTAACTCAATAGCAAAATCAATATCTCTCTTAGGTGGAAGGCCTGTCAGGTCGGTAGGAAACACATCAAGGAAGTATCTAACCACAGGAACAGACTTAGGAGAAGTAGGGTCAGTACTAACATCACGGACATATGCTAGATAAGCTAAACACCCACGGGAAATCAACTTCCTAGCTCGAAGACAAGAGATGATCCCCGATGGTGCATGGCTAACAGAACCCTGCCATACAACCGGGGATACACCGGGCACAGCTATGGTAATGGTCTTGGAATAACAATCCAAAACCACACGGTGAGGGGATAACCAGTCCATGCCCAGTATCACATCAAAATCTAGCATATCAAGAATCATCAAATCACCCCAAGTCTCTGAATCACCAACAGATAACATACAAGATCTCACAATATGATCCACTACTAAAGAATCTCCTACTGGGGTTGAAATAGAAACAGGAACAGATAATGGCTCACTAGCCAACCCCAAGCAAGGCACAAAGTAGGTAGATACATATGAACAAGTGGATCCAGGATCAAATAAAGCCATAGCAGACTGATGGCACACAGAAATCGTACCTGTAATCACAGCGTCTGAGGCCTCTGCCTCTGGTCTCCTAAGGACCGCATAAAACTGACGACGACCTCCACCTGCCCGACCGCCACCCATACCACCTACTCTGCCGTGTGGAGCACCACCTCTCCTCTGACGACCACCCCCTCTAGCCAGAGGCTGAACTGCTCGTAAAGGCTCGGCCAGCTGAACTGTACCCTGCTGAGGGCAATCTCTAGAAAAATGACCAATCGCACCACAAGTAAAACAAGCCCCTGACGGCCTACTCAGTCGAGATGAACCAGCAGATCCCGTATGACCACCACGACCTGATGCCCCAAAAACTGTACCCCTCGAAGACTGGCCGCTATAGCCCTGATGGCTGCTCTGACCCTGCTCGAACTGGGTACTACCAAAAGTCTGAAAGGAAGCCTGAACCAGTCGGCTGGACTGACCCTGGTGCTACTGTGGCTGATAACTCCGGCTCCACTGGCCAGAATCTCTACCACCATATCTGGAACCACTGTAGACACCCTGATGTCGAGGCCTCTTATCTCTGGACCCCTGATTATGTCACTGTAAGTCCTCCACAGTGCGGGCATAGTCTATGATAGCCTGAAATGACCGACCACTGGCGACCAATATCTCAACTGGCTGCCTGATCTCTGGCCTCAAACCCCATACAAATCTGCGGATCCTATCTGCCTCGGTAGGAATGATCATAGCTCCAAACGGTGCTAGCTAATGAAAAAGGGTCTCATACTCCGAGATAGTCGTAGACCCCTGCATAAGGTGAGTAAACTGCTCCTTGCGACGCTCACCATCACTCTGAGGTAGGAACTTGGCCATAAAGGCCTTATAAAACTCAGACCAGGTCAAAGGAGGTGACGACGGTGGTCTACAAGCAACCTGGGCCCTCCACCATAACTTTGTTGGGCCCTCTAACTGATAGGTAGTATAACCAACCCCGTGAGTCTCCAACAAACCCAAATGATGCAACATCTCCTCACAGGTAGTAATAAAGTCATGTAGATCCTATCCAGAAGTACCAGCAAACCTCGGAGGTGCTAACCTCAAAAACCTACCCAACGTCTTCTGCTCTGACTCTGTCATAGCTGGGCGAGGAGCAAGAGGCTGTGCAACGGATGGAACCGGAATGACCTCCGTACGGGGATCCATAGTAGCAGGCTGCGCTCCTAAGCTCTGTGCACCCAGGGCTGCCCCCTGAGCAGATATCTGCGCTACCTTAGAAGGCCGCTCTCCAATCACACCCAAAAGTTGTAATAGTAATCCCCGAATATCTGGAGGCTGAGCTGCGGCTGGAGCTGGCACAGAAGTAGGCAATGGAGCTGGTACTGGAGCTGGTGGTACCTGGGCTGCCCCCTGATCCACATGCTGCTCGGGCTCTATCTCCACCCTAGCAGCTCTAGCAGGTTCCACTGAACGAGGGCGTCCTCGACCCCTAGCTGGAGTGGGAGGCTCATCTCCGCGTGATGCCGATGATCTCGTACGAACCATCTGCGGAAGAATGAAGTAGAACAAATGAGATTTCCAGAAATTTCAAGGGTTCCACGCACGACACAGAAGCAATGAAAGAGTCAAATTTCCTAAAATGTCACTGTACCCTCCCAAAGATTGAGTACGGACATCTCCGCCCCGATCCGCAGGACTCTACTAGACATTGGATCCTATACCGATGACACCGGTGAACCTTAAGCTCTGATACCAAGTTGTCACGACCTAATTTCTCGGTCATGATGGCACCTACAACCCCCGGGAGGTGAACCAATCCCTGTAGCCCAGGACAGTTAGTAATGGGCTACTATCTAACAAATAAGGGAACAAGACAAAGAGAATAGATAAAAGGGATATAAATATATACATATGCGGAAACTAAACCAAACCCCAAGACCTGGTATCATAGCATAGAGCCAAAACTACATACATGGAGTGCAAACGATCCAAAACAATATATATAGATGTCTCTGAATGGTAATAGAGTACATGAAGCAGAAGATAAACTAAAGCTAAGCTCTGATCGCCAAGAGCTCACCCTCAGTCTGAAGTAGTCCCCAACAGATCTCCAAGCACAAATCACAGCGAACTAATGGCGATGGCCCACGCTAGGATCTGCACCCAAAGATGCAGGGGGTAGGGTGAGCACCAAATGCGAAACATAAGGTACCCAGTAGGTATTATAGGCCGACTGGGCACATATAAGATAAAAGTGTAGTAACAGACAGAATAGAAGCAAGCAGTCACAGAAATCAACGAAAGGTACACATGAACTAACCTAGAGGGAAATCAACAGAACCACATGTGAGGCCAGTAAGCAGAATATACACACCATAGGTACAGGTGAAAGTAAGAAATAACGCACCTGGGGTCCTTGCAATAACAGTGTATACATAATAAGTCGAAATGGATGGTATACCGGTAACCTCAAGTATAAGAAGAGGGAAAGAGTAGTGATAGGCATGCTCAGAGACATGAATCAAACTCAACTAATCATATCAATCTCAAATCTAGAAACTAACAGTCTAGCAGTAACCAATTTCATACCTAACTGTAACAGGGAACAATTCTGTAAGTAAATAGCAAGAGTCTTCCTACAGTCCCCCCGCCGCCCATACAACCGAGGAACACAAACAAGTGAAAACAAACCCTCTGGCATCCCATACTACCGGAGCGTACAATCAACAAACAACAAGCAAGGGTGGAGCCTCAAACAATGAATGATATGATGCATGAAGATCTCAAGTGAAATGGTATCTCTGTATGTACCTCCTCCGGTGCCGATCCGGCCCAGCAGGTAGGTTCCATGTAAGGACACTGCCCGTATACCTCTACTCCACCGTATACCCTTCCTCCGGCACACGCAGCCCGCAACCCCAGGCCCGGATGGCAAGGTCCATGGAGGTCCCTGACCCCATACTAAAACTCAGTATCAAAACATGTCGTCCAGAAGCAAGTCCGGGTTCAAGATAGAGACCCAGTCTCGAATATGCATGACCAGACCTTGTCCAGGACTAAAGTAGTAGGAAAATATCTTAAAAACCCCTCCAAGGGTGCCCGGGCATAACCGGGTCTAAACAGTAGAAAGTCATCTCAGGTGCTCGGTCCAACCGAGGCTAAAAATCATCTCAAGTAGCAAGGAAACTCAACTAGCACCTCGGCCCTGCCGAATCTAGTGTTAATCGTAAAACTGGTGTTTTAAAACATAATTTTACTTTCTTTTACCCAGGAATATTCACAAGTTAAATCAAACCATTTCCAAATCATTCTCATCAAAAACAGGCCCCCTGGGCCATGCAAGGTTTAGAAAATAGTGTATGTAGGCCCGAAGCCAAACCGTAGTAAGACATGGATAAAACCTCTTTATATGCATGGAAATGGTATGATCAAACACAATAGCTGCCCAACAGCTCACAATAAACCTATCGACCCTGCACAGGCCCACAGCTACTCAGCAAGCATAACCAGCCTAGAAGGATAATTCTATGCCCGGGACTCGCGGACATTCCTAAAATCCCACATTCTATGTTCCAGAGCCAACAAGGCCTCACAGGACCACAAGGGTAAATAAAATATATCGGCAAGTACTACAAGCAACGGAGGAACAAAAGTAGACGAACATGAATAAAGCGGTCGAGGTCTGTCGTACCAACCTAATAAACCAACCCAAGGATGCCCATTAATACAATTTTATCCTATATATGCGGAGTCTAGGGAAAATAAATCGTAACCTACCTGTCGTCCGATGATAAGCTGCTAGAACAATGATGTTCAAACCCGAAATGCTCCGAGAAACTCCGAACCAAAAAAATCAAACCCAACGCGAAAATATTTTCCCGCAAGAACGTTTCTTTAGAGTGGAGTAACAGCAAAATTGATCGAATAAATTGTCTTGACTTGGAAACCAAGAATGAAAGAACAAGGTGGAGTACCTATCTATATATCATCACCAGCACAATGATTTAAAACAATGAACGAAATGGGTCTCTGTTTTCATTAACAATTTGAAATTGGAAAGTAATAATCATAAGGGACAATTTATATTTTACTTGAATGATAAACCTTCCAGTGATGCCACCACTCACCTACTAACTTTGCTGGACACTCCCTCCACCTCCACGTGTGAGGTGGAGGTGACACCCAATAAATTCATTTCCCAATATATATCTACTCGGGTATTGCATAAGTTCGTGGTAAAATAAATATAGCTTTTTGAATATACCATAATTAATAGAAAATCATTTCAAATAAAACCTACTATATTATAATAATAATTTTTAACATAACTAAATTTACTATCTCCGTTAAAATATTACAATGTATAAAAACCTTATAAAATAAATACATATACAATTATATCGTAACAAAAATATTTTTCATAGACCTTTAAAATATTTTTAAAAGGTAATAATAATATAACTTTTTACCAAATTCAACTTTCAAATAAAATATTTTCAAATACACGCGATGTTAATAAATTCTCAAACTTAGGCACGCAATTCACCAACGCACGATTTTGATACTCAAGAACTCTCTTGGAATCCTCCCTTATGTTTTCTCACTGTTTCAAAACTGAAATGGCATTTTAAAACGTGAAGTTGAGGCTTTAAATCGATTTTGACCCGACCCGGTTCGCGACCCGGTTTGTAACCCGGTTCCTGCCAGACAGTCCGCGGTAAAACAGTCATAACTTTTTACTCCAAGATCAGTTGGAGGTGAGGTTTTGTGCATTGGAAACTAGACTCGTAGACCTTCGATTTGGTATTTTGGGGGACTTCTAACTCTTTATATATTGGGAGAAAAGCCCTGAGACATTATACCCAAAGTTCAGAAAATTTATTAAAGAAACTTACGATAACTTTTGCCGACTTACTTGTCTTCAAAACGTATCATACGACCAAACAAATGGACCCGGCACCGAATACCGGTTCTGACAAGCCTTAAATGACTTGGGGCCGCTACAACCAAGCTCTAACGGTTCAAATAAAATATATACGTGGAAATAACTGGAAGGGTCATTACATCAATCCAAGTCCGGAGTAAAAAGTTATGATCAGTTTACCAACAAGATGTATGTCTGACCAGAAATCCATAGAATTTTGGAAATTAAAACGGAAGAGAAAATGATCCATTTTCCCAACCGTTTCCAGGACCAGAAACTCAAAAAATTCAAGGAGTTAAAATGCTTAAGAAAATGGTCCGTTTATGGCTAAAACGGACCATTTTGGCGTCCATTTCTTTGACGCGTTTTCCCTTTCCTAGACCAATCCAGATTTAATTTGGTATTGCCAATAAATAGGACCCCTGTGATATTTTCACTTCATTTTTTTAAGCAATTTTCTTTAAACAAGTTAGTTTTCTCTCAAGTCATTTAAAGAAGAAAAAAGTGTTCTTCTCGAAGTTCAACCTAGGGCTTCCTTCTGCAAAGCATCAGAACTCCTTCACTAATTAAAGAATCATCTTCTACCAGGTATGTGGGTATTCAGTAAGGGTTTAGTTCACCCTTATCCCCAACATTTCATATTTTCATATGATTTTAGAAGTGGTGAAACTAGGGTTCTTACCCAATCATGCTAAATTTTACAGAATTTTGTCCTTATGATTCCTATATGATTTATATGTTATTTTAGAATATTTGCACCATGTTTTCAGTGACTTGCATGAGCCTTTACAAGAATTTTAAGAAATCGAGAATTTAGCCTAAAATTATAGTATTTTCATGAGAACGGGTTTTCTTCAGAATTTGACCTAAATTACTTTTTCAAGCATGAAATTAGTCAGTTTTTAGTCTACAGGTTTTCTTTGAAACTTCTCATGAGTTAACTTCTCCTTCAGAGTTCAGCTCAGATTGTGAACATTCAGTTTACATAAGTATGCATGACTTTTAATTCAGTTATTTTAGTAAGAAAGAACTATGCATGATTTAGCAGGCTTAAGTTTACCTTCAATATGTTTTACAAGAATATATTTTAAATATGGACTTTCAACATATGCCATCAATGATGATGAACTAAGTAGGTCTTGTGATTAGCATGGTATTAAGATATTCCATCAATGGTTACGAACTCAGTAAGCTTTATGATTAGTATGACATTTAGATATGTCTACATGCTTTATGAATAGTTTTCAGTTATACAGACTTTCAGAAATCATCTAGATTAATTAGGTTCTAATGCATCATTCCAGAACTTCAGTTTTTAAATGAGCTATCAGCATTTAGTTTGGGAGTAGTACTTAGCACCGAGTTGGACTAAGGATCAGCGTACCTAAAGTCCCAGAACTATATTCCACAGTAGGTTATTTAGCCCCTCAGTTGGGCCTCAGAACTAGTGATCACATCAGCCATGCCTTTATACCCTAGCAAGATATATTGGGTCCTCTTGATGGGGCGTATACATTGGACTCCACATTTAGCTCACGTGGTTTATGTCAGTTAATAGACTTTCCCACAGAATTAGACTCAGTAGTAGTGTACTAGGTCCTCAGTTCAGTTTTATAGTTTTTAAATTACATTTTTCAGAATATCCTTACATTTCAGATTTTGTGCATATTATGTTTGGGCCTAAGTACTACATATTCAACTTATAGTTTTTAAACAGCTCATTAGTATATTCAGCATGCTTAGTTACTCATAGTATATGTATCTCACAATTTACAACCCAAAAACATTTTATACTCTTCAGTAAAACAGCCCATGTTTTACAATGTTGACTTATGCATTCCCAGATATTCATACTTAGTCTAGTTTTCAATTATATTCTAGTATATACATGTTTTCTCATGTTTTCAAAGTTAGTGCATTATCTCACATGCTCAGTACATTCAAAGTACTGATTGCATACCTTTTTGTGTTGCATCCTTTTGATGATGCAGTTTTTAGTGATAGCTCCCAGAATCATGCTCAGACAGATCACAGCTTCCAGTCTGCAAGGAACGAGTTCTCCTTTTTCGGGAAGGAGAGTCAGTTAGTAGTTATAGTGGTTATTTTAGTTGTTATACATTTATGAAAGATAGTTGGGGGTCATGTCCTGTCTAACCATAGTCAGTGTTAGTAGAGGCTTCATAGACAGTAAGTCAGTCAGTTGTATCAGTTTTTCAAAGGAGTTATATTTCAGTTTATAAAACTTTAGTTCATTACATTACTCTTCAAGACCTCATCATATATTTTAGCTTCCGCATAATATTCTTCAGTTTATCTATTTCTATTTAGTTGCTCATGAATTATGCCAGCAAGAAGGGTTATCTTGAGATCACTTATGATCTCAAGTCCCGTGTTGGGTGTAGGCTCGGGGTGTGACAAAAATTGGTATCAGAGCACATAGTTCAAGTGTCCTAGGGTGTCTATGAAGCCGGTTACTAGTAAATTCTTTCTTATGGGTGTGTTGTGCACCACACTTATAATCAGGAGGCTACAAGGCATTAAGGAGATGTTTCCCTCCTTTCATACTCCAAATCATGCAGTTGAACTATTCCTTATGAAATGTATATGGATTCATACTTTTCTCCAATTCCTCCAATCATACCTCATATTTGAGGTGGAAGAAACAGTCAAGTCAGATTCCTATCAGTGAGATGCTCTCAGATAGAGTCATCAAAAAGGTTAAGAGAATGCACAAGGGCTTGAGAGGAGCCCACTAGTGCGTTAAGTCTATTGATTCAAAGGCATGTACCCTCTTTCACTCATGCAAGGTGAGCTTATAATAGAATTTATTCTCAGACCCTCTTCCAAAAACTGTACCACAAATGGTGCCTTAGCTAAAAGGTATGATTCCATAAGAATTTAGATAGTATAATCACTCAAAAGATAGTGCGAATTGAGCTGTTATGGGTTATAAGTAGCAAAATTACCCTAGATCTAGGTGAAGAAGATCCTTGAATGGTAGAAAGGTATTAGTGTACCCAGAGTAGTATGTTTTTTCATTATATTCAAAGATTTCATGGTGCTATGTTTGACTAGTTTAGAATTCTTGGGTTGTTATTTATGGAGAAGGCTAGGTGTATATAAGATGGTGTTCTTAGAGATGAATTCAAGATATTAAAGGTAGACGATATTGAAGTCCCTTAATGTGGTTTTTAATTCAGTTGATTTGGATGGATTTAAACTTAGAGATTGATATTAGTGGATAAAGAAGCGAAGGCCCGATTGTTAAGTGTTAGAAGAGGTGATTAGGTGTGACAATGAGAGTTTGAGTCTTCTAGTGATAGCCTTAAGGATAAAGAGGAAGCTAAGAGATGCCTCAGAAGAATACCTAGCGAGGGGTTAGCATCTTCAGTTATAGCCTATCAGGGAGAGTTTAGCATCCAAGAGTACAGTGATACCCCAACATTACAAGGGTTAATTGATTTTGGACTAGATGGGAGAGAGATTCATAGACCTAGAAGGGTGACTTTTGAGCTAAGGGGGAGATAATAGAATGAAGAACCAAGTCGAGCCTTGCAACTCAACTAGTATAGAATTCTAAAAAGGGCTATGATAGGATATCGACCCACTCTTATTCCAGAAGATTTCCTAGGACTTCTGTTAAAATGACACTATACTCAGATATATTTATTCCATACTCATGAATAAGTTCATGAACTTCATACAGATTCACGTTCATGCTCAACTCCTAGAACAAATAGAAATTTGCTCCAGATAGCGATTCCAGTTTTACTTTATGATTCTATGAATCCCATCTTTATGCCATGAGACTCATTATATATGTAAACTCATGTTTCATGGTATGCTCAGTTCTATGTACTCAGTTCAGTCCTCAAGATATGCCTTAATGGCTAATGAAATCATGCTACATCATGTATATGCTCATACCAGATTTCTTAAACAGTTTGTGCGGATGATTTTCTTACTCTAACCATTCTTCATATGTCCAGAATGTGAGAAACTCAGGCCTTTACACTTGACTTCTCAGATCTCACCTTGAGTGGCTAGATCATCCTAAGTATAAGTCAAGACTAATCAGTATTCATGCATGCATGATGCTCATGCTCTCATTCTATTCCTTCAGTGATCTTGGCTTATGTTGTCATAGGTGTTAGTTGAGCGAGCTAAGTAGTAGCTTAGATGGGAAGTATTGGATTTTCTCTTTGATGTATTGGTTCTACCTTAGATTGTAAGTATGGGAAAATGCGGGGTAAGGATTATTCCTATGAAATAGATAGATGAGGAATTTTGGTATGTCTCATTTTAGAAGTTCTGGAAGCTACAGTTTCTAGATATGCTAGGGAAGAGGAGAAGTCTCAGATAGTGGTAGCTATAAAAAAGCCATAAGATGATCATAGTGATAGGCTTGAATGTCATGATGGAATACATATGGGCCTTTGCCTTGGGCGACTAGTGACCCATTGATTAGAACTCAAGGTTAGTTAATTTATGTGATAAGAAGGAATAACATTCTTGGGAGATAACTCCAGATTCAAGATATTTAGTCGAGATAGGCTTGAACATGGTGAAAGTAGGTAGTTAGACTCAGACCATAGCATCTATATATGCATTCATGAGAATTTAAGTTGTAAAAGGTAAGCATGGTATTCAGAGAAGTGGGAGTAGTTAAAAAGCGTGTTCCTAAGCTTAAAAGTTATCGAATGTATTGTGCAAGATGGGAATAGTCTTGTCCTTACTCCCTGCTCAAAGTTTTCATGCTTTATGTCCAATAGCTTCATATAGCAAGATAGTAGACCCCTCATATCAGATTAGTTTAGACCTACCAATAATCATTCTTAAGGCCAGAAGGCCCTAAGTTTAGTTCAGTCCATGCTAGTAAGCTCAGTATAGAAGAGAATAGTTTTCTTGTACAGTTACTCCCCTTAGTTTTATGTTCCTTTTAGTTGACTATGATTTCTAAGAATACATTCTTTCTTTAT
Organism: Jaltomata sinuosa; assembly: GCA_003996215.1. NCBI lineage: Eukaryota > Viridiplantae > Streptophyta > Magnoliopsida > Solanales > Solanaceae > Jaltomata > Jaltomata sinuosa. The sequence continues at coordinate 14,088 of QJPP01002212.1, read as the reverse complement.
GAGTTTCAACTAAGTCCCTACTCTCACTCCAGACCAGTTATCATGTTAGATATTCAGCTTCATGTACCATCGGTTGTTCTTATGCCCTCAGTATGCATGTAGGTCTCCTGAATCCATCTCAGTTCATATTTCAGTCAGAAATAAGTTACCATGTCAGTACTCCATCTTTTAGAACTGTATTGGTGGGGTGCATCTCTTTCCCTACCCCCTCATCCTAGTTAGTCTTCATTCGAGGACGAATGATCCCAAGGGGGAGATATTATAACACTCCAAAAATTCTAAGCTAAGATCTAGACAATTTTCATATGTTGTTAGATCTGAACCAGATGATTTCAAATGGTAAATAGGTGTTTAGATCAATACTTATGTGTAGGAAGTGTATTAGATATGAATTAGGTTCATAAAGAAGCTTTAGCTCAAAGTTGAGTTGAAAGCTTGCTTATCGATTGAGTTTTAGTGTATGATTTTTCAATGGTCAACTTCAAATGATAATAACTCCTAAAATATAAATATTTAGGTGGCCTATTACCCATCAAACTAAAGGTCATCATGTCTTTTTTCCAACGCCACTGACCATGCATAATTTCGAGTCCAGAGTAAAAAGTTATAATCAGTTTACCAAGAAGACGTCTGTACAAATCCATAGAATTTTGGGTGTTAAAACGAAAGAGAAAACGGTCCATTTTCCCAATCGTTTCCAGGACCATGAACTCAAAAAATTCAAGGAGTTAAAATGCTTAAGAAAATGGTCTATTTGTGGCCAAAACGAACCATTTTGGAGTTTATTTTTCTGACGCATTTTTCCTTTCCTAGACCAATCCGGATTTAATTTGGTATTGCCTATAAATAGGACCCCTGGGTATTTTCACTTTGTTTTTTTAAGAAATTTTCTTTAAACAAGTTAGTTTTCTCTCAAGTCATTTCAAGAAGAAAAAGAGCGTTCTTCTCGAAGTTCAACCTAGGGCTTCCTTCTCCAAAGCATTAGAACTCCTTCACTAATTCAAGAATCATCTTCTACCAGGTATATGAGTATTCATTAAGGGTTTAGTTTGCCCTTATGCCCAATGTTTCAGATGTTCATATGATTTTACAAGTGGTGAAACTAGGGTTCTTACCCAATCATGCTAAATTTTACAGAATTTAGTCCTTATGATTCCTACATGATTTATATGTTATTTTAGAAGATTTACACCATATTTTCAGTGACTTGCATGAGCCTTTACAAGAATTTAAGAAATCCATAATTTAGCCTAAAATTGTAGTATTTCTATGAGAATGGGTTTTCTTTAGAATTTGACCTAAACTACTTTTTAAGCATGAAATTAGTCAGTTTTTAGTCTACAGGTTTTCTTTGAAACTTCTCATAAGTTAACTTCTCGTTCAGAGCTCAGCTCAAATTGTCAGCATTCAGTCTACATAAGTATGCATGATTTTCAATACAGTTATTTTAGTAAGAAAGAACTATGCATGATTTAGCAAGCTTCAGTTTAGCTTCAGTATGTTTTAAAAGAATATATTTTTAATATGGACTTTCAACATATGCCATCAATGATGATGAACTAAGTAGGTCTTGTGATTAGCATGGTATCAAGATATGCCATCAATGGTTACAAACTCAGTAAGCTTCATGATTAGTATGACATCTAGATATGTCCACATGCTTTATGAATAGTTTTCAGTTATACAGAAATCTTCTAGATTAATTAGGTTATGATGCAGCATTCCAAAACTTCAGTTTTTAAATGAGCTATCAGTATTCAGTTTGGGAGTAGTACTTAGCACCGAGTTGGACTAAGGTTCAGCGTACCTAAAGTCCCAGAACTATGTGCCACCATAGGTTATTTAGCCCCTCAGTTGAGTCTTAGAACTAGTGATCACATCAGCCATGCCTTTATACCCTGGCAAGGTATATTGGGTCCTCTCGATGGGAAATATACATCGGACTCAACGTTTAGCTCACGTGGTTTATGTCGGTTAACAAACTCTCCCACAAAATTAGACTCAATAGTTGTGTACTAGGCCCTCAATTCAGTTTTACAGTTTTTAAATTACATTTTTCAGAATATCCTTACATTTCAGATTTTGTGCATAATATGTTTGGGCCTTAGTACTACAGATTCAACTTACAATTTTTAAACAGCTCATCAGTATTTTCAGCATGCTTAGTTACCTCATAGTCTATGTATCTCACAGTTTACAACCAAGTAACATTTTATAATTTTCAGTAAAAGAGCCCATGTTTTACAGTGTTTACTTATGCATTCTCAAATATCCTTACTTAGTCCAGCTTTCAGTTATGTTCTAGTATATACATGTTTTCTCATATTTTCAAAGTTAGTGCATTATCTCACATGCTCAGTACATTCAAAGTACTGATCGCATACCTTTATTTGCTGCATCTTTTGAATGATGTAGGTTTTAGTGCTATCTCCCAAAATCATGCTCAGACAGATCGCAACTTCCAGTCAGCAAGGAACGAGTTCTCCTTTTCCGGGAACTCCAGTCTGTTAGTAATTATAGTAGTTATTTCATTTGTTATACATTGATGAAATATAGTTGGGGGTCATGTCCTGGCTAACCATAGTCAGTGTTAGTAGAGGCTTCATAGACAGTAAGTCAGTCAGTTGTATCAGTTTTTCAATGGAGTTGTATTTCAGTTTATAAAACTTTAGTTTATTATAGTACTCTTCAAGAGCTCATCATATGTTTCAGCTTCCGCATAATATTCTTCAGTTTATCTATTTATATTTAGTAACTCATGAATTATGCTAGCAAGAAGGGTTATCTTAAGATCACTTGTGGTCTCAAGTCCCGTGTTACGTCTAGTGTGTAAGCTCATGGCGTGACAAACTTGGTATCAGAGCACAAATTTCAAGTGTCCTGGGTGTCTATGAAGCCGTGTCTAGTCGAGTCTTGCTTATGGGCGTGTTGTGCACCACACTTATAATCAGGAGTCTACAAGGCATTTAGGAAATGTTTCCCTCCTTTCATACTCCAAATCATGCAGTTGAACTATTCCTTATGAAACGTATATGGATACATACTTTTCTCCAATTCCTCCAATCATAACTTATATTTGATGTGGCAGAAACAGTCAAGTCAGATTCCTATCAGTGAGATGCTCTCAGATAGAGTCATCAAAAAGGTTAAGAGACTGCACAAGGGCTTGAGAGGAGTCCACCAGTGCGTTAAGTCTATTGATTCAAAGGCATGTACCCTCTTTCACTTGTGCAAGGTGAGCTTATAATAGAATGTGTTCTCAGACCCTCTTCCAAAAACTGTACTACGAATGGTACCTTAGCTAAAAGGTATGGTTCCCTAAGTACTTGGATAGTATAGTCACTCAACAAATAGCGCGAATTGAGCTGTTATGGGTCATAAGTAGCAGAATTACCCTAGATATAGGTAAAGAAGATCCTCTAATGGTCGAAAGGTAGGTGTGTACCCAGAGTAGTATGTTTTTTCATTATATTCAAAGATTCCATGGTTCTATGTGTGACTAGTTTAGAATTCTTGGGTTGTTATTTATGGAGAAGTCTAGCTGTATATAAGATGGTGTTTTTAGAGACGAATTCAAGATATTATAGGTAGAAAATATTAAAGTCCCTTAGTGCGGTTTTTAATTTAGTTACTTTGGATGGATTTAAACTTAGAGATATGATGTTAGTGGATGAATAAGCGAAGGCCAGATTGCTAAGTGTTACAAGAGGTGATTAGGTATGCCAATGAGAGTATGAGTCTTTTAGTGATAGCCTTACGGATAAAGAGGAAGCTAAGATATGACTCAGAAGAATACCTCGCGAGGGCTTAGCATCTTCAGTTGTAGCCTATCATGGAGAGTTTAGCATCCAAGAGTACAGTGATACCCCAACCTTACAAGGGTTAATTGATTTTGGCCTAGATGGGAGAGAGATCCCTAGACCTAGAAGGATAACTTTTGAGCTAAGAGGGAGGTGATAGAATGAAGAACCAAGTCAAGCCTTGCGACTCAAATAGTATGGAATTTTAGAAAGGGCTATGATGGGACATCGACCCACTCTTATTCCAGCGGATTTCCTAGGACTTCAGTCAAAATTACACTATACTCTATGTATTTGTGCCATACTCATGAACAAGTTCATGCACTTCATACAGATTCACGTTCATGCTCAGCTCCTAGAACAAATAGAAATTTGCTCCAGATAGCGATTCCAGTTTTACTCTATGATTCTATGAATCCCAACTTTATGCCATGAGACTCATTATATATGTAAACTCATGTTTCACAGTATGCTCAGTTCTATGTACTCAGTTCAGTCCTCAAGATATGCCTTAATGGCTAATGAAATCATGTTACATCATGTATATGCTCAGACCAGATTTCTTAAACAGTTTGTGCTGATTATTTTCTTACTCTAACCATGCTTCATATGTCCAGAATGTGAGACACTCAGGCCTTTACACTTGACATCTCAGATCTCACCTTGAGTGGCTAGATCATGCTAAGTTTAAGTCAAGACTGATCAGTATTCCTACATGCATGATGCTCATGCTCCCACTCTATTTCTTCGGTGATCTTGGCTTATGTTGTCATAGGTGTTAGTTGAGGGAGCTAAGTAGTAGCTTAGATGGGAAGTATTGGATTTTCTCTTTGATGTATTGGTTCTACCTTAGATTTTAAGTATGGGAAAATATGAGGTAAGGATTATTCCTATGAAATAGATAGATGAGGAATTTTGGTATGTCTTATTGTAGAAGTTCTTGAAGCTGCAGTTTCCAGATATGCCAGGGAAGAGAAGAAGTCTCTGATAGTGGTAGCTATAAAGAAGCCATAAGATGATCATAGTGATAGGCTTGAATATCGTGACGGAATACATGTGGGCCTTTGCCTTGGGAGACTAGTGACCCATTGATTAGAACTCAAGGTTAGTTGATTTTTGTGATAAGAAGGAATATCATTCTTGGAAGATAACTCCAGATGCAAGAGATTTAGTCGAGATAGGCTTGAACATGGTGAAAGTAGGTAGTTAGACTCAGACCATATCATATATATATACATTGATGAGAATTTAAATTGCAAAAGGTAAGCATGGTATTCAGAGAATTGGGTGTAGTTAAAAAGGGTGTTCCTAAGCTTAAATGTTGTCGACTATATTGTGTAATATGGGAAGAGTGTTATCCTTAATCCATGCTCAGAGTGCTTATACTTTATGTCCAATAGCTTCAGCTAGCAAGATAGTAGACCCCTCAAATCAGATCAATTCAGACCTACCAATAATCATTCATAAGGCCAGAAGGCCCTAAGTTTAGTTCAGTCTATGCTAGTAAGCTCAAAATAGAAGAGAATAGTTTTCTTATATACTCCTCTCAGTTTTATGTTCCTTTCTGTTAACTACGATTTCTAAGAATGTGTTCGCTCTTTATAAGTTTTAGCTATGTCCCTACTCTCACTCCAGACTAGTTATCATGTTGGATATTCAGTTTCATGTACCATCAGTTGTTCTTATGCCCTCAGTATGCATGTAAGTCACATGAATCCATCTCAGTTCATATTTCAGTCAGAAATAAGTTTCCATGTCAGTACTCTAGCTTTTAGAAATCAGTTGGTGGGGTTGCATCTCTTTCCCTACCCCCTCAGCCTAGTTAGTCTTTATTCGAGGACGAATGATCCCAAAGGGGAGATATTGTAACACCCCAAAAATTCTAAGCTAAGATCCGGACCATTTTCATATGTTGTTAGATCCAAACCAGATGATTTTAAATGGTAAATAGGTGCTCAGATCAAACTTATGTGTAGGAAGTGTATTAGATATGAATTAGGTTCATAAAGAACCTCTAGCTCAAAGTTGAGTTGAAAGCTTCCTTGCCGATTGAGTTTAGTGTAAGATTTTTCAAGGGTCAACTTCAAAAGATAATAACTCCTAGAATATGAAGAGTTAGGTGGCCTATTATCCACGAAATTAAATGTATTCAGTCTTCTTTCCAGCACTGTCGACCGCGCGTTAATCCGAGTCCAGAGTAAAAAGTTATGATCAGTTTACCAAGAAAACGTCTGTTTGAACAAAAAACCATTGAATTTTGGGAATTAAAATGGAAGAGAAAGTGATCTGTTTTCCCAATCGTTTCCAGGACCAGAAACTCAAAAAATTCAAGGAGTTAAAACGCTTAAGAAAATGGTCCGTTTGTGGCCAAAACAGACCGTTTTGACGTCCATTTTTCTGACGCATTTTCCCTTTCCTAGATCGATCCGGATTTAATTTGGTATTGCCTATAAATAGGACCCCTGGGGTATTTTCACTTCAATTTTTTTAAGCAATTCTTTTTAAACAAGTTAGTTTTCTCTCAAGTCATTTCAAGACGAAAAAAAGCATTCTTCTCGAAGTTCAACCTAGGGCTTCCTTCTCCAAAGCATCAGAACTCCTTCACTAATTCAAGAATCCTCTTCTACTAGGTATGTGGATATTTAGTAATGGTTTAGTTCACCCTTATGCCCAATGTTTCAGATTTTTATATGATTTTACAAGTGGTGAAACTAGGGTTCTTACCCAATCATTTTGCTAAATTTTATAGAATTTAGTCCTTATGATTCCTACATGATTTATATGTTATTTTAGAAGATTTGCACCATGTTTTTAGTGACTTGCATGAGCCTTTACAAGAACTTTAGGAAATCGAGAATTTAGCCTAAAATTATAGTATTTTCATGAGAATGGATTTTCTTCAGAATTTGACCTAAATTACTTTTCAAGCATGAAATTAGTCAGTTTTCAGTCTACAAGTTTTCTTCGAAATATCTCATGAGTTAACTTCTCCTTCAGAGCTCAGCTCATATTGTCAGCATTCAGTTTACATAAGTATGCATGATTTTCAATTCAGTAATTTTAGTAAGAAAGAACTATGCATGATTTAGCAGGCTTCAGTTTACTTTCAGTATGTTTTACAAGAATATATTTTAAATATGGACTTTCAACATATGCCATCAATTATGATGAACTTAGTAGGTCTTGTGATTAGCATGGTATCAAGAAATGTCATCAATGGTTACGAACTCAGTAAGCTTAATGATTAGTATGACATCTAGATATGTCCACATGCTTTATGAATAGTTTTCACTTATACAGTCTTTCAGAACTCATCTAGATTAATTAGGTTCTGATACAGCATTCCAGAACTTCAGTTTTTAATTGTGCTATAAGCATTCAGTTTGGGAGTAGAACTTAGCACCGAGTTGGACTAAGGTTCAGTCTACCTAAAGTCCTAGAACTATGTGCCACCATAGGTTATTTAGCCCCTCAGTTGGGCCTCGGAACTGGTGATCACATCACGCACGCATGCCTTTATACACTGGCAAGGTATATTGGGTCCTCTCGATGGGGCATATACATCGGACTCCACGTTTAGCTCATGTGGTTTATGTTAGTTAACAAACTCTCTCACAACATTAGACTCAGTAGTTGTGTATTAGGCCCTCAGTTCAGTTTTATAGTTTTTAAATTACATTTTTAAGAATATCCTTACATTTCAGATTTTGTGCATATTATGTTTGAGCCTGAGTACTACAGATTCAACTTACAGTTTTTAAATAGCTCATCAGTATTTTCAGCATGCTTAGTTACCTCATAATCTATGTATCTCACAGTTTACAACCCAGAAATATTTTATACTCTTCAGTAAAAGAGCCCATCTTTTACACCGTTGACTTATGCATTCTCAGATATCCATACTTAGTCAAGCTTTCAGTTATGTTCTAATATTTATATGTTTTCTCATATTTTCAAAGTTAGTGCATTATCTCACATGCTCAGTACATTCAAAGTACTTATCACATACCTTTTTATGCTGCATCCTTTTAATGATGCAGGTTTTAGTGCTAGCTCCTAGAATCATGCTCAAACAGATCGCAGCTTCCAGTCAGTAAGGAATGAGTTCTCCTTTTCCGGGAACTCCAGTCAGTTAGTAGTTATAGCAGTTATTTCAGTTGTTATACAATGATGAAAGGTAGTTGGGGGTCATGTCTCGGCTAACCATAGTCAGTGTTAGTAGAGGCTTCATAGACAGTCAGTCAGTCAGTTGTATAAGCTTTTCAAAGGAGTTGTATTTCAATTTATAAAACTTCAGTTTATTACAGTACTCTTCAAGATCTCATCATATGTTTTAGCTTCCACATAATATTCTTTAGTTTATCTATTTTTATTTAGTTGCTCATGAATTATCCTAGCAAGAAGGGTTATCTTGAGATCATTTGTGGTTTCAAGACCCGTGTTACATCTAGGGTGTAGGCTCGGGGTGTGACACCCTCCCTCATTATTCTACGTTCTAGAATCATTTTTATAGAATTTTGAGCAATGAAGCAGTGTTTTGGATATCGTGGTTTTGGGAAGCCCTTTTTCTCATCAAATTGGATCATTATTGTTGTATATTGATAGTATTAAAGTATTGGAGGGACTGGTGGGTTAGTGTGATCCTTTTCAAAGTTGCGTACGGTAGTTGTTGGATTGAATAGCGTGAAATACACCTTGTTAGATTATCTCGGGAACTCATTGATCTTGTGAGGAATTGATAGCTTTTTGTTGTTTTTATTAGCTGTTGGTTCAGTAAGGATTGTGATGTCGATTATTGAGTTAATATGGGATGATCGTAATAATGACTTTAACGCCTTACTGATTGAGTGTGGTCCGTTCCAGCGGTCTTGTTCATTCTCGTAGTTGTTGCGCTATGATAAGTTCATCGAGCCTTATAGAAATACCTTTGAGATTCAATTGAAGGCTTGTTAAGTCCATCCTTCTTCTTGGCATGTTCCTTTATAGTCCATGGTTTGTCAAGGCTAAGCTTCATCCTTCCTTTGAGCATGAATTTTAGAAAACTCTTAAATCTTCTAATGCGATATTTTACTATTCGATTGCTAGAAAGATCATCTGTGAAAGGAATTGGGATCGCAGCTGAAGTATTTTCATGATCCTATTAAGTTGATATTCCACTTGTTTGGTTATATAGAGTATTCGACATCTATATTTTATTTTGTCATCTTCCTTGGCTATATGTATATATGTTTGAATTCTTATTCTTCTTTGGGTGTTGTGACTTAAAATGGTTTTGAAGGAGCATTAGGGATTACAACCAGTCCTCCTTCCTCGGTAAAATACTTTTTGGAAAACTCTAAAATAATATGTCGATATCCAAAACTCTCAAATGTAACTCGTATGTTTAAACTACCAAAGGACTAGGTTTTTAAAATACTTTATTTTATAAACCATTAAGGAATCATATATAGGAACTAAGTGAAACACTTTAAGCTCTTTGTGAACATCCTCAGGTTTAAGTTACCTTTCTAAAGTCGAGTTAAGTATTCAAGTTTATTCTAAAAGTACATGAGGTTCTACGAGGCTTTTACATGTTATACAAAAGTAATTATGAGATTATGAGAATAAAGAGTACCAGCAGGCTGAGATTGGCAACATAATTATGATGACATACATGCATTACGCATCCATGATATAACATGCTATGCACATTCAACTCTCGAGCTGTAATCAGGAGGTATGGGGCGTATTGCCTATATTTATACGTTTGAGACACATATGGCCACGAGTTGGCAGACATGATCCTGATTAGCTACCGGAAGACACCACCATTGCTAGCATTTGGTTATGTATGACATGCATTTGCATTTATATATATGTATTCACGACATACGATTACGTAAGCATACCATGCATATTTGATTTCTATATGGTCAGATGTTGGCCATGGAGGCTATCAGAGTTTCAGTTTTAGGTGGTATCTCTGTTACCCTTTTTACAGCAACTATTTATGATTCTACGTTCCACCTTACATACCAGTACATTTTTATTTGTAATGATGTCCTATTGCCTGGGGATGCCGCATTTTGTTTTATGCATGCAGGTCCAGGTAGGAATTCTGATCAACCCCTCTACTAGGATTTAGGGTTCAGCGGTGAGTTGGTAAGCTCCACCTCTTCCTGGAGATATCATAGAATGTTACTTTTGTTGTACAATTTGGGTATAGTCGGGGCCTTGTCCCGACCAGTGCTTATAAAACTCTTAGAGGCTATTGTGGACATAGTATTCTGAGTTTCTTTCTGTAGCTTCCAGTCTCCAGTCCCTTAGGCTGGCATGTATACGTAGGTATGTATGTATGTTTTCTGCTGCGGCCTTATTTGCCAGCCAGTACTTTATTATTTTTGGCTTGTCTACCTTTGTCTATATGGCATGTCGTATTCAGGTTATGACCTTAATAATCTAGGCTTAGTATTTAAGATATTACGCTGCCCGACCTTCTGGGTCGATAATTGAGTCAGTTAGTATGTTTTAGTGTCTAACTCAGTCGAATAAGGTATCGAGTGCCAGTCGCGCCTCCCCTAGTTTGGGGCGTGACAAACTTGGTATCATAGCAGGTCGTGTCCCAGGGAGTCCACAAGCCATGTCTAGTAGAGTCTTGCTTATGAGTTTGTTGTGCACCACACTTATAATCAAGAGGCTGCAGGACATTTAAGATTTGTTACCATTATTTCATTTTAGATTGTGCGATAGAGATAAGTTATAGAAAGTTACTTCTAATTCACACTCTGCGTAAATGTCATACGCATTTTACCTCTTAAAGGATACCTCAAATTAGTCCAAAAGGGAAAATGCTAGTTTTTACAAAGAATGACCTTTCCAGTCTACGACTGCTAGTCACATGGATGGGTTCTATGATTGTGTGCCTTTGATTGACCGTCTGGATAGTGACTTATCTGAGTCCTTCTATGAGTTCTTAGTTTGGATATGATATTTTTAAGGGGAAAAAAATGATTGCATGATTTACAGAGGTACTAATTACCTACTGAATTAAGTTAATATAAGTTTGTATGTACATCGTTTATAACTTATCTATTTATAGGATTATGTGTGTTACATTCTTTATAGCTTCACTATTACTTGTCATTTATTTTATAAGTTGCTAGTTATATGTTATTTGTCTTTTCATTGGTGGAGCTTATTTATTTTATTATATTTACATTGTAAGTTATTTGTCCACACCAAATGTACCACATTCGATCAATTACTTCCATATCATGAGCTCTATACAGGAAATGCTTATGTTTTATCTATTGACTTATATGTTAGGTATGTTATAGATTATAAATCATGATCATATTTTTGTTTAGTCATATAGTACCTTATTTAATCTCAAGGATAATTAAACTCTTTAGAGAAAGATTCGTAAGGTAGTAATGTAATTGGGGTATACCCTATTGAGGTAATAAGATAATTAGAGAGAACTGTCTATAATATGTAAGTACCTATTGAGGTAATAAGATAATTAGAGAGAACTGTCTATAATATGTAAGTACATGTGCATATATTAGGATAATAAGTTATAGTATAGGTGCTATTTGAAATTATTTGGGAGTAAATTTATTTGCTAACTTGTCGAGGTTTACTTGTTAGCCATTAAGTCTTAATTTTTTTATCTGTTAAGAATCTGATTGTTGATTTATCAAAACTAAGTTGGTATCCCACAGAGGCTTACTCAATCATTGAGCATGATTTTTTTACGTACATCATTAGTTAATTGGTTATATGCTATTCGTATTTTAGATCACTTGCTTATAGATTCTATGCCAAATGAATCCATGTTGATAGGTTATATGCTTTGGAAAAGGACTTTTTTATGCGTTATATAGTTCATAATAAAAAGACTTGTATGTCACATGCTCACGGATTACTTGCTGACATATTACCTTCTTTCCAAAATGTGTGACCACATGATTACGTGCATATGTGTTAGAGACTATACGCTCACATATCATAAATTAACTGGTCACGTGCGATAGACCTTATAAGTTACATGTTTATATGATGCAGGCTTCGTAGGTCATTATTTGAGTGTTATGCATTTTTTAAAGTTCTTGTGATTTAGGATTCTAAGTTTAAGCAATTGTATAATGTATGATTAATTGTTTATTAGATAGAAGTGTATATATTATGAGAGTACAGTTATATGCTTTTATGACACTGGTTTCCTAGCTCAATAATTTCATGCCCTGCGTCCCTTAAGGACATTTACTTAAACGCTATTGTACTACAGATTATATGTCTATAAGATTTTTGTTGACTTAACTATTGTTCATATATTGTGTGCTTTCCCCATGAAAGCATTTATATGAAAGATGCCCTAAAGAATATTAGATCATATACTAAGCGCTTCCTGTAATAGTTGTCTACCTGTTATTTGTCTCATAAGAGTATTTATTCAGATGTGTGTACTTATGCATCAAGGATCCATTAGTTGTATGTTAAAAATAATGTTTGCTCTTGCATTATGAGAATTATGAGTTCGGTAGGTTACTTGTTTGTGTGTCATATGCCTCACCACATATTTATTTGAATGTTATATGCCTCACATATCATATGTATATAAGGTAAATAACTAGCATTCACGGGTCAAATGTTTAGTTTTGAGGAGGCTATGAACGTATACGTTATCAATTAAGTGTTATAGCGCTTATGTGTTATAATTGAGTAGTCGTATGTTCTAAACTTTTACGGCCTAAGACTTTAGTTAAAATATTTTACGCATCCGCTTTCCTTATGAGATTAGCCAATAAGTTAAGATTATAGTCTATTCGTTTGCTTACTACCTATTTTAGGGGTCACTGGTACGCACAATATTGTGTAATCCACAATTCATTTACACATAAGATTACATGTTCTTACAGTTTAATTATTCATTCAGCATACACTTAACAATAGAAATGTTCACAAGATAAGAACCTTTAATTGAGTTTTTTATTGATTAAGTTCCCCTACATGCTCAGTTACTTGAATGTTATTAATTCTACGTGATTGAATTGCTTAGATATCATGTATTATTCTATGCACACCTATTTGATTATAAAGGTAAGGGTAAGTTACCCTCTTAACTCGCAACGTGTGTTATATGGTAATTAGTGATATTTTGTTAATTATGTCCTTGTTGATATATTTTGTATTGCCCCGTGAGGCACATAGGTTAGTTTTAGCCGAGTTTCAGGTTTGGGATAGTCCCATAAATAAAGGAAACTCTGCCAAAAGTTTGAAAAGAATTCCTAGCCTTAGCCTCACACATATATTTTCATTCGAGGATGAATGTTCCTAAGGGGGGGAGGATGTAACACCCCAGGTATTTAAGGTTGTCCTTCGTCTCACATCAAGGGATTACGAGGCTAAATTCGAGAGTTTTATTAAACACCATGCGTATTCGAGAACATTTGATTTAAATTAGAATTTAAAAAAAAAATTATATTTTAACCGCCTTCCTAAGAATGTTTTTAATATTTATGAAAAATTCTTTAGTTACGATATATTTGTATATGTATTTATTTCATAAGAATTTTATAAGTTTTTTATATTTTAACGGAGATAGTACGTCTAGTTATATTAAAAAATTATTATTATATGAGGTAGGCTTTATTCAAAATAATTTTCTACTAATTATGATATATTCAAAATGTTATATGTATTGTACCATGACCCTATGTAATACCCGAGTGTATACGTAGTGAGATAAAATAATTGACCTTGGTATTGCCATCTCCACGTAGTGTACAACAAACAATTATAAAGTGGTGGCATCATTATCAATTGAAGTGATAATTTTGTAATTAGTTATTCAATTATTCACCACCATATGCTCACCATGTGACCTATTATTGTATTATATGTTTATTTGACCCTTAAGAGTTAAGAGTTTGTCTTTTATAGTGTGTTGCTATTAGATATACATATGACGTTCGGCAGCAATTAAGGGAAACAAGAATGAAGCTTATTTTCTTAAAATACAAGGTTTGGACTAGTTGCTTTTGCTTCTAAATCAAGAGAATTCCCACCGCCTACTTCTCTATACACCATTTTTGGTACATGTCTTTAACGAAATTAATTGATTTTGGGCGTATAAGAATCTCTCTTTGGCAAATCTTGCATAGTAGCTAATTTCTCCATGTTCGGGTTTAGATTTAAGCTCGGAAAGGATACAATATTATTGGGGTTATTTAGAGCTCATGAGATTTCTGGTGGCGGTGAATCATTCGAGGTATGTAAAGGCTTCTCGTTTCTTTTCTTGGCACGA